>OY284483.1:17552494-17966657 GCA_958336345.1 Dorcus parallelipipedus
ATTCATATTGAAATGTAAGGATCTTAGATCTCTTTCATTGTTACCAGTTTCTCTTCACTGATATGAGAAATTAAAAAATGCGTGCTTTTTTTTATTAACACAGCAGAACACACAAGGAAGATTTTAAAAGTTAAATTGCAGCTCCTGATTTACTTCAGTATCAATAGAAGGCATTGAATACTTGTCATAAAACAAGAAAAAAAAAAGAATTGTAATTTATTAGATAAATATGGCTACTGTGCTTCCTCAGAAAAAACTGGAACGGTAGTGAATTTGGTTCTGCTCTAAGTCTCTGGATCTACGAGTATATGGTGCCTGCAGTTATGAGATAATTATAAAATTTAAGAGTCAGAGAGCTCTAAAACTGCAGTGACAATTCACTAGATGGCGCTAGTAAAACTATACCTTTTGTTTATTCTGTATTTTGACAAATAGTAGTGCAACATTATTTGAAGCGCATATTTTTTGAGAAAAAAAAACATAAATGACAGACCTCTTTTTTCAACGTGTCTTTGAATCGGAAAGAAAATAGTTGGATTAGTTAATACTAGATGGCGTTAGCTTCATATTAATATTTAAGGAACTTAGAAATCTTTTATTTTTACTAGTTTCTCTTTACTGAAATGAGAAATTAAAAAATGCGTAATTTTTTAACATAGCAGAAAACGCAACGAAGAGTTTCCCTTTCAGTTAAGTTCATCTCCTGATTTGTCTAAGTATCAGTAGAAGACATTTGAATAAGAGTCAAAAGCCCGTATTCATAAACAATACTTACACTATGCGCTCGATAATAATTCGCTAATAATTCATGAAATGTACACATTTCACGTGTAATAGACGCACAACCAACAAGGGTTTAATAACAGTTTATGAATTACATTCCGTAAAACACATCTTTGCAGCGCATAAACACATATTCGCAATGTTTTGGTGAACGCATAGTGTAAGTTTTGTTTATGAATACGGACCAAAGAGTACTTCTCTTTCTTTTTGTGAACTCTGTAAAACTGTAGTGACAATCCACTAGATGGCGTTAGTAAAACAACATAGTTTGTTTATTCTATATTTTGACTTTCATTTTGACAAAATACGCCATTAAGTTCCGCTCAAAAAATAAGAGTAATGACTTTGTTGGGTTAAGGTTGGAGTTACTGCCAAATTTCTGTTTATTAAGTTTGACATTTGAAATTTTTCTTGACAGAAACATAACCTTAATAGAAGCCACAATTCTAAGGGCCGGTTTCACAAAAGCTGATTAACTTTAACCGATGACTAACTTCTTGGATACCTATGTTAAAAGCATAGCAACTATTGTTTTTAACGATTGATTAAATTTAAGGAAGCTTTATGAAATCGACCATTATATAGAAGGATAGATAGAAGGATTTTTTTTCACAGAGATGAGGATCGCGTTTGGATTAATCAAAACGAGCATGAACGATATGTCAAACTCTTGCCGGGAATTTATTGTCCGCTACTGTACCACTATGCGCAATTTATAAAAATGATTGTCGTTTGCAACCTCAATGGTCAAGATCGAGTTTGAATAAAAACGATTAGAATTTAAATTAAGAAAAATATCCTACAACTTTAAACGGTCACTCATTCAAGTAAGAATTAACATAATTAAAAAATCAAGCAGCAAAATAAGTGGCCGTAGGCAAAGGGTTACTTAAAGTAATACCTCGGACAGTTGCAACCCCCCTAAAATAAAATAAATTCACTCTAACATTATAATACGGTCATTTTAATTTATAAGGTATAAAACGCAATACCATCCCCTCGTCGCAAGGTCTCCGAAATAAAATATACAAATTTAGTAGGCAAAGGGACATCAATTTAAAACGTATCTAACACTTTTTAGCGCACTACAAATCATGTAAATGTCCGGCTAGAAAGGGCTGGACGCTCAACACAGAGCAACGACCACCCTTGAGGTGACCACAGGTACGCTTCACCTTTCACCTCGATCTACCTTACAATTCTTCCAGTCGTTGGCTTTGACCCTTTACTACCAAACTTCCTTATTGTTATTTATTTCCTTGTATCTTTCCTTATTTTTTTTTGTACGTGTGTACACTCCACATTTACAATTGCTTTTTTCTTGCAGGGCCACTGGGCGCGCCTAAATTCGTTAGTCGCAGCTGAAATTCCCTTTCCAGGCAACAATCGTAATTCAAGAGAAACTATAATTGTAAAAATTTAATCAATGCTAGACAGTTAGAATTACAACACCTAGAGGAGCGAACACTGACAATCACGGCGATCATCTGATAGATTGCTATTATACAATGTAAAATATAGATCAGAGAGTATGCGGCTCTCACAATGGGGTGGTTACGGAGAGTATAAGGGAATGTTGTGCAGCGCGATCTCTCCCTACGGTTCTCAGGGTGTCAGATCGGAGCATCCATCATCGTCAACAATGCACCCCGTACACTTTATATATCGATGTATTAGTGCATTCCCTACTATAACGTGTATATATCTCAATAATATGTCCCTTCTTATCGGAATTGTGCTACTGTGTCACCTAAGAATTATGAAAAACATCATTTAATTCATTGTTCAGTTTCAATTTTTATTTATCGGAATTTTAAATCTAAATAAAATACTAAGATATGAATGATCAATCTAACTGCAAATAAAGGACTAATTTATTGTTTAAACTATTTCTTTAATAATTTTATAAAAGAAATCTAATGACTGTGCAGGCTAAAGACGTTCGTAAGTACAGGGTGAACGATGCAGCTGTTTCTATAAACTTTCGTTTCGTTGAAAAGAATCATAAAAAAAAACTTCATTAGACACACCTATGGTTTGCGTTAACTTTTGTTCTTAGGTCCGAATTCAGAAACGTTCAGATGAGACAGTTTAATACTCATCTCAATCTCGTCTCAACTACTTAGGGCCAAATTCAAAAACATCACACATACTCAACTCACACTCAAATTGACAGTTTGATGTTAATTTGGAATTCAAAAAAACTTTAACTTTGTATCGTAAATCACTGATGATCAAAGTACCTATACTGACCATAAATTTGATTATACGACTATATAGAAAAGCTTTCTCAGTTTCAAATAAGGTCAAACGTCAAGTTTGAGCGTGAAGTGAGTATGAGTGATGTTTCTGAATTTGGCCCTTAGATTGAGCTTAGAAAGAGTCGGTCAGGTATTCACAAGTAACTTAACATGAGCGACTAAAGTGTGAAATGATTAGGGGTCAGTTTTCGAGTATTTTCTAGATACGAACTGAAAAATGAGTATCTCTCTGAAATGAGATTGAAATCGGCTCAACTTGCGATTGTGAATTCGGACCTTAATCTGTGATACCAATTTTCTCACTAGTTTAATTCTGTAACTCATAACGACATCGTTAGATATCGATAATTGTTAAGTGACATATTTTGACCAATCAGTACATAGAAATGTGTTGTATCTAAGTATTGATTAATCAAAATATACCACCTAACGAATATCGGTATCCAACGATGTCGTTTTGAGTTACAGAATGGGGGGGGGGTAAGTTTGTTGGAATGATTAAGAAACGCCTTGTACTCGGTCATTCATTATACATAAGAAGAATTTATTCATACAAATAATAAATCCTAAGACAACAAATTTAAAAAACCAAAAAAATGTGTAATTCTTGGCAAATTGTTCGCTCTTAAAAGATCTTGTTGTTGTTTTTTCATGTACAGGGTGTATTACAATCTTCACCAAACATTCACACCACACGATTCTACGTTAAAACTGTGACAGAAAATATGTAGTAACATTTTCCTCTTAACTTTCTAGTTACGAAATTATTCAGTGTGTAACATTAATGATAATGTTTGATGATCGTCAATATATACAGGCTGTTAAAAAAAGTGTCAGAAAATCTGAGAGGGGGCAGTATGGCCCAAAATATGCAGAAAAACCATAATTAACATGGTCCGCAAATGGACGGTTTCGGAGATTCGAAACATTTTTCATTTAGCAACATTTAAACAACTTTTTTTTAAATTTATGTACAAACAAACAAAGTAACAATATTTATGAACAAACAACAATTGCAAAAAGTCAAATAAGATGTTTAAAGTGCCCTTCCTCCATTTCACAGTATCCACGACATCTCTGTCGCAAGCAGCTTCGAATTCTTTCAAAAACCCTTAATCCTTGACCTACTAGTTGCTGCAGCTCCTCGAGGTCATTTATAGGAGTAGCGTACACTAAAGTTTTCAAATATGTCAACTACAGATTGTATGTTTAATAGAACGTATGTCGACTACGATAAGAAAATACAATTTAGGAAACAATGCACAATTGCTACGAATTTCCGAAACCGTCTATTTGCAGACCCATATTAATTAAGACTTTTCTGCGTATTTTGGGCCATAATACCCCTCCCCCTCCTCAAACTTTGTGACATTTTTTTTAATAGCCTGCATAAAACTTGGAATAAATTAGTTTACTATGGGCCGGTCTTTCCATCTTCCAGTTAAAGTTAACCGGCATATAACTTGATTTTTATGAATGGTTGATTGATTTTTATGAATTGTTTCCAAGGTAGTTATCCATCAGTTAATTTATCAAGAGGTGGAAAGATCGGCCCTAAATCGGTTTACTTATACATAATTTACATTTTATTGGAGTAAATTCTTTGCATTTTATAATTCGCGAGCGTGTAAATATGTATATGAATTAGTATGAATCAGTATGAATTAGAACATTCCCGTTTTTCAAAATTAATTATTTAATGATAAATTCCTAGCACATAAACTATTCAGACATTCAACAAACGCACGCGACAATCGATTTAATTAAAAAAACAGGCGAACAAATACAGGGTGTCTTATAACATACGATAAGAAGGTAGCAAAATAAATTTTTTTAAAATAAACTTTTAATAAAAACTCAATAACTAGAAAGTGGCAGCCAGATATCAATATTTTTATAATTAAATTTTAATAATAGTTTTTATAGTTTTTCTCAGCTTCTAACAACATTTAAAAATCTACGTTTTGCTTGACGTCGATATTTTTTTAATTCTCCCGAAGAAGCACAGAATGTATATACAGGGTGAATAAAAAATACAGATCATCGATGGTATAGTCGCTAGTGTCGCTACTACAAATTTTACAAAAAAAAGAACAAAAGCAAAAGTTAAATAACTAATTCGTCATAGATTGACGTTTTCCCTATGACGTTATAATCTCGGATTGTGACGTCATCGATGATTTCTTTTTTAATTTACATTTTTTTCTGTGAAATCAATAGTGTTGTTTTGTCTCTCTTCCTGTATAAATAATATAGGGTTTTATAAGAGAAAAATTAATTTTAAGAAATTATTTTATTAAACCGATTACATACAACAATAACACTAATTGATTATATAAAATATATCATTTATTTATTGGCAAATAAAATGAGTTATTAACTTTTGCTTGAAACTTTGTTTTACAAAACTTAGAACAACGGCTCCCAACTTCGATGATCCTTATTTTTATTCATCCCCTGTATATCGACATGTTGATATTTCAAACGATTTGTAAACCAATTTGAGGAGTAATTATTTCAAATGTTGTTATACATGAATCAGGTTTGATTTTAAATCAAATATGTATATACCTGGTGTCTCAAAAAATTAATTCAGAGTTTAAACTGAGTTTAGAGTAAAAGTCGTTTTTCAAATAGAAATCAAGCAGCTAATTTATATGACAGAGAACTGAGACCAAATGATGAACTGAGTTCACTTGAACTGGAGTTTAAACCAATATTGAAAAACCGGCCCATAGCTAATCTCGTTCAAGGCAGATACTTAAAACAATTACTGAAGGTAAACAGAACAGAGCAGAAAATTCGTAAATGTAAAATTTTTAATTTTGATAAAAGTAATATCGTTTTGCGATTCCTATGCTTTTATAAATATTGTAATCTCTTTCGATTAAAATTTAATAGAAAATTTTTATTACTTATAGTGTCGTATTTAGAATCTAAAATACTTCATTAAAGAATAAAGAAACTATAGGGGTGCTATTGAAAAAATGGAGTTGCGGGTAGTTTCTGAGGGGTTCCTGCCTAGGGGCTACTTTTAAATACTCTGTCTTCTAGAGCTTTCCAAGCAATTTTCAACAAAATCTGATTCAAGTTTTTTATCTTGCCATTTAAGGGCCAGTTATATGAAACGAGTTAACCACTCAATCAAGTTAACAGTGTGGTTAAGCAATATCATTGGTGGAAACTGAAATTTTCCTCCAATGATATTGCTTAACCGCACAATTAACTCATCTTATACAACTGGCCCTTAAGGGAGATATTAGCTGTAACACTAAATTTGGGACACCCGGTATATAAGGGTATTATGCCGATATGTTTGATATAACAAAAACGAGAATAAATTCTATGGCCGATGCTATAAATTATTCTGAGTTTCAATTATTTCAAAGTCAAATTTGGATACAGTAAAAAATGTTTTGATTCTCAGGATCTCTTCTTGACACCAGTTTTCAAGCTCAACGAGCGACTCTTCTTTTTGAAATGTTGTTTTCTAATGTTCTGAAAACACTAAAAACGGATTTCATATAGAGTATCAAATTTTTGAACGATATCAAAATTGATAAGAATGTTTTGAACCAAAACTTCTTTCATTTGAAACTCTCATCGGAAAACTTTTCTTTATAGTTTCGTAATTTCTTTTTTTCCTGTAATCATGCTCGTATGTATAGTGAAATGCGAGACAAAAAAGTGGTTTAAATTTTGAATGATTTTGAAATGCATTTGCACATAAAAAATAAAATAATGTTGAATTATATCAAAAGTCCAAAAAAATGGGATTTTTAAAACTTTTTTAATTCGAAGGAGAAAAAAAAGATTTAATCAAAATCAAAATCAAAATTAAGTAGAAAAGAGGTCTTCATATAGAACGCCATTTTCTTGAATGATGTCAAAATTGATATTAACCAAAATCTTTTGTTTAAAACTTTGACTGGAAACTGATTCATTTTCCTTTAGAGTTTTGAGGGTTCTTTTTTGGAATCAAGTAGTTTACATAATCAAATGTAAGACAAAGAAAGAAGTTTGCCTTTTGAATTTGCATAAAGTAAATAAAAAGGATTAAATGATATCAAAAATGAGATGAAAATTTCATGTTTATTATAAAAGTCCAAAAAATTCAGATTTTAGAGTTGCATCAGTTTCGATGTAACTTTCAATTGGAATTATTTGAAAAGGATCAGCTTTGATTGAAAATTTTAAAAAATATATGAACGAAGTTAGAAGTCAAATTTGAATAGAGTCAGAAACTTCTTATTATGATTCTCACGATACTTTGACGTTTTTCAAGCTGAACAAACAACCATTTTTTTTTCAAATGTTTTGAGTAGGGCTACAAGAATTTATCGATATTATCGATACTCTCGGACATCGATATTTATTTATGAAAGTTTTAGTCACTTCTGCTGACGAGGTCCCAAATAGGACCGAAACAGCAGTACAGGGGATACTTGAGAAATCCACTGCAATCAAAACCGACTTGCAATAAAATTTTTAAGATATTTATTTACATATTTATATTATCAATATGTCGATATTATTGATATTTATTTGTTTTCGGTTATCGATAGGTTTATTGATATTATCATACCTTTAAATAAATTAAAATAAAAGACATTTTCATTTTCCCTATCTTGAAAAAAAAAAGTGTTCGAAATTAAGCGATGTCGCACTTAAATTTTTTTATTTTCCTCATATTTTCCTAATATAACTTTTACTAATATTGCTTTTTCATCTCTTTATTAATCATATCAATTGATAGTCTTTTGTTTTTGTGATTTAATTTTCTCCTTTTCTTTAGAATCTTTCATAGTTTAGTGATTTTTTAATGTGTGTTTTAATATGGTGTTTTGTTTTCATCATACATTTTAAAATATTTACTTTTGCAAAATTTTCCAATAAGTTTTAGCTTTTTTTTTTAATTTCATTTCTGTAATGATTCGACGAAACGATCGTCTGTACATTTTCACTTCAACTTTCAATTTCGAAAAATATTTGTTATTTTTTTTCCCTTAATTTTTAATCGATATTGTTTTGTTTCTGCATTTTCTCACAGTACTTTTCGAGATAAAAATACTGATTTTTTCCGAATTTTTTTGTTCGTACGTGTTGAATCTTCTATCAATTTTTCTACTTTTTTTTCGTAATACTGATTGCAAATTTTTACCAATATTCAATATTTCTTCTGCATCTCTTTATGAACCATCTCGTCTTTTGTTTTTGTAATTTAATTTTCCCTTCTTTTTTTCGAGCATCTTTCATAGCGAACCGATATTGAAAATATGATATCGCGCACCCTTAGTTTTGAGAACACCCCAAAAAAAGAATTTCATATAGAACATAAAATTTTTGAATGATGTTAAAATGGTATAAATTTATAAAATGCTCTAACTTTCTTGTTATTGAGTTTTGGACAAAAGCGAATTAAGAAAAAAGCTTCATCTTGATCTCACCCAGCTACCATTTCGATCTCCTCCACATTTTATGAAACACCCTGTATATCCAAGTTGTATTCAATAAATATAGGATTTTTATTTTAAATATAAATTCTCATGCGTGTATTTCGTAGACCGTGCGTAAGTACACCGCACCGTTTAAAAAAATAAATTCAAGTGCAGATATTTCGACGTATACAATAGCATTCAGGTCTCTTTGTGCTTGTGTACATGGGAAGAACCCGGTAGTGCCGGACACAAGGAATGAATTAAATAAAAATAACTCATTTCTCGACAGAGGTATTAGTCACCCGAATGGCCGGTAACTAGTTAACAATCACCAATTGTGTCCGCTTTGACTTCCTGTAGTAAACCCTAATGAAAGGGCCAAGTCGAATTGCTTTCGGAGATGTCATACTTCTTTTTTAATTTCCGATTAAAATTGTCTCGTTTGATTCATAAAGAAGCTGTTAAACGATTTTTAAGTGTGTTACGAAATTATCTCAATTTTTGTTAAATATTTCCTTGTGTACCTACCCCTGGAAACGTGAGCGCGAGCCCTCATGAATAGTAACGTACTTTAACAGAAAATTTCCATAATTTCATCGAGTGCCCTCGCAAACGTACATACATAATCTAACAAGTTATTTAAGACATTTTAACAAGCTTTCAGCTGGAATTACGATGGTAAACAAGCGGACAATGGGCACAAGTTTCGATGGTCAAGTCAAGAGTGGCCACCTCGTCGGCGATCCTGAATTTCAGGAATCCTTGCCGGGCTAATATTCGTTTGAAATAGACGACGAACTGGTGGTCACCCGGTCGTTGAATACACGTGTGTTTATTAAATTGTCACGGTACACTCATAATCCGCTGGCCAGAGGTCATTTATCAAACGCCACAGCGCCTATAGGTGCCTACTGTTTGAGTCTTTCGTGCTCGAAAGGGCTTTGCTCTATTATTTCGTCATTAATTTTAATAATCAGATTTGTTATTTCGCCATTTTAACTCGAATATATTCGTAAGTAGCACATATTTATGTTGTTTATTTGCAATCTGTAATGTACAGTCACAGACAGCTAAAAGAGAACGTCCATAACTAACATTTTAAATTAAAGGTACTTTGTGGATAGGTGGATGGATATAAAGTGTTCCCTTTGGATAAATCAGAGATAACGAAAAAAAAATCGTTTTAGTTACGCATATCTCTATGAACTGTTACATCCCTTTCCCCGGCTTTTTTTTATCCCTTTTACAATTAATTATGCGTACAAATTGCTATCCGTCGCGATAAGATCTCCGTTCTACAATCGCATATCCGATGGTCACTGGGGGTCACTTAATATATTCCTAATCGCAGATATCTACGGCCCTTACTCTATTCCATGCGAACTTACTTAGGCGTGGAGTGAATACGTAAAATGGCCGTCCGTTTAAAACCCTATCTTTATTTGCAATTAATAAATTAGCGGGTATTTTAAGTAAGTATTATGATGTGAGATTAAATTTGCTTTTTTTCCTACTCTCCCCTCAAACTTGAGAGTCACAACGAGTCTTGACTCAAGCCCTAACGTAATTAAATTGTCATCGCTAATCCTAGCCTAAGGGTCATTCATCAACTGACCATATAACAGTGGCGCCCTGACACTATCATTAATATTACAAAACACAACCCCTTAACCTCTATCGACCCGCGCGCGGCCATTCTCAAGGATATTGCATACGGAAAATTACAATTTCAAATCGCCCCGAAATATAACATTTCACGATCGGGGATCTTGACAGACGGACGGATAAAAGGCGGCCAGGAGGTGAAAAAATAATCTCTACCTGCGCGCATTTCCCGGAGGGTCGTAAATTCGTTACAACGTGCACGCTAAATTTGATTCCAATAGACAAAGTCCATCTACGGAATATCTAACGTATTTCCTTAACAATGCCGTGAAGGGTTAAAACTGTGCCCCCTCGACTCAAGATTTATAAGCCACGGCGAGACCCCCGTTTAAAATCAAGCAAGAAAATGTCTTTGTACATACACGGATTTGATTACTGGGAATGTGGTAGAATTTATCCCTTTCGATTGATCTGATTTTAATTATGTAAAACTCTTTTAATGCTTTGAATTTATTTATTTTTTTAAACAACACCCTGTAAATTAGTGAAAATACTTTAAAATTTCATGAAACAAACAGGTGTAATTCTTGATTTTTGGAAATAAAAACGATTAGGACTTTTTTGTGTCTTGCAAAAGTGCATGACAAGTGAGAATAATTAATAAAGGGTGACGATTCCGTGGAGCTGAATGATTTATCGTGATGTTAAGGGATCACTAAGGCTCTCCTCTGACCAACGGATATCTGACCTCTGCCCCCGCCACGAGCGCGACCTTTATAAAAGGATTATCCAGAGCCTGTTGGCCGGTCCTGACGATACGGCGCTTGACCGCACGCAACTCGTTTTTATTAACAAGTTGAAAGCAGTTGTTACTCCTCCCGTAATTGCCGCCACTCAATCAAGATAATATCATCATGTCCTTTAGAAAAATCAGTTTTGAAAAATTTCTAATGGGGCCTAAAATATTTCAAGGCGTTATAGTAAATGACCTAACGGTCTTCTTCCTCCCCCCTCCCTCCCGGTGCACGACATAAACAGAGAAAGATTAATCCCCGACTTAATTATCAACAACAAAAGTACTGACACGGAGCAACGGATATTTATTTTTTGTCTCCGGTTACCCCCTCGAGTTATTCTTTAGCCTTTGGATGTTCCGGGATCATCGAGGCCCAACTAATTGTCTGTATCTTAGAGAGGGGTACAGGCTGGATCATCTCCGTGTACGTTACGATTACAATAGGATCGCTCATAAACTTCAGAGACTTCTAATTTCAGGTTCCCTTGTACAGTGCTTCTAAATTAAAATATTCGTTGGTTTCCAATTCTTCTGGTATTCTTATTTACCATTCGTAATTTTTACTTCATCCCTTACACTTAAACCGAGTCAAAATTTTTAAATTTCTTGTACTTTGATGGGAGATATAGAGGTAGGGATACGTGGAAGATCCATTGCGATCAATTTATAAAAAAATATTTTATTGATTCCAACAAGTTATGTTATACGGGGTCCGGCAGTCAGATCTGACGTTT
Organism: Dorcus parallelipipedus; assembly: GCA_958336345.1. Classification (NCBI taxonomy): domain Eukaryota; kingdom Metazoa; phylum Arthropoda; class Insecta; order Coleoptera; family Lucanidae; genus Dorcus; species Dorcus parallelipipedus. Next base: position 17,564,112 of record OY284483.1, read on the forward strand.
TTAGTGTGAGTATCACTCAAGGTAGCAGTGGGGCCATGAGCATCGCGCTTTCGTCGTAGAGACGTATTTCAAAAACGGCGATTCCGTTACGATCACGCAACGAAAGTTCCGCCAGCATTTCAATGTTCCTCCCCGTGGAAGGATTCCCACACGGAACAAGCCACGGAATCTCGATGAACTAAAGGAGGCTCTACAGAGAGAAATACATGCCATACCTCGCCCAATGCTGGAGAGAGTGATGATCAACAATGCGTTGAAAATGGTGGTCGTCATTTAAGTGATATAATTTTTCACACGTGATAGTGTTTTTAATAATTCTTTTTTATATTAAAAATTTCCGGATATCTTCTATCTCCTTAAAAAAAGAAATATTTTCTTTGTCGAAAATTTTCTGTGTTACCCTCTCTCAAAAAACGTCAGGTTTGATTGCCGGATCCTGTACATAGAGTTGGAAAAAAGTGGCTTACAAATTTATAATTGGAGTTCCTTTTATATACAAAATGTTTTGGGAAAATTTTGAAAGACAACGAACAAAGTAGGTTTGTGTTGTGTAAGGTCTGTTTGTGAAGTATAACATCGTTTAAATGCCTTCTACTTCTTCTTCTTCATCAGAGAAACTTGATACAACGTTTTCGTAATTAAATCTAAAGTCTCCAGTGGTATCGTCTCTATTTTTTTAGATTCTTAAGGTTTTCATTTAGCAATTTATTCGCACTGTTCTAAGAACACAATGCGATTTTAGATTTTTTTTTCAATTTTTTTAATTACCCTCTGTGGATACGAACCTAGGACATTTGATTTAAGTAACTCCCTTCTTTTTCTTTACAGAGTCTTGCTTTGGCCACAACTTTTCCGATTGGTATCGTCTGAATTTTAATATTTCTTTTTCATATTTTAAAGCCCTTAAGTCCCATGGCCTACAATTAAAAATCTTTACTACATAGATGAAATTTGGTGTCTTCCGATCGGGGGATCGGATCGGGAAGGCCAATTAACGTCACATTTTGTGCTGCCAAAATCTATTCTTAAAATTATGGTGGAAGCGACTCCATACCAGACTTGAACGTGATCCTTTCTACACCTACAGGCAAATAGGCAAACCGGATACCTATGGAATCTACAACAGCTATAGAAAATTTTATCTCCAATTTATGGAAAAAGAAAAAAAAAAAGAAAACAACATCACCAGTGTAAATACATATATCCGATAATAAGCAAAAAGCTTTGTGGCATATAATCAATAGGAAAACTTCTAACGTGAATACTCCATCAGCAACAGAATTTAAGGACTTTCACTGACGATATAATAAATAGTATACCACATGTCACAGCTTTCCCAGAATAATTATTAGCCAAGCACCCGTTGAACGAGAACTCGATGTATTTATCCCCAGTGCCACTAAATGACATTGAGAAACATATCAACTCTCTAAAATAAAAAAATTCTACCGATTTTTTCGGCTTAGATGTAAGAACTGTGAAATTCGGGGGGAAAATATTAGCACTCCTCTGGCTGATATCATTATCATGGAAAAGTTCCAAGCAAAATGAAAATTGCTAAAGTAATTTTGGCGCATAAGAAAGAAAACACCACTGATCTTAACAATTTTAGACCCATAAGCCTGAACGGTCCAGTGGTAAGAGGACCGGCCTTGCAATCGCATGGTCGTCGGTTCGAACCGCACTCGGGATTTTTCTCGGGGGTGGTCGGTATCGACTTCAGGCACCCTTCAGTGTTGGGGATAAAATTCGACACTGCTTCCCCTTAAACGGCGAGAAGGTTGGAAGTAACATAGCCATGGAACACTTTACACACACTCAAATACACTCCCGCTCCTGAGGTCCTGACAAGTCTTTGACTTGGGCAACAACCACAGATATCTTCTCAAAGATACCGCTATCTATGTAATCAGACGCATTAAACAAATTATCAACACAAGTGCAGCAAGAACAACGTACTTTTCCTTCTTTCAATCAACAGCATCCTATGGAATTCTCCTGTGGGGACACTCAGCAGGAATAAAGTCTATCTTTCTACTCCAAAAACGGGCACTGCGAGCATTAGAAGGGGTACCACCTTGGATCATCTGTAAACTTTTATTTAAAAAATATTCCATACTAACAGTATTTACCTTGTACATTATGTAGCAAATACTTCACGTTAAAAAACTCATTGGTGGATACAATTCCAGGTTCGGTACACACAACCGTAGCATTAGAAATGGTTCAGAGTTGTCAGTTCCCTTTCACCGACTGGTTACAACGGACCCCCTATCCATTGGAATTAACCTTTTCAACAAAATTCCAAAGAAGTGGAAGGAGAGCACCTTAACCGCTTCGAAAATCCATCTAAAAGCTCATCTTATGGAACACTCCTACCATTCGGTTGAGGAATTCCTAAATACCAATATATGAGATTTCAACATTTCACTATACTTTTCATCAATTTTTGGTATTGTATGTATTCATTTGTACTTAAAATTGATTTTTGTACTTCTGTGTATTTTTCGACTTAATTTGTAATCAAATAAATGTTACTCTTTGAATGGTCTAAGGTTACAAGTTATTTCACTTTGAGCTTAGGGTCTCTGTATTGCTTGTTTACTGATTTGAGTGAACAAACAATAATACTTGAAGAAGAAAACAATGAAAAACAAAAGACGGTCGACGATTCTCTGAAAAAAGTGAAAAATTTGAAAGACAAACAGAAACCAAAACAAGAAAAATTGGACGAAGCGTCAATGTGACACGAAAAATTAATTCGACAAAGAGAAACCAGAGAAGGCTCAAATAAATGCAAGGATTAATAAACGAAAGAAAACTCGAGCAAAAAACAAGGAAATACGAAGAATAAAGTGGATAAAAGAACAAATGAAAAAGTTATTGAAAATCCAAGCCTGTGTAAAAATTTAAAAACATTTTGAAAGGATAAAAGAAACTTTAATGTAACACAACTAGTTTAATTGAAAAAAAAATACAAAAACACAAAGGAAATAAAATAAATGTGATAATAAAACAAAAGACGAATAAAACATAAGGAGTTTGATGTTGACTAACAGCAAAAGAAAATCAGACGAAAAAGGTTTTTTTTTCGATAAAAATAAAGAAGAAGAATGAAAAATAAAAGACTCTCGACGATTCTCTGAAGAGAGTGAAAAAAATTGAAAGACAAACAGAAATCAAAAGAAGAGAAATTGAACGAATACGAAAAATTAATTCGAGAAACGAGAGAAAACTCAAATGAAAAACCAAAGAAACAAATGCAATGATTAAAAAACAAAAGAAAACTGGGGGAATACGAAGAATAAAGTGGATAAAAGAACAAATGAAAATCGACTATGTATTTTCAGGCAAAAAACATTTAAAAATCAAAACACGTAAACGAACACAGTACAGCAATAATAATAATTGAAGATTGACGTGAATGAAAAACAAAAGAAGATCGACGACAATTAAAAAGAAAAAACAGAAAACAAGGCAACAGACACAGAAAGAAGCGGAACCAGATAAACATAAAAGATCAACACGTTTATGAATCTTTCGAAACTCAAAGAAAAGAAACAAAAGAGAAAAGAAACAATCGACAACGAAAAACAGAATTAAATGAAAGTGTAAAACAAAAGAACATCGGCAAGTCGAAGAACCATTCTGAACACGAAGGAAAGGAACAAACAAAAGAATCTCAACAATTCTCCAACGGAGTTTAGTTTCCTCTCGTTTTCTTATTTCAGTCTTACTTTATCTTTTTTTCATATTCGTGGTTTTCAAGACTCCGCCGTGTTCTTTTAAGTTATGTTTACTTTATTCTTCGGACCTCGTTGTTGTTTAATTCGTTACTCTTTTATTTATTTATATAGAAATTTGTTGCAAGTCGGTTTTGATTGCCATGAATTCTTCTGGACTGTTGTTTCGGCTCCATTTGGGGCCTCGTCAGCAGAAGAGAACTCCACTGCAATATTTGTGTGGGATGGGATGACTCATTAGGCAGCAAATTGTCCGACATTTCTCACATAATTTTAGGTTAGAAATAGGCCGCAAGATGTCGCAACCTCAATTTTCAAAATCTTTTTGCTGATTTTTTGAAAACTTTAGTCTCTAGCATTGAAATGGCGATGATGCTGGTCAACACTATCGAGCTTTGGTTCAAAAAATAAAAGTCGATTACTTGACGATCTATTATTTATTTATTAACTTTTTTAAAGTTTTCTCTACGATGATCAATTTACATGGAATTCCATCTATCCTTTTCACGTCGTGGATAATCTGCAATTTGCTTTCTCCATCCTTTTGTATTCATTTTGCTTACACTGTCTTCTACTTGATCTTTTCATCCATCTTTGGTCTTTCCTGTGGTGTGTTCTGGTATATTCTTTTCATTATGTGTCCGTACCATCTTGTTCGTTGCGCTTTAATCACATTGACCGTATCCTAGTGTCTCATCAATTTCAAAATTCACCAGTGCCCTTCTATTTTCTTCGGTCCCATTATCTTTCTAACTATTTTTTGTTCGAATAAGGTAGGTTGAAGTAGGGTAAATAAGTAATTGGTAAAAACATATTAGTTGGCGTAAATTGTGCTGAATTTTATAAAAGACAACGCCATCGGATCTCTTCTTTTGATAGAATGAGACTCGCTGAGTTACTAACGAGATCTCTAAAGGTCAGAAAGATATTTTCGCAAAATCCTTTTCTTTAAGATTTTTTTTATCCTTATCCCAAATTAAGGGGCAAGTGTGTAAGGATGTGTATATTGTATTTTTTTTTGTAGATTGCTGCTTACAGAAAAAAATGGAAACTTTTTAATTGACAGAAAAATAAAACACTTTTTCGTGTCAAGGTTTCTACTGCACACGTCACTATTTGTTTCATCATCACTTTGTTCCTCTTACTTCATTTCTTTTACCTTAGCAGTTTCTAGTTGCAGTAAAATGCTTTTTGTATTTTTCCGCGTGTCTCTGCTCCTTCATTTCTTCTATCAATCGCCAATCATATGAATTTACTCCTTCGAAATTATACAAGGGGAGTTTTTATGTTATCTACCTAGCTATGAAAATATCGAGTTAAATAACAAACAATATTTAATTTTCAACGTAAGAACTATTAACACTGACACACATATTCCAGCGTTTTTCTAATAACGCTATGCCTTCGAAAAAAATTCTTTTCATAATTTTGCAAAATAAGCCTCCACAGCGTTTTCCAAATCATTGGATTCAAAGCGACGCCCTCTCAAGTGCTTTTTGAGTTTTGGAAAGAGATAATAGTCATAGTGGGCGAGGTCGGGACTGTAAGATGGATGATGTAAATCCTCAAAGCTCGCATTCATTGACTGACTACTGCTTGAACAATTTGTGCTTTATGCACTCTGCAATTGCCGTGCAGAAGCAGAGTTTTCTGAGCATGATTGTGGGATCTCTTTTCGCGTATAGCCGCTTTCAAGTTCTTAATTCTGTCTTTGTAGACATTCCCCGTTATTGTGGTCCCTTTTGGCATTATATTCAATTAAGAAAATCTCCTCCAAGTCCCAGAAAATCGTGGCCATCACTTTTCCCGCAGAAAATTGCTTCTTTGCCTTCATGGGTGGAGGAGAGCCCTCATGAACCCATTGCATGGACTCTTGTTTCGTGGGAGCATTCCAGTCCCAGGTCTCATCTCCAGTTACAATTTACAATTCTATAGAAGAAGTCTTGCTCTTGGGATAAAGCAGTCAAATTCTTCTCGCAAATTTGTCGTCTGCGTCAGGACTGAGCAGCTTGGGAATCCATCGTGCCGACACTTTGGTCATTCCCAAATCTTCATGTAGAATTTTAAAAACACTCGTTTCTGATATTCCTATGTCTCTAGCAATAACTGAAACTTTTACTCGGCGGTCAATCAACATCAAATCTTCAACTTGATGTTGATGATTTCTTCAGTTCGTGTTTCCAAACGGCTTCCACACTTTGGATCATCATGAATGGATTCCTTGCCCCATTTGAACTGTTTGCACCAATATTTGACTTGGAAATAGGACGGGCTGTTTTCTTCATACACAGCCCCCATTCTCTCATGAATCTCTCTTCGGGCCATTGCCTTCTTTCGATAGAAATTGTATGACTTTTCCGTGTTGAAGTTCCAAGTCACTCATGTTCACTTTTTTAAAGTGACATAAAAATGGCAAATGGTAAACGATTGGAACCAAACGTCAAGACGACACTGTAAAATGTCACAGAAACTTGACATAAGAAAATTGTCCCGAAAGCATATTGTTTTCATAGCTAGGTAGATAACATAAAAAACTCCCCTCGTACACTCAAAGCTTCCGGTGCTTCTGTCATTTCTGTTGCATCTCATCTATTTCGTTTTCTCAACGTTTATTTTCAACCCTCTCACTTTCACCTATGGTTTCAATTCCTTTTGGTTTCTCGTAACTTCATCATGCGACATCATCCGCACATGCAAGAAATTATGGTGCATCAAGAGATACTGCAAACGGTAGAACTAATGATGAACCTCCCTGCTTCACTCCTTTTTGTGTCTGTATGTTTTTTGTCATCTTTTCCCCAGTATGCAAAATAGATACATCAATAAATTAGGGGGAAATGTTATAGGTAGTTATAATGTGCACATCCTGTTTGTATCATATTGTAAACGCGTCTCTTCGAGGTAGCTGGTATTACGGAAATAATAATAATATCTTGTACCCTTTCCATCATGGGCGTAGGAGGTGTTTCAGGTCAAAAAAGAAAATTCTGTTTCCTCCTAAAATACCATTTGTTAGCCTCAGCTCACCATTAGCTTCCTTATCTACTAACACTTCCCTTCCCTTCCCTTAAATTTCCCTAATGTATACTTTTGGCATTTGCTAACGCTTCGAGGATTCTACCTTGGCTGTGCCCCAATCAGTTTTACATTTTAGTCACATTTGACACATTTGTGATAATTAATATCCCAAACACCACTCCACTTCAATTGGTATCATTTCTTTCCGTCTGATAACAGGGTTTCGTTTCTTCACATTCTTTTGTTGTTTTCAATTGATAATTTTTCCATTGTTACTTGTATTTCGGCTTATTACACTTGCGCGAAAGAATAATTTGGAGAAGATTGTGGACTCATTCGTAACCCATAACGCTGGAGCTTGATACAGTGCGAAGCTTTCTGTTTGACATTGGAATAGGGAATATGGAACAAAAAGTGGCAGTATTCTACTTTTCATTTCTCTTTGTAGATCATCTCCGGCTGCGTAATAGTTACTTTAAAAAGCAAGGAACAAATTAACTCACTGAGAACAAGTTGTACAAAAAAAAAATCTTAACATGACCATTAAAACTAGTTCTAGCGTATGCAGGACAGGAGTAACGGCACGCCGAAAGGGAAAAAAATTAAACAAATTTAAATTTAAAATGTAACGACTACGAGGACCATTGTTGCAAATGCGTGTAAGAGCGCAATGAAACGTAATCTTTTTCCGAGCGCGACCCAAATCAAACGCGGACGTTTCCGATTGGGACGCATGGGCCCCAGGTAACTGCGAAAAATAAAGGATTGTAACTGTATAGCGTATAAATTTTAAGTTTTATTGTGGCCAATGGTCGAAAGTTCGTTACTAGATCTTAGATAAAAAAAGAAACACCGACTGCTCGGACCAACGGATACTTTTAATTCCTTGATAATGCACTCGCTCATCTTGACACATGGAAAGGGATTGGTTGGCATGTACACTACCTACTTTTGTATAAGAAGAGGGGTGGCCTAAAATAGTGCATAGTCTTATCAAATCACGACCGAATTAATTAAGTCTACAAATCGATATACTTAAGCTCTTACGGAGCATCTTCGGAGAAGGGTTGTTTATTTCAGCTAGCCCCAGCCACGTGCTAAGGTATTTTATTATTAAAGAAAACTTTCAAGATGTCACAGCCTTTTTGTCTCGTTAATTATTAAAACGGGATGGCGGGGGGGGGGGGCTCTTCCAGGCACGCTTCAGTTCACTATTTTTTTTTTTTAATGTAGGTAATAGAAGAGGTTTCGAATTAATTCGGTTACTATTTAGAAGAATTAATTGAATGGATTCGGAAATAATTTTCGACCCCACACGTTTCTAAGATCCGAGCAACTTCTTGCGACGTTAACCCAGTGACCCCGGCCATTGTGGTGCCGGCCATTATATTTCCCAAATTGGAGATCGTCGACCAGCGGTCAGTCTGAACTCTGACACTGCGACCCCCTATTATGTTAACTTTTCCTGCTATATTCATTTGGAGGGTTCTTTTTTTTGTGCGGTAGTTACTCCCTAACATTTTCCACGCGCACCTTTTCTTTGTCTGAAGCATGTAACAAAATTTGCAAGCCAAAAGTATTTCATTCCTATTTTTTCTTCTTCTTCTTCCCTTGCTTCGTAACATCAATTGAGTTTGGCATAATTTTGTATTATATAATTCAATTATGTCTTCACGTACGTAGCATTGATTAGAGTTAGAATATGCAAGTGTAAACTGTATTTGATTCATTATAGAATCTACACGACAGCAGCCAAAGGCGACGTGGAGAGAGAGAGAGAGAGAGAGGAAGGAAGGAAAGTACAAGCAGGAGATAATAAACAGAGTGAACCGAATGCAAGTTGGAATCGTATCTTCAAGTTAATGAAGTGTTGACCCGATGCATAAATTAACTGCAAGTGCATTGCAGCACCTGTTTTTCCGCATGGCCACATCGGTGGTCATCTCGAGAGACGTCTTGGCCCAAAATCCGGAGTCGGAATATAATTCGGAGGAGGATGCAGCTACACGAAGGCCTCGGAACGCCCAGGGCACGCTCCGGTTTTATTTGTTAAGCAAATGCCCATTACAGAACTACTGTAATACTGGCGGAATTTAATTTCTCTGTTGTCCGAGTAGGTTAAGTTCTGTGCATGTAAATCCGCTCCGGTCGTAAATTAATTATGAGAGTACAGGACAATTCGCTTTAACGAACTTCTATGATTCGAGATTTATTGTGGTTCGGTTATGGTTGCTTTGCTCCCGCAATTTCGCGAAATTTATTTGCATATTTGTACAGTCAAATTTATTGAAACTAATACCGTGCTTGTAAATTCAAAACCATTCAACACTTTAACGAAGTTTTTTGCACTCATACTAATACGTTTTCATTTGATTTACAAAGGCAAAAAATCAAACACTAAGGGAAAGTTTTATTAAAATTACAAGTATCCTATTTCTTACAGGTACTACAAGACTTAAATTATACAGTAAATTGTATCAAACATTAAAGTGAATCAAAAACTATCTGAAAAAATAGAACGTGTTCTATCTCCAAGCCATATCTACAGCCCAGAAATTGAAGCAAATCTTGTACAAGAAATAGGCCTTAAGTCAAATTTAAAGTTAATCTTTTTTTAAAGGTTTAATAAATTTGTATTTTGAGAGGTCTACTTTGATCCAACAAACGCGGAAAAGATATCAAAATATCTATGAGTAGCGCATAGAATAGTGAAAGTAAAAGTTAGGAAACAATAATTCACGCAACTCAATTACTTCCCGAAACAATTAATAATCTTGCCGGCCGTTAATGCCGGTGACAGGTGATATTACCTGTGTAATGTCACAGTTTACGGTGTTGGTAAATCCTCCTAGGTATTTAAAGACAGTCGTCAATACATCGTGAGGCTGACCTCTGATTAATGTCCTGCCATCCGTCGGCTGACCGCTATAAAATAGTTTTTATGATGTCGTATAACGCATGTTACTTGCTTGTTTATTTTTTGGGACACGCATCGGCCCTGACAGATGATAGAATGTGACAGGATAACCCTCCCTTACCCAAACAACGCACGGTGTGCTGGATCACTTGTGTGACTAATTGAAATTTTATTTATTGGTTTAGCTCACCTATCCGAGATGGACTCACATGTTTTATTTGTTCCTTTAATAATACAATAAACAAATGCCGGAATACAAAACGTTTCAATTCTTATGTCTCTTTCTATACCACCCCACTTTTTTTGTACAAGATTAAATTGAATCAAAAACTATCTGAAAGAATCTATCTCCAAAGAGGAGAAGAAGGGAAAGATCACGGAAGACTTGGATAGAACAAATAACAGAGGAAGTTGGACATGAAAAAATATAGAAAATCAATTAAAAAAAAGCTAAATTGGTGTGGTAATGTGAGGAGAATGGATGGGACGAGGCTTGTGAGAAGGAGGTTGGAAATAAAGCGATGCGGTAGGAGAAGAATGGAAAGGCCATGGAGAACTTGGTTAGTAGAACAAGTAACAGAAGACAAGACAAAATTACAGAAAATCAAGTAGAAAAGGCTAAATTGGTGTGGACGGGATGAGGTCTGTGAGAAGGGTGATGGAACCAAAGCGTTATGGCAGGAGAATAAGGGCAACGCCACGGAGGACCTGTATAGAACAAATAACAGAGGAAATTGGAATGGGAAAGGAAAGGCATTATTACAGAAAATCATTTAATATACAGCGTGCATCACTGCTATGGATTTCTTCAATAGGTCCTTAACTATTGATTATAAAGGAAAGTATCTTGCATAAAAGTTATCGACTATAATGAGTTCTATATCAGTAAATTATTTTCACATACACAGTATTTCAGCCAATCTTTCATTCCAGGTTTTTCTTGGCTTACCCCTTCGCCTATTGTCTGCCATACGTTTTTAACCTGTCTACGATCACAGACTTGGTTAAGATATCCCCACCATCTTAGTTGTGTTCATAGACAAAATAAACCTAGACATTTAACGCAAATGCATGACCTTGAAATCGGAAATTAGTTTATCTTCCAAAAACATGGTGGCAGCAGGTGTAAATAAAAACGGTAAATGACATAAAACTGAATTTGTTATTTATTTAGACCGAAAAACGTTTGATTCTTTGAATCGTAGTATGAAATCACCGCAGCGCGGCAAAGAACTTCGTTTTGGAATATCTGGCAGCTGCAGTCATGAATTTTTTGGTAAATAACGCTTATGTTAGCTTCTATGGCTTTTGTGAAAATTTTCAGAAACAGAAAAGAGAAAATTTGGAAAATAACTGTTAAAAATATTATGTGCGGTTGGGAATATTTAAAATCAAAAGGATTTCAATATGTACTTGGTAGAAGAATCAATCAGGAAAGTTAGAAAGTTTAATTGGACAAATTATGAGTAATGGAGTGAGATACAACCATCTTACAAGCAGTGGTTTCATAGGAACTTTCAAAACCATCTTATGCCCGATTTCTTCATCGCCTTTACCTGAAATTAAATTTATCTGTCAGTTAGAATGTGACACTTAAGTATGTGTACAGCCAAATGTTTGGCACATTTCAATTGACTGATAAATTAACTTTAGGAAAAACATGGTGAAGAAATCGGCCATTAATCGATAATTAACAGTTGCAAATTATAATCGCACATTTGATTGTGAGGATGATAAAGGGGAGTATTTTTTCCCGATTTAAATAATTTCTTTTTTTCATGAAGATGATTTAGCAACTCCACTGTTCATTTCAAATTTGTTTCCAGAAAGAATCATTTCCAGTGTTGTACAAGAAAGTTCTCCACGTGAAGATTTTACTAGAACGTCTTTTATAAACACATACACGGCTGGTTTCACTGTAAAAACGCTGAAATAATTAACATACAAATGTGCACATTGTACACAAGACTTATTTTATTGTATTAGACAGGGTTAGTATTATAATTTCTAATAAAATCATTTTCGCTTCAATTTGGTTTCAAATTACGATACCTAAATTTTCAATTTTTAAAGTCAACTTGAAAGCATTTTAAAATTGCCGCGGTTTGTCCATTAGTATTCTTACAAAATCTGGATGGCACCAAAACGTTCTAAAGAAATACATTGCCGTTGTAAGTCTATATGGTTGTGTTCTTTATATGTATAGGCGCCATGCACATCTCTGCGTTCAGTGCCACCTGGCGTAGTGATTTGTGAATTAGTGATATGAAAATATTTCTTGAGACTCTTATGACAATTTACGATTGTAGTACATAATACTTGAGCTTCCTGGTATTAAAATACATTACAATATTCAAGTTCAAATGTACACTAATAATTTGAAACAACTCGCATTTTCTTACCACTAATGCAAAATATGGTCATTGGTGGCGTTGGCTTCGCATGTGCATGGTCCCTATTTTCCTAAGGTAAGTAACAAAATGTTGGCAACAAGTTCGCGGATGTTGGCAACATATTTGTTGGACACAGCAGCTTGTACAGCTGAAATAAAAAAAAACGGGAAATGTCAAAATAAATCGACACGTTTTTTTCAATATTTTCATAGGATTTATTAGAAATAGGTTAGAATTATTTGACGGTATGTCAGTTTATAGGTAAACAGGTTAATTCTTTTGAAAGGTATGTATGTATGTATTCTCAAGTAGACAATTAACTGACAAATTGAACCAAATTTACAACTGGAAAACAATCATTTCCCGTTTCTTTTGAATTCCGCTGTGTCTGGAAACATGTTGTCAACAGTGTTGTGCGTCTAAAAAAAAACAGTTACGCGTCCAAATTAAACTCAGTGGTGAAGCAAAAATGAACATTGTTGCTGGTGCTAGTGCTGCTTTCATCATAATAGCTGGCCACGTCCAAAAACGAAAAGGAAGGTGGTGGCAGAGACGAGTTTTAAAAAATGGGACAAGCCTTGGCGACAAATAATAAAAGTACAGTCGCGGACAGAAAATTTCGGATGTCAGTGTCATTCCACTGACGTAAAAGTTAAGAAATTCCTATATGTATACGTCAGATAGTGACACTGACATCCGAAATTGAAACTGAAATGATACCTCACTACTGTGGTTCGACGCAACTTATTAACAACATCGTCAACACTGAGCGATGTTTTCCATTTGAAATGGATAACAGGGAAACAAGCAACCGTCGACAGATTTTGTTGATGTTGACAAGTATCCATCAACGTGTTGCTAGTTGACGGGATACATGTCAACAACACCAATATCAACATGTTGCCTACATTTTGTTTGTACACTATCTATTTTTATTTTTTCTCTTCTATGTTATTATTTCTGATGTCTCTATTTTACCTTCTTTGTTTCTTATTTATTTTACTGTTTTTGCTTTATCTCCTCGCATGTTTTTAAGCACCTTCATAACATTTTTATATTGCGTCTAAGGTCCAGTTTTACAATCGTGGAATAAGGACGAAATAACTCTGTTCGCCGAATATCCTTTCATGTTCCTCCATATCTACGTCACACCTACGTCACGTTATTCTAAGAATACTGCTTATCTGACGATTGTAAAATCGGGCCTAAGTAATAAAATATTAATCCACAAAGGGATAAGGAGGTACGCAAGCCTACCCGCTACAGAAATCATGTGATACAGAAAGAAACAGGTATTAAGGGTCGTGTTTCTTCTAGATTCAAGAGTTTTGTGATTTAGATGCATAAAGGTTGGTTGGTTTTACCATCTTTATATATTTTTTTCTCCAAATTCTTCCTTTTACTGCTTTCCTAGCTTCTTTGCATTTGATATAATTATTAGGGTGGGTCAAAAAACCAAACTTTGCGATAATCTTACCTAATAGCAAAATTATGTTGTCTTTTAGTGATATTATGACACCTATGAAATATTTTTAAATTTAATTAATATTTAGAGGGTGCGCCTTACGTTTCAATTTTTGAAATTATACAAGAAAGGCCATGTAGTATGCCATGAAAAGTTCCTATTTTTAATAATAATAATAATAACAGAGTTATCATCAAAACTGTATATTAAAAGGGCAAGAGAAGGTGGATAGAATTAAAACTCGAATCTCGCAGCTATGCCTAAATTCGATAGCAATATTGAATGATTTTCATTAATTTTTCTGTTTTTCGTATTATTTTTTTAAAATTATTAATAAATGATTATTTTATTCTAAAAACCCTATTTTCCTTGAGACATTTATGTTATATGACTACCAGAATATATTCAAGTTATTCGTATTTCCAAGGCAAAGCGCAACCTGAAGATGAGGTGCTATTTACTTTAAATTCTAGCATTACACTGTTTTTATGTAAAGGCAACATAATTTTGCTATTGAAAATCAAAATCGCATTATTCTTTTTTTTTTCCGTACAAAAATGACCCACCCTAATAATTATGTTTCTTCCGTTTGTTTTCTTTCCACGTCTGTCTTTGTATTTTTATAATTTTCTTTAGTTCCTCGTTCCATCAATTGGTTCTTTTCTTATATTTTCCTGTTATTATTGTTTCAGCAAACTTTACTGGCTGCACTTTGTAGTGCATCCTTGAAGATCTTTCACTTTTTTTTTCTAAATTCCATTGTCGTAGTTCCTCAGTTCATCTTTTCTTATTTCTTCTTATATATTATATTTCTTATATTTTATTGTTTATTAATTCAACGTATTGTTCTCTTATTTCCTCATTTTCGAGTTTATGTGCTCTAACAGTTTTCAATTCCTTACTTACCGTTACGCTTTATTTTTCCTATTTTTAAAATATTTCATTGTTGTCAGAAATAAATAGTGATCTGTTTGCCAGTTCAGCACTTCTATTTACTCTTCCATTTTCCATTTCTGTTATTATACAGTCGATTATTATTGATCTCTCGTTTCTTCCTCCTCCTTCTCTTAATCTATTCTGCGTGCAGAATTCTATTGTAATTCTTTTTCCATTATTGTTTACGATGTTTTCTCCAAACTTTCCCATTACTGTGTGTGTGTCTGTTTCTTTGGCCATTCTGTTGTGCCTTTTAGCCGATCAAATAATTTCGTGTTGTTTTTCGACGTCAACTTAACGATTTTGCAACCGCTAGCTTCGGCTGAACGCAACCCTTCATATACCAGCTAAATTAATATCAATTAATTAATCGAAATTAAATCATTCATAAAAATCTGAAATACTACTTGTTAATTTTTAATCTCTTTCAATTCGGTGCTTAGCTTCAAATTTTATGCCGAAACGTTCGCATAGACTGCGCCACTCAAATTTAATTTTCGAGTCACCCTATATAATTTATAATTCGATTTTGTTTTACTTTAATTTCTAATATAATACAAGACGATAGTTCAACTCGTGGTTGATCATAAACTTTTTTCTGTTCAGCAAAAAAAGAATCAGTTGAAGACCCCGAATTTTTATAGGACTACTTTTTTTTGGAAATATACATTGCGTAAATCGATTTGTGTAACATAAATCTTGAATCGTGATAACCGAAAACTGTTACGTATCAAAAATCGATTTCCAAGATGTATAACGTATAAAGTATTCCGTTCATTGTATTTAACTGGCCTATTGTTAAGAAAAATATTTGATTTAAGTGTTAGGTTACTTAGGTTATTGCGCAATTATTTTAGAACGAGCAATGTGTTCCTCATTAAGGCATTCAATTAAGAAACTAGAACGTGGTGACGCTAGGGTAGTCTCATGACAACAGCATGTAATTTTCTCCAGAGTACAGCGGAACGACGCGTTCCTCTAGTTTAGTTCCTCTGTTCTCCGAGGCAGTTAGCACACAGTGGGGAGTAGAGATAAGGGGTAATTACCCGCTGGACCACGGCCGTCTTTAATCAATAGCACGGCCAAGTCGTGTGTGCGTCCCCCTGCAGAACAACCACCGTTCCCTTGCTCTTCATCCCTTAGAGCCACCACGACACTAACTTCATTTGCATGCCTGGAGCGCTCGCCCGCCAGAGTGGAATATTGGATAACCTAATGTACGAATCTACCACCTCCAACCCCCCTCGTTCTAACGCGCGCACCAAGAAAAAGTGACCATCAGCTATTTCGGGCCCGGTGCGCCCTTACGTGAGGAACTTTCTCGCGTACGGTCAAAGAATCCGTTAATATTTAACGCTTGTTTGGTTGGTTGCTAAATTTCCAGAGTTTAACTACCCCCATACACCATTTTATTATATCAAACCTATTCTCAAGCTGTATATGTATGATTAGTAACCTTCTTGTTTATCTTTGCGTATATGCGAATGTGAAAACGAAATGAAAAACTGTTAATCTGAATGAAACGGGGGTGGAAAGAAAGAATGTTTCACGTGCGTGTGAAATTTGCAC
The DNA here is from genome assembly GCA_958336345.1 of Dorcus parallelipipedus. Lineage (NCBI taxonomy): Eukaryota > Metazoa > Arthropoda > Insecta > Coleoptera > Lucanidae > Dorcus > Dorcus parallelipipedus. The sequence goes on from OY284483.1 coordinate 17,580,153, forward strand.
AGATATAAACCCACCCCTCGCGCGGAAATCTCGCTCGCTCCGAAATTTTATTAATGAAGGATGGAACTTCGGTTGTTTATAATAAGGTCTGTAAATACCGCAAATCCCAATCAATTAAAATCCAATCAGAAGGTGGAATTGTGCGTTAATCCCTCGCACATATTCGTACGCATTTGCCCGTCCGTCTTTGCCACCACCTCGTGCAACATACTCGGAACCAGGCTGACCTGGGATCACCTTTCGATGAAAATCCAATTAACCCACTCCTCTTCGAACTAAACACTGGATCATGAGCTCTTTTGCACGCTCTTGACCCGGATTACCCATAAATAATAATAATTACAAAACTCAAAATTAATATCAAATATCGCTGCCCGTTTTCTATGTGGGAGTTTTTTTTTTACTATATTTGGGCAATCATGAACTGTATTACTTTCACCCTTATTCGGTATATTTTTAATGAGTTTTAAAATAAGTGCCTCAGTGAGTTGTTTTCAAAATTATTCCAAGGTTACGATTTCTTAATTCACTAACTCCTTATGCACAGTCTGGTGTTGGATGTTCTTGCCTTTCAATCGTCCATCCATTTCTGGTCCTCATCTACATCAACTGCTTTCCTGTATTTGTTCCATCCAAGTCGTCCGTGATCTTTTCCCTTCTTCTCCTGCAAAATCGCTTCATTCTTTCAAACCTGGTCCTGTCCATTCTCCTTACGTGACCATGCCAATTTAATTAATTTTCTTAAATTAATTAATTAAAGAGGTGCGTATACGATAGAACAAAGAACAAAACAGATAAACGATAGGAAAGTAAATAAAATGTAGACTTAAGAAGAAAAATAGAGATTACAAATGAGATGGTAGAACAAACAAAAAGAGCAAGTAGTAGAATGAAAGACAGGACATACAGATTAATACGGATAAACAGGATGTGTTGAAAGAGGCAACATAAAACTTTATTGAGTGAAAATGGGAACAAAAGTGAAGGTGAATACGGCAGACTGAACAACTTCGGCAGAACTTAATAGTATGGAAGAGAAGCAAAAAGTAATATTACGCAAAAGTAAACTAAGGCAAATGAAGAAAGACGGCCGTTAAAATAAAGGAGGAGAGAGGTAAAAAGGTTAAGGTTGTATACAAAAAGCCAATCGTAAAAAATAAGTTACTGGTATATGACAGGCAAATGGTACACTTCGCTAAAGTAGAGAATAAAGTAAACAGATCAAAAAACTAAAAGAAAATAAACAAAGAGTGGAAAAACCGAGAGCGAAATTGGCAAAGGAACAGGACATTAGTTTAATAACTGGAAAGAAATCTACTACAATGAAAATTAAAAATAGTACACAATAGGAACATAGAGTATTAGAGGCAGTAAAGAAAATGAATTAATATAGGAATTTGAAAAAACACAGTTTGAGATACTACATAGCAGCGACAACAGAAATCAAAAAGAAAAAGGTAAGGAACAAAAAACACATTGTATGTTTAAAAAAGAGAAACTAGAAACCAACCAAAATCTCTTGTACAAGATGTTTAAAAACATGCAAGGAGACAAAGCAAAGACAGTAAAATAAAGAAGGCAAAAAATATTAAAAAACTGGCGACACCAAAAATAATAACAGAGAAGAAAACAAATCAAAATAGATAGTGTAAAGAAGTACATACAAAGAAGACAACTAAGATGACAGTTAAAAACGTATGGCAGACAAAAGACGAAGGGGAAAGCCAAGAAAAATCGGGGATAGACAAGTGGCGAAGACTGGCAAGAAATGGACAAAAATCGTAAGTCAAGAATAAAAGATGAAAGGTGAACGGTAACCACTACACTTAACGGTAGAAGAGAAGCTAGCTGATCAGAAGCCATGGGTTATTATACAAGGTGTCTGTAAAAGATCTTTACAAACACCTACCACATATTGCTTAGTGCTTAAACCAAAATAAACCGATTGAAGTAAACTAACCTTAGTACAAAGGTGCTTAGGTACAAAACAATGAACCGTAGGTGACGTGATTCACTGAATGTGACAACTTTCTCCATGCCCTCTAATGACGCGACGGGGGGAAAAACTGTTCAACAGTTGGTCTATGATAAAATTATTGTCAAATTTAGAATACCTAAATTATTATTAAGTTGCAAAAGGTGTAATAATTTTAGAAAGCTTAAATTTGCGTGATTTATCATGGCTATAAAACATACCAATGCAGAATATACCGATATGTTGTTGATATTTGGATATTGTCAAGGAAATGGACGAGGGTGTGTTAGGGTGTATACTGAATGGTTTCCAAATCGTTGTATATCAAACCATTCAACGTTTGCTGCCGTTGAGAGACGCCTTCTGAAGTCCGGTCGCCTTGCTCCTCAAATCTCTAATTATGGAAGGCAGCGTTTGGTTCCTGAAGTTGAAGAAGAACTTTTAGAACGTGTTGAAGAAGATCCTGAACAAGCACCAGACGAATAGGTAGAGAACTAGGCGTACGTAAAGATGTCGTTCATGCAGTAATTAAAGAACCATACCATACCATAAGATGGCACTTCAAGATCTTTTATTCCATGATCCTGAAATGTGCCCGAGCTTTGGTCGGTTTGTTAATAGGCAAAGAGAAAGATATTTAAATTTTGGCAACAATATTTTCTTTACAGAGGAAGCGTGTTTCACGAGGGGTAACTAATTTCCATAATGCAGTTGAAAATCCGCATGCAATCAATGTAAAACATTTTCAACATGAATTTAAAATAGATGTGTGGGCTGGAATAATTGGTAATTTTATTGTTGGTCCTGTTATTCTTCCCTAAAGATTAACAAGAGACATTTATTTGCCACATCTACAAAATACGTTGCCAGATTTGTTAGATCTACCTCTATATCTTCGGAGAGATATGTGGTTTATGCACGATGGAGCTCCACCACATTTTTCATTACATGTTCGAAAACCACTTAAATCAGCAGTAATGACGCACCTGTAAATTGGCCACCACGTTCACCAGACTTAATACCCATGGTTTATTTTGTTACTGAAATACATAGTTTACAGGACACCTTTAGATAAGGAAGACCAACTGATGAAGCGTATTCAAGATGCAACAAATAATCTTAAAGGTGATGACGAAGTTATGCAAAGAATACAATTTAATTTTCTTCGTCGTATAAATCATGGTATGCATGCAAATTGTGGACACTTTGAACAGTTTTTATGACACCTTTATTATTTGTATTAAGGTTTTAGCAACTTAATTTGTTTAAATTCATGTTTTAGTAAGTTATTTTGTTTAAATTAACTAAAACATTAATACAAATAATAAAGATGGCATGAAAACTGTTCAAACTGTTGTGTTTTTATAAACGTTTGTAAAACTTACTGCGAATTATTAAAATTCAAATTTCGCAAAAACCATGAGAGTATTACGAGTACCTTTTTTGTAGTAAATAAGTTACGCAATCTAAATTTTATATTTAAACCCCTTTTCTTCCATTGGCGTAGAAATTTGAAATGTACAATTATTTAAAAACCCACGTTCTACGCCTATGGATTGATGTTAATCAATGCCGTTTAAAAATTAAAAAAAAAAAACGATTTCAAAATTGTAATTTGAGGGCCGTATAGCGTCTTTGTACTAAGGTAAGTTTACTTCAATCGGCTTACTTTGGTCTAAGGAATAAGTGGTAGGTGTTTGTAAAGATCTTTTACAGACAGCCTGTATAATGCAATTAAAATGGATAAAGGAGCGGAAGCAGGAGTAGGACATATATTAAGCCTAAAATATATGAAAAGATTAAAGAATGGAAAGGAATCAATGAAAGAATTATAACAATGAAGTTGACAAAAACAAAACTAAGGTATTATGAAGTTAATAATAGTCTACGAACCTACAGAAAGTGATAAAATGATTAGAATTCTTAACACGAAGATTCTAATTGTTGTAGTGATTTATTTGTTTACCTGTCAAAGCAGGTGTTCAAACTGGAGCCATTGTTATACGTTCTTATTGTATACAATTTGCGATTTATAGGTTATGTTCTTAAATTAAAGCTAAATTATTGGTAATTGATGTTGCATGAATCCAGGCATAAGTCCGACGCAGCGCCGTAACAATCATAAATCTATAAAAAAACTTTTATGACTTTGACGAGGACTCGGGATAGCTCAATCTAAAACCAAGTTCATCTTTTAAAAACGCGTGGGGTAGACTCTGAGAAGGCTTCAGAGAAATTTAAGGGAGAGGTTTCTATAGAAGCTAAGTCTCCAAGAGGTCAGTAAGTATACTCAAAGAACTCCGAAGAGGTCAGATCTTTTCTTAAAAAAAAGACATGAGGTAAACTCAGAAAGATAAAAGAAGTAAATAACGGCTTAGCTGGCAAGGAAAAGTAACTGTCGACGTACGTTTCGGTCTTATTAGACCTCATCAGGACAGTATAATCAAGGTGTAAGGTGTCGACACTTGGAGATAGAAAACAACAAATGAAGCAACAGACCAGGAGACCGAATGCACATTTGCTGCAACCACTGAGAAGACCCGCATTTCGAGGGCAACATCACAGTATAGCAACGGAGGAAAACAAAGTCAACCTGCGTTACTTCAAGAAAAAGCCGGGATATAATATAATAACGGAAGGGTTAATGCCAGGAAAAAATTGCAGCAAATGTGCATTCGGTCTCCTGGTCTGTTGCTTCATTTGTTGTTTTCTATCTCCAAGTATCAACACCTTACACCTTGGCTATACTGTCCTGATGAGGTCTAATAAGACCGAAACGTACGTCGACAGTTACTTTTCCTTGCCAGTTAAGCCGTTATTTACTTCTTTTATTGTTATTTTTTCCTCGCATTAACCCTTCCGTTATTATAAACTCAGAAAGGTTTCATGGAGACTCCGACAGGCTATTAGAGAGAGAGAGATCGAGGCTTCAGATAGACTCCAAGATGCCTCCAGGAAGACTCCAGGTAGACTGAGAAGAATATCCGACGAGGTCGCAAGAGGGAGGCAGTTTAAAATCGAAATAATCATTTTCTTCTGACGTGTTTTTTTTTTCTTTGAGAAGAGGTATATTCAGAGAAAGAGATTTCAGGTAGACTCTCAGTTGTCTTCAAGGAGACTCCAGATAAACTCAGAAAACTCTCAGGTGTGGCTCGAGATAAACTGCAAGTGACTTCAGGCAGACTGAGACTCCAAATAGACTTCAAGAGGTCTCCAAGAAAATAGGCTTCGAAGAATCTCTGACGAGGACTCAAGAGAGAGGCAATTTAAAATCGATATGATCTTTCATTTCCTTCTCAAGTGTTTTCTTTCTTTAAGGAGAAGGCAAAAGGTAGATTCAGAGAAGGGGGTCTCAGCTAGACTCTCAGGCGTCTTTAAGGAGACTCCAGATAAACTTAGAAAAGTCTCGGCTGTAGCTCCAGATAGACTCTAAAAGGCTTCAGGTAGACTGCGAGAATTCTTCGGGGAAACTCATTGTTAGCTTTTCTTTAGGGAAAAATATGTTTATTGTAGTGTTTAATACTAGACGATCCCAATTTTCATTACCCCTTCTCAAGATTTCTATTTTTCCACCGTGACCTTCATCATTAAGGCTGTTGGTAGCCTTACTACCACTAATACAAATGCACTTTGAATTTTCTCTTTTCCTTTCCTTTTCTTCGTTTAATTGAGTCTCCGAGTATAGTCAGGATATTCTTTTCTTCTCCTCCTCCAATTAACATCGAAGCACTAACGTCCTTGATTTGTAAATGAGTATTCTTTCGTTAACTATTAATTACATTAATCTTATATGAAACTTACAATTAAAACTGTTCATTAATTATTTTTGGAATTTTTTCTCTGTCGGTTTATTCAAGAACCACCGTGGATGTGTTCCGTAAACACAAGGAATTGTTAGGTACAGGTTTTCGCTTTTTTTAGCTCTCTCGTCTCTTTCGCTTTGTTTCACCTAATGATGATGATATAAATCGGTCCGTTAAATCAACCGATTCCCTACACGACTGATTATTTTTTATACAGAGCTAACAATTGCGTGTTCCTAAAAAAGAAAACACCGATCGTTTTAGAATGAAACGGAATTGAATTGAATTTCTAAAATATGGGTCCTAAAAACATATTGTTACATTACCCCCATGTTTACATCATAATTTTCAATAAAAGAACTTTCATATTTTACTTACACTAATTTTTTAGATTAAATTGTTTTTATATGGATTGGACGTTGTGTGAAATTGTGATAGGAGGGATGTATTTTGCTAAAGTGGACAAGCAAAAAAAAGACAAGAGCAAAGAAAAAGACAAACAATGAATAACCTCGCCTGTTTACGTGAGACGAACTATGTATATACATCGTTTTTGTTGATTACGTCGCCACCCTTCGTATGGTGTGGCATGATAAAAGCAAACACACTTATTTTTGTAGGCATTTATCGTAATTTTGTAAACATTGCCATTTTTACTCGCCTTGTTCTTTAATCCCTTCAAACAAATGCCGGTAGCTTAGACTTAGTGACGGTAGGAATAAACAGTCTACGGGGATGAGGATGGAAGCCTCTATCAGCTTATCGCGCCGCTAATCACTGCACATCAATACTCACATCATCCCCTATTAATGCCGCTGCTACACTTCCATGCATCCCATTTATATTCGTTATTCGCCGCTATTTTCAATTTAATTATGCCTTTTCATTGTTATCGCCGACGGCGTCGTTTATTAAATCAAAACACCGCGCACCGCGCATAAAGCTAAACAGTTCGCCGAAATATACCGGAGCTTTAGATGGCGTGTCCATTTATCCTGAAGACCACACGTTATATGCGATCAACGTGTTAACTAAATGTCCTGTTCACAATGTATGAAAGATTAACTGATAGCTGCGGACTTCATAGATTTAATACTCGCATTTTCGTTTCATTAAACATCAGACTGCAGTACATCCTCGTAATACCTACATCACGCCTCTGTACAGGGTGTTTCACAATAACTGAAAAGATTTCTCATTCTATGTACAATATTAAAAATGGAACGACGCGACGTGGAAAGACAAGTCGTCTATCCGCACCATGCCGCGCTTTCAGTCCATTTTCTCGCTGTAAATTACATTAGTTGTAAATTATCTCTGCTACGCACTTTGTCCGATACATATCAGATTTCAATCAGCGAAGTTCTCCTAATATAATTTAGTAGTTAGACTGCGAAGCCAGATACTTGTAATAGTTGGAGAATTTCAACTTCGTCCAAGTCGCCCGGTTGCTTACCGATACCTGGGCGCCTGCGGCCAGGACTACGTGATTGAAGGATACGCAGGACCAAGGATAAAGACGTCTCTTGTACTCCTCTACTTTCCATATCGATCTATACCAGGTCAGATATATTTAGATGTGCCTTCGACACACTCCTTTTTATAAAACATTAATTTTTGTTTAAGGACAACGATTTAAAAACTACAACGCTCAAAATATTTTGTAATTAAACTGATTGTGAGTTGCAACAACAATAGTACATATTTAAGTAAACTTGGAGTTACATTATAATAAGAAGTAGGAGAGATAGTGTGTGGTTAATCGTTTGGTGTTAGCAAATTGCGGGGTATAGGAGTTAAACTCGTTAGAGTGATGCATATCTGCGCTATCCATTATCCCGTTTGCTATCCTATTTTGGCGCTGGCCCGATGAAGACCGCGCGCTAAAGAATAGTCAGAATTTGCATCCCCTATCTACTGATATATGGTCGAGCCTTATCTGCTGTGTCCACCCTACCGGCCACTGTAGCAAGTGCTAAAGTTTAATTTATGTTACCGGCACTGCATTGTCACGTCTTACAGATGACCCACCCGGAATCTACGAGTAGAGCGGATATGCGAGCGAAGCCACCCCTCGACTTCTATTACCCGCTTGCGATTTACGCGACTTTTTATCTCCACCCAGTCCACCCGCATTTACATACCTACGTCTCCTAAGCAATTAAAACGCAAGTGGATGATGTTTAATTGCCTTTTAAGTTCTCTTTCGGTGTTTATGCGTCGCATAAAATTTTTTGCATTAATCTAACATATTTTATACTGAGAACTACTTTAAAAAAAACATTAATTTACATGTATGGCGATAAAGAAGAAAACATAAATGGAAATTATTAGATTTCAGATCGATACCAAAAGGACTCTGGAAAGACTCAGAAAGGACTCCAAGGAATCTCTGGCGAGGACTCAAGAGAAAAGCAAATCAGAAGAAATCAACAGATTTTAGATAAATCCGAGACTGAGGATCCAGTCAAACTCCAGGAAGACTCAGAAATTCTGATGGGGATTCAGGAAAATCATTTTCACTTCCTTACTGCATACGTACTCTTTTAATTAAGAAAAGACAAGATGTAGACTACTCAGCGAGGTCTTTAGGGAGATTTGAGATAGATTCCGAGAGACTTTTGGAAAGACTGTAGCTCCAGATAATCTTCAAGAGGCCTTCAGAAATACTCCAGGACTCTGGGCGGTCACTAACGAGGATTCAAGATATCACAATTTAAAACCAAGGGCTTCAGAGAGATTTGAGACAGACATTTCTATAGAGACTGAGGCTCCAAAAGGCCAACAAGTAGACTCAGAAGGAGTCTTTTTTAAAAAACGACAAGAGGTAAACTCAAAAAGGTCTTCAGGGAGATCTCAGATGAACTCCGACAGGTAACTACAGAGACTACAGGCTCCAGATAGACTCCGAGGAATCTCTGACGAGAGTAGTTTAAAACCGAAATCATCTTTCACTTCCTTCCCACAGAGGTATTCTTTTCGTTAAGAAAATACGAGGAGTAAACTTAGAGAGGGAAATTTGAGATGGAGACTGGGGCTCGAAGAGGCCAGCAGGAAGACTCCAACTAGACTCAAAAGGAACTCCGAAGAATCTCTTTCGAAGACTGAGGTCTTTTCCTTAAAAGAAGACAAGAGGTCAAGAGGCGCCAGATAGACTCCAAGAGATCTCCAGGAAGACCCCCAAGTAGACTTCGAAGAATCTCTGACGAGGGCCCAAGAGGGAAGCAGTTTAAAATCGATATAACCTTTCCTTTTTTTCGCACGTGTTTTTTTTTTCTTTAAGGAGAAGGCAAGAGGTAGGGATTTAGGGAGATTTCAGCTAGACTTCTGGATGTCTTTAAGGAGACTCCAGATAAACTTAGAAAAGCCTCTGCTGTAGCTCCAAATGGACTCTAAGGGGCCTCAGGTACATTGTGAGAATTCTTCGGAGAAGCTGCAGCGAGAGCCCTTCCTTTCCCACGTATGCTTTCCCTAGGTTTCTTTAGGAAGAAATATTTTTGTTCGAATGTTTAATACTAGACAACCCCAATTTTCTTTATCCCTTCTCAGGATTTATATTTTTCCACCGTGACCTTCACTGTTAAGGTTGTTGTCAGCCTTATTTCCACTAATACAAATGCACTTTTAATTATCTGTTCTCCTCGCCTTCTCTTCGTTTAATTGAGTCTCCTAGTACCACTGGATTGTCCACGAGGCCGGTCCTCATCAGGATATTCTCTTCTTCTCCTCCTCCAATTAAGTTCGAAGCAGTAACATTCTTGGTTTGTAAATGATTATTCTTTCCTTAACTTTTAATTACATTAATCTTATTTGAAACTTACAGTTAAGGCATTATAGTAGGTGGAAGATTATAGCAGCCTTGTTTTGTGAGAGTTTAAGGAAGTTCGATCTTTTTTCCCAAAATAAAAAGCGGCAACTGCGATTCTTCTCGTCCAATGTACTGCGACGAAGGGAGTAACAGCCGTTAATTTGGAGTAATTACTCAGTGTATGTAAGGGGCCGGAACGTTGCAGTCCACCTCCGAGGAATTTGTATGTATAAGTAATAAATTGTCGCTTGAGAGAATGTCCGAATTGTGGGAGAGCATCCCTCGACGGGGGGGATGGGGAGCCTTGTACAACACGTGCGCTTCGGGGTGGACGTCTCCGCATACGCCGGGACTAGATTAACTATGCCAGGACCGTACACTCCATAAATTTCGCATTCACAACAATAGATTTACATATTTTCTGCGAAAAAATCGCTGGAATATTGTACCTGGATGTGACGGATATTGACCATAATGGAAACACTTTTTACTGATTTTCAAAAAAAAAGGTCTAACAGCTACTTAGCTTAATAGTGAGTGTGTGGGTTTTGACTTAATAGAATTCATTAACTTTTAAACTTTATTACCCTTTAGGTCTCAGCGGTTTGCTTTTTTTCTTCAATTTATTCAAGATCATTAATTTTTTACTGTCCTCCTTAATTTAAGCACTTTATTTAAAAAATATTTCTCTCTTTAAAACCTGAGAGTACGTATTTTTAAATTGCACTTAGAAGTTTGCACCTTAAACAGTTTTTCGTAAGAAATAAAAAGGTCGCTTGCGATGGTTCCTCAAATGTTGTCATCTTGCAATTTTTTTTTAGATGTTCTTTATCTCTCAGGTTTTAATTAGACTTAATTAATTACACTCGGAATTTTAAAATAGGGACAGAACGACTGATATCACTTCCTATTTCTTTCGAGCGAGCATAAGGATCTCATTACTTTTGTCCGTTAGTGTACATTTGCAGTGTATTTTCAGGAATTTTTTTAAATTTAAATACTCATAATCCATAATATAATAACACATACACTTTTATTTATTAATTTTTTTTTGTATTTCCAATGGATTTCTTTAAGGCCTGTAAAAAACTATTATATGTATGGATATTTAAAAATATATTCAAACTTATATTGTAGGGTTGTTTCTTCAATTTTATTTTTCTTCAGGTTAAAAGAGCGTACAACCCCAAATCGGGGAGCAGGGAGGATGTGCCATCATTTGGACACTTATGTATTTACGTTAATAATTTACAGTTTGTGTAGGAGGATACAACAAAAGGTCCTCCCAAAAATTTTCAGCAAACGTGCTCACTAGCTATGATGCTTTAATTTTGAAGCTTTCACTAAACCAGTGAGTGCTTCCAAAGAAAAAGACTCACATTACTTTGTTCGTAGCTTTTTGTTTTGTTTCCTGGGGCCAAAAGCCACATACGTACATTTCAACGATTATAAAATGATTCGATCTTTTTTTCTGTTGCAATTTCGAAATTTTCTGGCATCAAGTTTCTTTATATTAAGTTCTCAGTTCAAGATTCTTGAAATGCTGAGGAAGCAAATCCCAGAAGCTCTTCGGTCTTTTGTATGTGTACTTTGAATCATTTACTTCCCATACGTTATTTTCCAGTCACGTGTACAAACTTGGTCCATTCTTTTTTGTTACTTTTCTTCCTTTGACCTGTCTTTTCTTTTCTTCAAAAACTGTAGCTATGTCGTCGTTCCAATTCCAAGCTTTCTTGCTTCTTTGTACTTTTGCGTCCCATGTGTTTTTCACTTGGTTTCTGTCATTCTTTCGACATAGGCGTCCAAACCATTTAAGATGATTTTTCTTTTGGATAATGTCTATAATGGATTTTTTTCTTTGCTTATTCCTTAGTGTGCGACTCCTTTAACTTTTGCCAAATATTTCATATCAATGCAACGGTCTGTATCTTACTTCTTAATCTATTTGTTAAAATCCACGATTCACTTCCATAATATGTTAATGTTGGTGTAAACATAGTTTTGTTGCTTATCTTCTTTTCTCCTGCTTAGCCCATAGGCAGAACTAATCCGTTCGTTTACTTCATATCCTTCTCTTTCTATTATAACTCCTGATATGTGTACTAATTCTTCGTTAGTTATATCTGTATTTAATTTTTTTTTATTGTCTTTCCTATCACCATTACCTTTGATTATTTACTTCATTTTTCGATTTCCTAGTTCTTCTTCTCACATCCAGTAGAGGTGACCCTCTTTTGAGGCACAAACTTTTGCCTTCGATTTCTTTAATAATATCATAAAAAAACAGCACTAAAGTGCAGTTTTCAAAAGCGTCTTGCTTCCTAAAGACCTAACTTAACTAAATATTTGAAAAACATTTATCCACACCCACGCACCAATTTTTTTTTATCGTTTTTAAAGTGCCTATGAGACTAGACACCGAACAAATAGAAGCTTAACTTTAAAGCTGCTTTGTATAAAAGGTTTAAGTCAGGATTATGTCTAAGTCTAAGTTAGAATGTAACATCATTAAATACCTATGATCATTAAGTGACATATTTGGACCAATCAATGCTTAGATACAACGCATTTCTTTTCACTGATTAGTCCAAATATGTCACTTAATGATCATCGGTATTTAACGATGTTACATTCTAACTTAGACTTATGATCATTAAGTGACATATTTGGACCAATCAATGCTTAGATACAACGCCTTTCTTTTCACTGATTAGTCCAAATATGTCACTTAATGATCATCGGTATTTAACGATGTCGTTATGAGTTACAGAACAGGGGCTTTAGGCTTAAATGTAATCCTGGCTTAAATCTTTTACACAATGCGTTGCATAAAAGATTTAAGCCAAGATTAAATTTAAGCCTAAGTTAGAATGTGACACACGTTATGACGTACAGCATACTAAGGCTTGGTATTTCAGTTACAGTTTAACTTTAATCTTCAGTTTATTTTCATAGGAACAATTGTTCTTATAATTGTTACTATGGGAATAAACTAAAGATTAAAGTTAAACTGTTACTGAAATACCGAGCCTATGTGTCATATTCTAACTTAGGTTTAAAGTTAATTCTGGCTGAAGTTAGAATGTGACAGCATACTGCATGTCACATTCTAACTTAGGCTTAAAGTTCATTCCGCTTAAATCTTTTATGCAACGCAGCTTTAGAATTGACTTACATTATGTTGTGAAATTTCAAATATCAAATGATAAACGTCACTAAAATTTAAGCTCAGTTTAAGTGTTTGGTGCATACGGCCATTAGTAAATGCACGGAATGGTTATTTGGTTATATTATTATTATTATTATACATAGTAACAAATTTGATAACACGAGTATTTTTTACTTCTATTAAAATTGTCAAAGCTTGTCACTTTTCTGCTAAATTAAAGTTCCAAAAGCTCGGATAAAAATGATAATCAAATAGAAATAATGAATCCAGAAACGAATTGTAACTTTAATAACAAACCTACACTAAATGTAATATCTGCGTTAATGGTACCGGCAATCAAGACAGAGATAAAAAAATAAAACAAAAAAAATCGACAAAGAAGGCGTGAAACAAGCAATGAACAAAAAGAGAAAATCAAAAGAAGATCGATGTTTCCACAACCGAAAATCAAATCGCCAACAGAAAATTAAAGTAGACGCGTCATTTGTCAAACAAAAAAATTATCGCAACAAAAAATAGTGGAATGCAAAGAAACAAGCAACAGCTTGACTTCAAAATTTTCGAATGCTTTGTGTCGGAATCGGAAACCAAAATAAAAATTGAATAAAGAAGAGTAAGACGAACGAAAACTAAAGAAGATTGTTCGTAAATCAAGACTGCGTTTAGCCCTATATTATACTTTTAAAACAAACAACAGAGCTACCGAGTGATCCAAAATGTTTGACATCAAAGTTGCACATCGGGAAGACGAAGTCATGTCGGAAACAGCGTTTGGCTTCTGCAGCGGACGTGTTATTTCTACAATGTAAACCTTACTTTAATATGTTTGTCATTTACTACATATGCAAAATGTCACTAGTAATTCTGACTTTTAATGTAAATATTGTTGATGGTTCTTTTTCATTTTTATTTTAACAATTTAAGCTCCACTTAAAATGTAAGATTACTACCGACTTTGACGGGTGAAGTTTGGACAGAAAGGAGAGTTGCTGCGATATTTAACTTTATCAAGTTTGACATTTCAAATTTTTCTCAATTTCTCAATTTTAGACAAAACTGGTAAATCAGGTTTTTAGATTTACCAAATTTGTATAAAATATTTATGATATGTCAAATACTATGTATTTTGTTTCAGATATGATCAATTACTTTTTAATTTAAAGCCGCCAAGATTAGTTAAAGTTCATTTTTTATTTACAGTGAAAACTCTCTTAGGCGGACACCGACCGTGACCAGCAAACTGTCCGTCCATTAGAGGTGTCCGCCTAAGAGAGATGCAAATGCATGTAAATTACATAAATGGGAGATTAAAAGCTGTCCAGCTAAGAGATGTGTCCGCTTAAGAGAGCTGTCCGCTTTGGGAGCTTTCACTGTATATGCCGTTGGTATAGATTTGAGTTAAGAAAATATATGACGAAATGACATAGCATGACAAAAGCCGCAAGGTCGTTTCATGAAAGTTAGAAGAAGATAGCTATATAAAAGTTCTTTGACTTATCGATCGATCGATCGGCATATATTAAACAAATGAGTTGTATTTAAGCTGAGTTCGTTTATTCAACGCTGTTCACTCTGTTTTACTCTTTTCGCACTCTAAAGAGGGACAGCGAATGTGTTTTAATACAAGTAAGAGTGAGACAAAAGTAAATAGAGTGAACGGAGTTGAATAATCGAACGCAACTTTATGTGATATGGACAATGTTAAGCAAAATGAAGTAATAAATAATTCTTCATAAATGTTTATTGCATTGTTTATTTAATAATGAAGTATTTTTAGTACAATTGTTGTTATTGTTTTGATTCATGTCGAAGCTGTCAAAATTCGATTAATGCTTCAGTTTGACAGCCGAAGCAATAGCGGAACATTGCGCTTATTTTCTTACAGCAAGAGGTTGCTCTTATTTTTAATGCGCACAGATAGAAAGATTCAATTCCCTACAGAGGTTTTATTCTCCAACAAGGAAGATTCTGAAATATATAGACTTTGTAAGTAACCATCGTATTATAAAAATGCGGAATCACTCTGTACATTTTGCAAAAATAAATGATAATTTATTGTGCAGAGATTATTTTTCGATTTAAAAACAAATAAATTTCAGATCTATACTTTAAGTTTGAAATCAATCTACGAATATTGATTCATACTGATTGAAGACCATTAGATTGCACAGTTGTATTATTATTTAATTACTTCGTAATAAATAAATATTAAATAACAAGTTTGTAAACTAAATTTTTAATTTTTTAAAACCGCCCATTACAGAATATCCAGATACATATTCAACATTTTATAATTGATTTGGCCGAAGGTCGTTACTCTTTGTTGGATTTAACTTAATCAAGAAAATTTTTTTTTATTCTTCAAGGCTGGAAACGTCCTACGCTGGATTTCACAAACGTCACTTAAATTTAATCATCGATTAAGAATAACCATTCTTATGGCGGATTTCACAAACGTTACTTAAATTTAATCATCCGTTAAAAGTAAACGTTGCCATGGTTACCTGTGTTGAAGGTATAGGAATAATTATTCTTAATCGATGATTAAAGTTAAGTGACGTTTGTGAAATCCCGCACTATACCTTCAACACATGTAACCATGGCAACGTTTACTTTTAACGGATGATTAAATTTAAGTAACGTTTGTGAAATCCGCCACTAGTCTTTTAAAGGGCTGTTATAAAATCAAAAATCATAGTTTATTCACTTCGTCATGGACTAATTTTTGTATGAAATATAATTGATTTGTTGAGTACATAAGAATGCGATAATTTTTACTTAAAGTTAAAAAATTATACATTTTCTTCTTTCTTAAAGTTAAGAGTGAACTAACTATTAAGGCATGTTAAACACAAATGTTATAAATTAACCCGAACGAGTTTATCAGCAAGCCCTAACGTTTATTGCTTTCGTGAGATCTAAATCCTTTCTTTTTCATTATAGACCCTAATAACATACTTCAGGCGTTGATCCAATTCTTAAGAATCATCGTTGCGGAGATTCAGCGGCGTCCGAAGTCCTGTCCTGCTGGCGTAGTGCGGCCGAGCTTGGCGAGGGCAAGCAGGCGGTAGGCAGCAGGAACAGAGAAAGGGGAGGGAATGTAAAGTAGACTCTGGTGGACCTGGGTCCAGCGCTGCCCCGAGGTATTGATCTGAGGGTGTGTGTGCTGACACGCACCACCTCGCCCCCTCCCCTCCCCCCAGGTCTTACCACACGTACGGGATCAGGTGCCACTCATACGCAAGATGTCAGTTTTGCCAGCCAGCACTATCCAGTTACTTGCGAACTTCGCTCATTATCCTGTAAGAATGCCATCTCCTCCCTTTCTTCTCTCTCGCGAGAACGAGGGGCCTCTCTTGATATCTCGTTACTACTTCGGCGAACGTACAAAAGATATTCGATCAAACAACTGAGTCTAGACGATAATTGACGGAATTAATTTTTTTTATTCACAAATTTTTCGATTTTTGCTTTTTTTTATCATTACTTGGCTATATCAGTAGTTTTCAAAAGTTAGGAACTTCTCATGGTTCAGTTATCTTATCGAAACTGTCGTTCTTCTGAGAAAAAATCTTTTATGTCTCTTCTCACGCAGAGAAAACGAAAAATACAATATTGAACTTATTATATTATGTAATGTATTATTAACAAATTGCTCGCAGTCAAAATTTGCACCTGGTAATCAACCAACCTTAAACCGAATCCCGCAACCGCGAATCCCTTGATCCCTTGGTGATACCAAGGCAGTGACCGCCATTAAAATTCAGGGCAACCGACTACTTCATAGTAGGCCCTTGCAGGAACGTAGAACTAGATTATATGTGGCAAATCTAATAGAAAGAATGTATGAGTCATTTGCCTAAAAATATTTTGGTTTATCAAAGGAATTACCGAAAAATAACCCTAATTGGCGTTCACGTAGTTTCATGGGAAAATAAATCGAAAAAGCCAATCACATCGTGACATTAATGAATTAAAAATTTTGCTTACGCGTAATATATATACATCCTGTATGTTACCGTAGTGTTTTTGTTGCTTTAATAAAATATTGCCTAAATAAACTCCTTAATTTCAGTTTCGTTAGAGAATTCAACAAACTTCTTTTTAGACTGCCTCAATTTCGCTCACCGTATTATATAGGGTGAACCTGAAATAATGACAACGAACATCTTTGAGAAGACGGAAATCCGCATGCCATTATTCAACCTCGATTACAAGATATTTTTTGTCACCTACAATTATAAGAATAACGTGAAATACCACTTTAAGTAATGTCACGTTTGGTTATGACAACTGTCATTCATTCAAACGTCAATCGGTTTAGGAAGTCATCCCTTTTTCTTTCGTTCTTTCGTTAAACAATTAAAACTGACTTTATGAATTTCTCAATTGACTCTTTACTAGCGTCGCCTACTCTAAAAACCTAATTTATGGGAAACTGAAGATGACTCATATGCGAGACCCAGGCGAAAACAACGAGACCCAAAGAAATTTAGTCCATGTTTTATTTATCAGAAGCAGAATAAAGTAGTCTTTCTTTGACGTGATTTGGCATTTTTAGCTCTAAAAGAATGCAAAATATTTACGTATTAAAGAATAATCAACATTAATTAAAAAAATAATAATAAATATCTTTAGGTCATTTATAATCTATGTTTATTGATAATGAATGATCAAAAAATTTCCGCGCTCCTCGTTCTTCGCGAATATTAGGATCGTCATTTATTTCTCTTACTTTCTTCAGAAATTTTCTGTAGGAGTTTTCGAGAAATCGTATACCTATATACAATTGATTTTGAGTTTTTATTTTTATTATTCATTGCTTGAGGAATTTTTATTTATTCTTTCCACTTCAATTCTGTTTTTAGATCGTCAAAAATTTGAAATTAAATCAAAAATTTATCTTCTTTTATCTTTTCGATATAGTATCTTCCTTCTCTTTTCTAAACAATTGATCGTAATCACTGCTTCCTCAACAATTTTCTTCTTTATAAGTTCCCAATAAAATTATTCTAAACTATCAGATTGTTTCATGCTCAATTGAAAAACACGCCTGGATTTATCTTGGCAATCTTAGTTTACATCATAAGTTTACATACTTACATCTGATCTCATAATCGAATGCTTAAATGAAAATGAGAAACGAACTATATGTATTTGTGAGAAACTAACTCCTAAGTATACGAATGCAAAATCTGCCTCTTTTAAAATTGGAGTCCTTTATGATTAGAAAAAACCGTACAGAATTTTGGGCCAGCAGGAACCTACGTTGATTTCCCAAGAAAAACAAGAATACGGAAAATTTTCAGCCGGATCAACATTCAGTCCCTCAGACCTAGCAAATACTGTCATATCAAAAGCTCCATTCCATGATAGTTTCAAAGTTTGTCACATAAATGTCCGCTCTTTAATCTCCTGTTTTCACTCCTTTGTTGATTTCATGCTTGACCATGACTTCCATGTTATCGGTGTCTCCGAAACTTGGCTAACACCTGACTTTCCTTCACATCTTACTGGAATACCTAATTATCAGATATTTCGAGCTGATAGAGAAACACGAGGTGGGGGACCGAATAAAATGGAAAACCCTTAATATTGATTGCGCTCAAGGGGAAGGTTTTGAACAAGCTTGGATAATATTGAATATTCGAAAAGTGAAAGTTGGTTTGGGCGTCTTCTATAGATCACCCTCCTCACACATATCAAATCTAACTAAGGTTGAAGAAACTCTAGCTTATATCTGCACTGAAGTGGACGACATAATTCTGACTGGCGATGCCAACATCGATTATTTAAAGCCAGCAACACCAAGTTTCGAATCTTTTCAAAATCCCCTGGAATCTTATAATTTAAAACGAATCGTAACTCATCCAACGAGAATCAGTAACAACTCAGCTTCACTGATCGACCTAATCTGCATCAGCAAAAATGTGAACGTTAACAACTGTGGCATTCTTGATTTAAATGAAATAACTGATCACTTTTTGGTACATTGCGATCTGAATTATCAAATTACGAAACAGGAGACGAAGACTATTAGCTACCGTGATTATAAATTTTTCTGTGATGAAGAATTTACATTCGGAAGAAGATGGAAGAAGAGTAGATTGGAAACGTGTTGAAAATCTACCAGATATTAATTCCAAAGTTCGTTTTAATTAACAATTAGCATACTTTTTGATATTAACGCCCCCATCAGAACGGTAAAAATTTAAAAAATTTAAAAAAGCGTGCACCGTATATTGCCAAAACTATTAAAGAAATTACTAGATTGAAGCAAGCTGCTTTCAACAAATACAAGAAAACACGAACACATACAGATTATCTGTATTGTACCCAACTTTGAAATTATTTATCGGTAGCTTTAAAAAATGAGAAAGCCGCTTATATTCACGATCAAATACTAATACTTCGAAATAATCCGAAAAAGCTGTGGAAGAACTTCTCCGATTGGAATATTTATAACAGAGAAAAATCTATTTGCTTAATCAGTGACCCGGAGAGTGTAAATAACTATTTTATTGATTGTGTCACTAATATAAAAACTAATCCTGAACTTCTGCACTTTTATGAAACTAATGAAAATTACTCTTCATCACCAATGTCTCTTCCTCCCATATATGAAGATGAGATAGAAAAAGTGCTGCGAACTCTCAGATGTAATGCAACCGGAATTGATGGTATAAACTTGAAGATGTTGAAACTAGTATTTGTCTACTGTAAAGCTGCGCTCTTGCATATAATCAGTTACTCATTACTAAACGCTATGATGCCTGATTGCTCTAAAACCTCTATAGTAACTCCTATCCCCAGCAGCCGAAGACCCGTCACAACTTATTATTATAACGAAGCTTTGGAACACATTACACACACTCAAATACACTCACGCTCCTGATCCCGTTGGGCAACCACCACAAATTAAAAAAACAATCATTTTAACGGGCAAGGTTTCGGGTTGTAGAATACTCCTCGTACCTTTAGGCTCCAACTGCTGAGATTTATATGGCCAACCCTACTAGAATTTAGCCGAATATAGGTGAATTCCAGTAGGGATTTTTAACGTGCCAAACATCATATCGACACGGGGCCTACTGCTTAATTTCCTATCCGAGAAGAAGGCATGTTTACGTTTTCCATCAGCAATTGAAAAACCGACCGCCGGGTTGGGAATTGAACCCATGTCCTTTGGATCCGAAGACAAACATGCAAGCCTGTGGACCACCAGGCGATCAGATTATTTTTAATTTATTTTGCCAAATTACAACAAACAGCACAGGTCCAAGACATGATCCTTGAGGTATCACAGATTTCTCTGAGTAAGTTCCACTCTTATCCCTAGAGTCTTATTTTCGTAGGGAAAGACTTGTCCAATTAATCAAGAGCTGTGCGAAATTATGAGAAATAAGCCAGGAGTTTTTAGATGGAAACGTGTCTACATTTAACAGTTTTTTATTTTCATGACCTTCAATTTTCCCGTTAAAAGTTAAATTAATCTAATAGTAATTCCTGAGATATGCAGGAACTTTCTACGTCCTTATAGCGAACCTAATCAGAACCATTCCTTCATCAGTTAAATGACACTCTAGCTGGTTTGAGCTTGTTACTAAGTATTTTATAAATACAGAATAATACAAACTGAAGCTTCTCAATACTATTATCTTTCCAAATTAATAAATATCTTCCTTCTTTGTTTATTTCATTAAACGATTTTTTAATTTTCATTTTGTTAATTGACTTGTAATGGCGGTAGAAGGCAAACTTTGTCTTTCTTTAAGATGAAAGATTATCCTTCGAATGAAGCCAACAAGTAATACGTCAGAATCCCATCTGCAAGACGTGACAGTAACGAAAACATCCCGTGTAGATAACCTTTGTCACTCATACATAGTTGTCGCAAAATGTAGGAGTTCCAACGCGCGACACTAGATGGGGATGAGGGGGCGCCAACGATAGAACTCGAATGGTCGCAGGAGGCTGTTTAGTATGTGAAACGTGTAAGATGCCCAGGGCGAGCATTTGCGAGTCCCCTCGTTGCCCCCGCACAACCCCTGCAACAAGAGGTTGATAATGGATATATTGTATCATCTCACCGCTGAGATGGACACTTCTCTCATGTATATACGAAATTATTAATACCATCGTGTATATTTACTTGGTCCTCCTCTGCGGCGATTTTCTCTCATATATCTAGAAACCTTCCACTTTCTCTCAAGAACCCCCCTTACTTTTAAACTCTTTTAAAAACAAAAAGAAAACAAAAATTTAAAACTTCCTTGTCCCAAGTTTTTTTTATTAACATTAAAAAAAATGATTAGGGTTTTTGATTATAACTAGACGATTTAATTAATTACTTGAAAATAAATTAATTTAGCAAGTCCTTTCATCCAAACCACGTTCTTTATTTACTATTTACTTTCAATTATTTCCTTACACTCATTACATCGTAGTAGCCACATCGAGATTTTTCAAAAAGATTTTGCAAACGTTTGATTGGTAGGGGGATCACATACTTGGGATTTATCAGTACTTTGAAACGAAGGGTAAGTTGATTTGATCGAATATTCCAGTCAGTGTTCTCTCTTTTAGTTCTAAAGACCATTCGTGTGTGTCTGACAAACTTTATGCGTGTGTATACTTTGTGACAAAACAACCAGGCAGCGCCTGGGAACCATTCAAACGGAGAACAAAGATATCTCGTTCGGGATGATTTAAAATTACTCGAAACGCGATAGAATTAAGACAGAAACGTACTTACGTATAAAACCAAAGAAAAAACTTAGGGCAAAGTATTTAAATTAATATGTAAACAAATAAAATTAAGAATTAACAATTATAAACTTAAACTAATTACTAATTTTATTAAAGACGTAAAGCAACTTTTAAAATGCTTGAAATATCGACGTTTCGCTCCCTCGTAGTAAATGAATATTATATTGGAAAAAGCCCATCGATATACATACAACAAAATGTAGCTTCATGGAAAATAATTAGGTACGTATCAGAAAATAAGAAACTGCGAAATTTATTAAACTAAACACGCAGAGACAATTCCTTTACTTTTCTTTCAACTTTCAGTCAATTGCCTTCTGCTAAGTTTTTTATAATATCCTTGGTTATTTGTTCTAACATTGATGATTTCTATTTCATTATTGATTGTATTTTGTTCTACTTTTGTTTCATCACATATGTAATACCTTATGCTTTACAAAGGAATAAAAAGCCTCTACGTAATTTGCAGATGCAGTTTTTAGATATATTCAATTTTTCTTTTCTTCTTTGTTCCTCTTTTTTCAACTTATTTTCCATTTGTAGCTTCATTTTCATCAGTCCATAAAGAAGCTTGTTATTTTTCTTCCGTTTCTCTCCCATACGGTTTTGAAATTTCATTTCTTTATTTATTTTTTGTTCATGAACGATTGTCAATTGCATTTTCTTTTATAAATGAAATCATCTTTTAGTTTTTCGTTTTTCTGTTCACGTACTATTACCAGTTTTTGTTTCTTCCTTCAATATAGGTTGTTTTCCTATTTTATTTTATTTAGAAAAAAAAAATACGTAATGACTAAACATTCCAGAGAAGCTTTCCAATGTTCTTTTGTTTGTCTTCCGTTTCTCTCCTACATGTTTTGTTTTTCTTTCTTGTTATTATAAATGAAATTTTATCTTTCAGTTTTTCGTTTTTTATTCACGAATCATTATATCAATTTTTGTTTCGTCTCTATAAGTTATTTTCTTTAAAGACTAAACATTGCAAAGAACCTTTTCAATGACGCCCATACGATTTAGATTTTTCATTTGTTTATTTTTTTGTTCATGAACGATTTTCTTTCTTGTTATTGTAAACGAAATCTTATTCCTTTTTTCATTTTTCTATTCACGAGCCATCATTAAATTTTGTTTCTTCAATATAATTTGTTTTCTTATTTTCATTTCTTTAGGAAAATGACATTCCAACAAACATTCCAGAAAACCTTTTCGCAGATTTACAATAATAATAATAATTTATTGATGTTATCCAATTAAATGGTTACATAGGTCACATATTCATACACAAATCACAAACCATACATAGAAGTACCTACAAGCACAATACGAGGGCGTGTTGATAAGTTCGTGTTTTCGCCGCTAGGGGTCCCAGTACATGTAAACAAACATAACCTAGAAAAATTAAAACTTTTTAGAAGTCTTAGTTCATAGTTCCATGAAAATTATTCTTCAATTTATTACAGAAATTTGTTATTAATCAACTTATTAAATTAATAGACTATTTGAAAATGGAGAAAGAAGAGATACGGGCGGTAAACAAGTATTTTAATTTGAGAGATTTAACGCCATCGAAATAAAAAGTGAAATGGATTCCACGTTGGGGCGACTCTTCGCCATCAAACGAGTTTCAACAAGGCAGCACGAGCATCAAAGAGCCCCGAAAACAGCTATCAATGAAGAAAATGTCGAAACAGTAAAGAAAACTATTCTTTCAGACCGACGGTTGAAGTTGCTGGAGATAGCTGAGGCTAGAGATATCTCAAAAGAACGGACACACCATATCTTGCATGAAATCTTGGGCATGAGAAAACTTTCCGCAAGATGAATGCCGCGTTTGCTCACACCAATGCAAAAACAAAACCTTGTGACATCTTCAAAACAATGTCTGGAGCTCATTCGGCAAAAACCGGATTTTTGGCGACGTTTAATTACCGTGGATGAGACTTGGCTTTAGCTCTGTTCCATTCATCAGGATTTCGAGTTCTGAACCGTTCAAAATCGTACTGAGCATGAGCAGTGCACAAAATTGGATATAAATTTTATACTGCGCATGATTCGAACGGTTCAGAATTTGAAATTCTGTCAAATGGAACAGACCTTTTACCATTACATGCCAGAAAATAAACAGCAATCGATGCAGTGGACAGTAATTGGCGAGTCAGCCCCAAAGAAGGCGAAAACTGTGCCATCGACCGGAAAAGTTATGGCCACTGTTTTCTGGGATTTGAAAGCAGTGATCTTCGTCGATTATCTACAGAAAGGAGGAACGGTAACAGGAGCTTATTATGCCCAACTACTGGATAAGCTGAGTGAATACATTCGCGAGAAACGGCCTGGTCTTCAGCGTAAAATAATTCTGCTTCTTCAAGACAACGCACCAGCGCACACGTCGAAAGCTGCAATACCCAAAATTCAAGAATTGCGCTTCGAATTGATTCCCCATCCACCATATTCTCCGAAAAAGTTCCTCGCTGGAAAAAGATTCGGAGCAGGTAGTGAAGTGATCTCCTGCACGGAACACTTTTTTGAAGGTCTTAACAAAAATCATTACTGTGAGGGCATTACATGTTTGGAGAAACATCTGACCAAGTGTGTTGAGTTGCAAGGAGATTACGTTGAAAAGTAAAATGTAATTTTCCATCAATAACGACGTTTTAGGCTGGGTTGCACAAAACATTTAAGTCAGGATTAAATTTAAGCCTAACTTAGAATGTGACACACGTTATGACATACAGCACACGTGTGTCATAACGTGTGTCACATTCTAAGTTAGGCTTAAATTTAATCCTGACTTAAATGTTTTGTGCAACCCAGCCTTAGTGTCGAAAACGCGGACTTATCATCCCGCCCTCGTAGAAGTTCTTTTGTTTGTCTTCCATTTCTCGCCTATAGAGTTTTGATTTTTCATTTGTTAATTTTTTTCGTTCGTGAACGATTCGCAATTTTTGTTTCTGTTATCGTAAATGAAATCATTGCAACATTGTTTTCTGATATTTCATTTTCTTCTGTCTATTCTTTTATTCTTTATGGTAAATTGATAATAATTGACAAAAATATAATAATATAGGTATATGTATATAAATATCATAAATATAAATAATATACAGTGTGTTATTGAAAGTTGTATTTTAACTGACGATAGTACTCTTTAAATAGATGCTAAATACCTAAACTTCCTTTATACAAAAGTTACTGGTTTCAGAGATATACAATTTATTGTTGTCCTACTTTTTTCCGGGAGTCCGGTGCTGTAGCGACGCTCCGGATGGTCAGATCTTCAAACGCGCGACGGCATCGCGTTTTTCGTCATTTTCTGCCATACGATGACGTGCAGCTCAATTCGATCCGAACCCTCCCAGGTACCGTAAAAAATGAACCGTGGAATTTTTTGCTTACGATTTATTGTGGCTCTCAAACAAAAACAATAAATTGTGTATCTCTGAAACCAGTAACTTTTGCATGAAGGAAGTTTAGGTATTTAGCATCTACTTAAAGAGTACTATCGTCAGTTAAAATATCTGTACAACTTTCAATAACACCCAGTATATAAAAGTATAATAAATATTCAAGAAACAGACAAGCACCTATTTATTTGTCTGCATATGTGCGCTTTTCATATTACATCTTTCTTTTTTCTTGACAATTGTTTTTGATCATTATAAACTAGATCAAATTTCCTTTGCGCTTCTTCAATATTATATCTTTCTTCATTTATTTAAACAATTGAACCTAATCACCGTTTCCCTTTGTTCTTCGTGAACAATTTTCTTCTTTTCAACTTCCTAATAAAATGATTCTAAATAGTCAGTTCTTTTCGCGCTGAGCTGTCAATTGTTTCTAATCCAATCTGATTAATTTTCTTCCTCCTTCCTTCAACATAGCTTTCAGTTTCTCAATGACTGTCAATTGTTTTTCTTCAATAGGTATAAATTGTCTCATTATTTCCTCTCGCTTAGAAAAAATCACGAAATCAAAAATTTTGCACTTTCAATTTTTCTTCAATATAAATTGTTTTTTTTAATTTCGTTTCACACAAAATATTGCAGGGAACTTTTCCAATGTTTTTCTTTTGTCTTTCATTTTACATTCTTTTTTCTTTGTGGATGATATTCCTGAACGATTGTGAATTGTTTTCTTCGGAGTAAATTACTTCAGTTCTGCTTTCTTGTTTAATTTTCATTTAGTTTTTTTTTTCTTCGTGGATGACTTTCTTCTTGGGATGACTGTCAATTGTTTTTTCTTTAATATAAATTGTTTCTTTGTTTTCTCCCTCTTAAAAAAAACGCGAAATCACAAAATATTGCACTGTCAATTGTTTTTCCTCAACATAAATAATTTTTTTTTAAATTTCGTTTTACACAAAATATTGCAGAGATCCTTTCCATGCTTTTTCTTGTCTTCTTACATTCTTTTCTCTTCGTGAATGATATTCCTGAACGATTGGTTATTGTCTATTGTCTATCCTAAATCTTTCAATTTCTCTCAGAGAACCTTTTTTCAGTTCTTCCGTTTTTCTTCAACTTTGTTTCATCTCTGATTATGTTTTCTGCTTTTTTTTTCGACAAGTTACGTTACACTAATGAAAGATACTTCCCAAATTGAGAAATACTGGAATGGTTTATTTTATGCATAATCTCAAATCACCACCACGCGCGAAGTCTGAATCGAAAACAATAAATAAAGGTGTTGCCAACATAACTTCTTTTAAAATAAATTTCAAGCAGAACTCTACAATAAATATCTCTAATATGTTATTAACGAAGAACTCTTTTTTTGTTTTTGCATAACCTCCCTTTGCTAGAATTTTTTTTATCATGTGGTATAATCTATTCACTCTTTTTCCTCGTCCCAGTAGGCGAGTTAGGGTGACATTTTTGTTGGTATCACAATGAAACATAGACGTCAGATGAGACGGTTATGTTTATTTTTAATTTTATGGTCATAATTTGAGTCCACTGACGGAGACATTGTTGCCAGTTCGACTGTAGTGCGTATTTCACGGTGCCATAGTCGGTGCTCCTTCGTATAATATTTGGCAACATAGTCAGATTAGTGTTGTGGAATTGTCATTAATATTTTTCATGTCAGATTCTGGCATCTATCAAAATTCAGGCCAGCAACTTAACGAAACGAGAACACGGCCTACTGAGACGAGGATAAAGAGTGAATAGATATTATTTATAGCAAACGGCGTAGTAGGTATATAGTATATTTCGTTTTGAGTCGAAAATGTTGGCATAAGGTCCAGAAATTAACGTCGGTCGTTCACTGGATGAATTTCCGTCCAATTCTATCTAAACTCTTTGTGGCATTAAAAGACTATCTCTAGATCTTGAACTGATTCACTAGAATAACTGCGAAAATTCCATCGGAAATGTTCGCATGAAGACACAGGAACGACTTCGTATGCAGTATATGATCTATACAGTTTTTAGCAATATAGGCTTATTTGCAAAAATTTTCAGTTCCAAAATCTGCCCGCTCCTCGAAATTCCCAATCTATTTTGACTCGCCCAAAAAATCTCCAAAAATGTTCATTTTTTCAAAAAATTTTCAACTCCGAAAAGTGCCCGCTTACCGAAATCTCCAATCTAATTTGCCTCAACCCGAAATATTTTCAAAAAGTGCAATTGTTCGTTAATTTTTTGGCCCAATAAAAACGCAGCCCAAACATAGGCTTCTTTATCATATAGTATAGTCATTTCTGTCTAGTCTCCGTCTCTTTCCAACTTTCAGTGAACCAATCGGTATCTTGTATGTAGACTTTTAGATTTTTAATATATTAATTTGTTATAATATTATTAGAAAATTAGTTAAAATTTATATTAATTTTTAGATTTGAATATTTTTCTAAGTGTACCTACAGCTTTCTCTTAATAGTTATTTATTATTTTCCCTGTCTTTGAAGCATGTTTACAATAAGACCTATAATTCTTCTCCTCATTTCCTGTTTCCTTCTCATGCGCATTCGCTGTTTACATTTTTTTCTGGTTTCCGTGAACCTCTTCATTTCGTCTAAACATCTTTTCTTGCACCCTTCTAATCTCACTCGAGCAGTGAAAAAGAACTACACTAGAGATCGAATTCACACAGATCAGGTAGAATTTAAAAACAAAGAAATTAATGAAGCGAACGGATGTTTCGGACGGCAATAGCGGAGATTCCTCCGGCTCTGATCCTCTGCACATGAACAAAAGGAACGAAATCGGCCGTGTTTATATAATGTATTGTATGGGAATCGGCATTAAGAGTCACTTAATGGCCGCCAGGAATAACACGGATTCTTATCCCTGACCTACGCATGAAGTTTTTCGTTGCGCTGCGTGAAAGGAGACGGAAAGAATGCGTTGGAACAAGATAAAAGAATCCCTTGATGAAGACTAAGTGTGGACTGAATGCGAACGTTCATTACTACAAGGCGGACAACGAGAGCATGACAGTCGCGAAGGGATGGATATTTCCTTTTTATACGTAGCACCATAACAGACGTACTATAAATACGAAAAGTGATATTACATTTTACATTTATTTTATACATATTAAAAATTGAAACTAAAGACTGAACTATTTTTGGTGAATCTTTGGTTTCTAATAGTGGCAGTATGCGCCAGAAACATCAAATGTCAAACGGCAACACAGCTACCTACTTTGCCAATACTGTCACACGTTACAATTAAAACTCCCCAGATATTAAGGAATTCATTTTGAAAACTAATTTTTTTATTTTATTAAATAAATGATCCAAAGTAAGAAAAAAATAGTATATTACACTCGTTTAATAAGAGATATTCTATTTAAACTTGAAAAAAATAAAGCGAACATGACAGAAAAGACTACGAAGACGTTCGTTTGTTCACACAGTCACTGCCTGCTTTGCTATAGATACTTATTGAGCAGACGAACAAGGGATTTAAAACAAGTGCGCGCTACGTTTCCAACTCAAAATGAAACATGCGGTGTAAAGAATGTATAAACAAAACATCGCGTGATAACAAAATTCTTTATTTGTTGTAACTTAATAATAATTTTAAAAAAATCAATTAATTTAAGTAATTTAAAAGATTTAGACAGACATCATTATACATACTAGAAAATGAAAAAAAACTCTCAACAAAAAAGAAGAACAAGAAGAAAAAAACTCAAAGCATAAATTAACAAGTTATTTATAACAACGGCTAAAAATATTTCACAAATGTCAGTTATTACGGTTATAAAAATATTGGGTATAATAAATATCGCCGAACGACACTGAAAAACAGCGTTTGAAGTCGCCCGACGGTTTTCGAATTTCGAACGGGGCGGCGCGGCGGGGCGGGCGCCCCCTCTTTCGCGGGGTAAATTTTCCTCATTACGGTACTGGCGTAAAATTGCAAAAAAAATAGCGCAAAGCGAGAGTAAATTGCCTTCTTATTCACAGATCCGAATCGACGCTCACGTGAATTATCGAAACGTTCGCTTGCTACGTTGCCGTGTGTCTGTTGCTGTTGTTCCGGTTTGAGGCAGCGTGAGGGACAAGGAGGAGAGAACGAGATTGCGACGATATTTACAAAAAACTGCCGGGAACTGACCAGCACACTAAATCGAATCGTTTAGTTCATACTATACTTAGACCCAACGTTTGAAGTAACGCACGCCAACAAGAAGATGTCAACGTTTCAAGATTCGAAACCAACACCGTTATAAACAAGATCCAAATTGTCCAATTATTCTGGGTTGTTGTCTTCCAAGTCCGCGACATTCTTCCATTCTCTTCTATCCCTTGTTTTTCTCCTTCCAGCTGTTTTTGACCTTCTGTGTCCATTACATTTTCTTCTGGTTCAAGTTTCTTCTTTTTTACGAATAATAAGTTACACGTCTATAAGAATGGGATCCATAGGAAATTTATTAAATTATCAAACATGACCTTGGAAACTTCTTCTTCTTCTCTTCTTATATACCCTTTAGGGTATCGGTTGGGGTGCTTTAGTTCTTTTAATTTTTTATCAATTTCTTCTATAGTATCCTGTTTCCAGCCATGGTTCGTATTTCTCTCACTGCTTTCCCTCTACTTCTGCAAATTTCTTCGATATCCTTCTTGGTCTTGGTTTCTAATATTTCCTTTGATAACCTATTTTGGCCCGTTCTGGTTAGATGGTACGTAGGTACCATTCTGATTGTTTGTACAAAACAACTTGCGCTTCTGCAACAGTACAAGTTGTTTTGGATGCAAAAACCTGCAGATACGCAAATTTACACCATGAGTCATTTCTTGAAAAGAATTCCAAGATTTGGTAAGACCTAAGTCGCCTAGGTATGTTTGGTTTAAGACTTGAACCATTTGGACTTCTTGGGGAAGCAAAATGACAACACTTTCTGGAATTCCCCCTGACACTTTCTGCACTGCTCAAAAAACTGTCTGTTTTTTTGGCGTATTTTCATTGAGGTTTAAAATGTTTAAGTAAAACTTGGCATATCTATAAAGCCATTTAATGTTTAATGTATCCATTAATTGTATAAAAATCATTTTACACTTAATCAATTTAACACAACTAAAAATTTTCAATAGTGCCAAACTTTTCATCCGTGCCACAAACAAGAATAAATAATTTCATTTTTTGTATGTTCAATGATTCAAAGACGCATTTTACATTTAATCAAGTCAACATAATTAAAAAATGTCGTGCCAAACTTTTCAATCGTGCCACAAACAAAAATGAATAGTTCTATTCTGTGTATTTTAATTGACTGACAGACATCTACAAAACTATTATGTTCTTGTCTAACGTACCCTTTACTTGTACAAAAATCATTTTACATTTAATCAATTTAATATTATTAAAAATTTTCAATCGTGCCAAACTTTTCAACCGTGCCACAAACAAGAATTAATACTTTTATTTTTTGAACAGTTACTTTGATTGACTGACATAAAACTACATATACAGCATTTTACATTTATAATTAAAAAATTTCAATCGTGCCAAATTTTTAAACCGTCCCACAAACAAAAAAGAAGTTTAATTTTTTCCAACAGGGTATTTCGATTGACTAAAAGAAAGCTAGATGGCATTTTACCTTTAATCAAGTATAATCAATATAATTAGATAATTTCAATCGCGCCAAACTTTTCAGCCGTGCCAAAAACAAGAATGAATACTTTTGTTTTTTGAACAGTGTTTTTTGATTGACTGAAAAAGAGCTCTATAGCATTTTACATTTAATGAAGTCAATGTGATTTAAAATTTTCAGTCGTGCCAAACTTTTCAACCGTGTCACAAACAAGAATGAATACTTTTATATTCTGTTTTTTGTGTATTTTGATTGACTAAAAGAAATCTATATTGTTACTATGTACTTGTACCTTTAAAATCATTTTACATTTAATCAAGTTAAAATATGTAATCAAAAATTTTCTATCATCCTAAACTCTTCAATCGTGCCACAAACAAAAATTTATACTTTTATTTTTTGAACATTGAAAGTGAGCTGTAAAGCTATTAACTTTTACTTGAACAAAAATCATTTTACATTTAATTCAGTTAATATATTTAAAAATTTTCAACCGTGCTAAACTTTTCAACCTTGCACACACACAAGAATGAACACTTTTGTTTTTTGAACTTTGACTGAAAGAAAGCCAGATAGTATTTTACTTTTAATCAAGTCAATATAATTAGAAAATTTCAATCGCACCAAACTTTTCAACCGTGCCACAAACAAGAATGGATACTTTCATTTGTTGCATTTTGTGTATTTTGATTGATTGCAAGAGATCTATAAAGCTAGTAGCACTTGTTTAATATATTCTTTACTTGTATATACAAAAATCATTTTATATTTGATCAAGTTAATATACAGGGTGAGTTTTTTTCGATGTTTAGCATTGGGATCTCGGAAACTAGCGGAGCTAGAGAGACGGTTAAATGGGGAAAGATTTGTAGTTTTAGGAGCCCAGTTTAATGCAGCTTTTGTTTTTTTCTTAAAGTTCATGGCTGGCTAGATATTTTGAAAAAACTGATTTTTTATAAATTCGTTAAATGCATATAGCTCGGTTATTCTTGATTTTAGAGAAAAGTTGCAAGACAAAAGTTGTACAGAATTATGTTCTTAATTAAACAGTCGAACTAACTTTTCCATATAAGCTCTTATTTTTCAGTTATGACATAAACGTCAGTTTTTTTAAATGGAAACCATAGTAGGTCATGAGTGAAAAAGAAAGGCCTTTTTTTACCTTTTCAACGATGTAACGTTCGATATGGTTATTTAAAAAAACGACGGAGATACGGCAGTTTTTCTCTTTCAAAATTGTTAATATGGTTGGCCATGGAAACAAAAGTTTATTGACAAATGCAAATTATAAACGATGAGCAAATAAAAATTAGATTAGAGTAGGCGGTGCAAAGAAAATGTATATCTGTGATTAAATAAAAAGTACAGTTATCGTAGTAACAGCGAATCACAAGACTCTATTTTGAATTTTAACGTACCCTTAAATTTTAACAGCCTGTTAATAAGTTACAGAATAATGACGGACGTTCTACTAAGAAAGCAGTAAATTAGATTTTAAAGAGGTGTAATTTATGTATTGCAAATAATGGTGGTCTTTTCGAACATCTTTAGAAATATTTTTGGTTTATTTTTGTTCTCGATAGTTTAGATTTGTTAAAAGGTTGAAGGTTCTCCTAGGACGCTATTGAAATATTGAACCATTGTTGGTATTAGAGTTTTGATTCTGAAACGAAACGGCGAACAAAACGTCAAAGTAATATAAGTGAGCAAATAAAAATCAGATTAGAGTGGGCTGTGCAATGTTTGTGATTAACTGAATTAATTAATGTAATACATTCACGGACTGTCAAATGTTTTGACCTTTTATTTAATCACAGACATACATTTTTTTTGCAGCGCCTACTCTAATCTGATTTTTATTTGCTCACCATTTATAACTTGCATTTATCAATAAACTTTTGTTTCCATGGCCAACCATATTAACGATTTTGAAAGAGAAAAACTGCCGTATCTCCGTCGTTTTTTTAAATAACCATATCGAATGTTACATCGTTGAAAAGGTAAAAAAAAGGCGTTACTTTTTCACTCATGGCCTACTATGGTTTCCATTTAAAAAAACTGATGTTTATGTCATAACTGAAAAATAAGAGCTTATATGGAAAATTTAGTTCGACTGTTTAATTAAGAACATAATCCTGTACAACTTTTGTCTTGCAAGTTTTCTCTAAAATCAAGAATAACCGAGCTATATGCATTTAACGAATTTATAAAAAATCAGTTTTTCCAAAATATCTAGCCAGCCATGAACTTTAAGAAAAAAACAAAAGCTGCATTAAACTGGGCTCCTAAAACTACAAATCTTTCCCCATTTAACCGTCTCTCTAGCTCTGCTAGTTTCCGAGATCCCAATGCTAAACATCGAAAAAAACTCACCCTGTATTTAAAAATTTTCAACTATGCCAAACTTTTCAACCGTGCCACAAATGAGAATGAATACTTTTATTTTTTGAACATTTGATTGATTGAAGGTGAGCTATAAAGCTATTATTTTACTTATACAAAAGTCATTTTACATTTAATCCAGTAAATAAAATAATTCAATCAAGCCGTGCCAGAATGAATACTATTATTGTTTGAACATTTGATTGATTCAAAGTGAGCTATAAAACTATTACCTTTCTTGTACAAAAATCATTTCACACTGAATCCAGTTGATGTATGTATTTAAAAATTTTCAACCGTGCCAAAGTTTTCAACCTTGTCACACATAAGAATGAACATTGTTTTTTGAACAGTGTACCTTGTCACAAACAAGAATTGTTTATTGAGCAGTGTATTTTAATCGAACGAAATGATTTTTTTTAGCATACAGCTTCCGCCATAGTTTATACAAAAAATATATACATACAAAGTCATTGTTACACAGTGCAAATATTGAAAACAAAAAGAACTTTAGCCTAGTGAGTGAAGTAAATAGCTGATATGTTAAATATAACTTAAATTAATTATTATTAAGAAGTTTTAAATGTTGTATAAGAAACAAACTTGGGTGTAGAACGTGTCAAATTATTTGAAACTCATAAAGTAAAGTTTGATTATCGTACTTACTTATTTTTTACGAGTTTCGTTTAATTTGAAATGTTCTACCTTTATCGAGGTTCTTAAGAATTATGATGTGGTGTATGTTTATTTGAAAGGTTTAAAGTGTGGTTGATTGTTGGGGTTTGCCTTCACAAGTTGCAACGCATTATAACATCCGAAATAGACAATGTTCGCAGGCATAACCTTGAAAGATGCAGCATCCGAATTTGAGAATGCCTCGGGATGCAATTAATGCATGCAGACACAGTCTGGCCAAAATAAAAACATTAAAATAGGTTCATCAGAGTTTATTTGACCGCCGAAAACGCGAACAATCTCACCTTGAATACTTGAATTAATGACTCAAATTTATCTCTCGGAGGTAACAACAAAGGATGTGAGGATCTCCGATACGTTTTCACTCATACGCTGAAATAACATTTGGTTTTGTTTTATTTTCTATGTGCCGCAGCCCCTCCCCTTCCTCAACAAAAATTGAAATTAACTGGAAAGTAATTCGGGGCATTAGTTTGAAACAAACAAATTAATAATACAACAGAACGCGAACCGCGCGACTCGAGTGCTGTTGACTTGGTTTCTTTTTTTTCGCGAACGATTGCATTTCATGCTGCATCAAAGCTATTTTTATATAAAGCCAATGATTAAACGCTGCTGTTTGTTGTTGTTAATTGCATGTAGAAATCGCGAGGTAAACGTACTTTTGCCCTTGCCTCCTCTTTAACGCATTGCATGTGCATTTGCTGCTTGCGTCATTCTCGTTTAGATCGCTTTGGCATTTCTTTTTTCGTTCTTTACTCTATTGTCCTTTAACGGAAAGAGCCAGATGGAAAACACCTTTCTATTTTTATTAATTAAAATTAAAATTATTTTTTGCTTTTTATTACAATTTGCAATTATTTTTTATTTATTAGTTTTGCACCTAACAATTTACAATTTATAATAACACAGAGTACAATGTCATGAAGTGAGTCGTAGTTGAATTTGTATTTTTTTTCCTTATACTGAAATAGGACTGAAATGTAAACAAGTGCCATGCAACTTTAGTATAAATGTGATAAAAGTATAAAATTGACCGGAAAGCACGAACAGCAACTTTAAAAGTGCTGTAAAGTGCTGTGCCGCTCGGCAGGTTTATTAACTGGCATTCCTATTGCTAAATACCCTAAGGGCAGCAGGGGGTGTCTCGGGGAGGCGGAGAGGCGGATAACAGCCCTTAACAAAAGAAATCTATGGATGCGTCGTCCCGTGAAAAGATGCTATCTCCGTTAGAAAGCTATTTAGATGGTACTGCGATTTTTCAAAATTATGCAGTGCTTCATTAGGCGCTCTCTTATTTTGGGAATGTCGGCTTAATGAGTCCTTTCATCGTCGTCGTCTGTTTAAGTTATGAAAGAAGAGTCGCAGATGTGAAACGTTACGAAAGAATCAAGGGAGAAATTACAACGAACACAAACAGTTAAGAGTAAAACGTAATAGAAAAATAATACTTCGAGTTGGTAAAAAAATAAAGCACTGAAAATGACACAGAAACGTACGTAATTAAAAGGTTCATTCGTTATCGAAAAAAAATTCTAATTTCGATTAAAATTTTACGACCACCGAACAATTAATTTTTAGTCAAGTTAAAAAGCGAGTTTAATTTTGTTTCATAAATTAAATAATAAAGTAAATTCTAAAGTGAACCAAAAACTGATTTTCTAATATTTTAATTTTTATAATAACAACAATAATAATATATGAAAAAGAGACAAATTATTATCAAGTAAATACATAGTATACGTTTCGCAAACAGATTATTCGCTTTGTCAAAATGAATAACATAATAAACAATTAGCTTACTAATTTTTAAAAATAAATAATATCTTATAGCGTAGTTTTATAACCGTGTAATAAATATCCTTTAATGTTCCTTCATATCTACGTCACTCCTGCGTCACGTTATTCTAAGAATAATGCTTATCTGACGATTGTAACATCGGGTCTTAATGGTGAAAACGTATGGACTAAGGAGGAAAGTATAAAACTGAACGAAAAATACTTGAATTATTAAAAAAATAGTAAATATTTAAAAGATTAATTTGCAAATGACTATAAACAATAAAAAAATTTAATATTCCACGTCATACATATTGAAATAAAGCAAAGGAAGAATAATCTTAGCAACGAATTTGAAATAATAACTTAAACAGAATCAGAATAATTGAAGGTCATTTTTTATTTTTAATAATTTTATAGCTTCCTGAAAATCCCAACAGCCTCCTCTTTCACTTCGTCTTTTTATCTGTTTAGTGTTTTGAAAATTCGAACTTAAACTTTCCACTAAAATTTATTTATTTATTATTAATAAATTTTACTGCAAACAAGAATTTATACTTACATTTTTTACTTTACTAGATTTTTTTATCATTTAATTTCATACTTTTCTCCTTTTTCTTATATTTTCACCGGTTAAGATACTATTACATATTTCTAATAAAAAACAATTTAATCAGTGTATGGTTCAAATTGTTTTTTTTTTAATTAAATTTATTTATGTATTATTTATTGATTCGTCTTAAATCTCGACCTTTTAATTGTTTTTCTATACTTAACTTTATTAAGGACCGAAGAAGTTGCAAATCAACTTCAAGAAATTACTTTTCTATTAAAAAATAAAATAAAAAATTAAATTAATTGTGAGAAATAAATAAAAACCTGGTAAATGCAACTTGTAAAATTAATTCATTTTTAATAACCAAACGAAATAAGATTTTTTTTTTTTACAACCGTGGAATAAGGACGGAATAACTGTTCGCCGAATATCCTTCAATGTTCCTCCATGTCTACGTCACACCTATGTCACGTTATTCTAAGAATAATGCTTATCCGAAGATTGTAAAATCGGGCGTCAGTCATCATGGTTTAAATTCAAAAAGAATTTCCTGGTTTACAACGACAATAAAAGATTAATTCTTCTCAAAATTCTACAGTATTTAGTAGGGATGTCATCCCCGTATGTTTGACCTACCAGGGTACCCGAATAAACTACCCGGATACCCGTATCGTGTTTGAGTAATCATATCATACCCGTACGAAACTAAAAATCGGATCTGACATGGATACCCGTATAAATTCGGGTATTCGTATAAATTCGGGTACCCGTAAGTTCGAATACCCATGTACCCAAATGTTAAAAATAATGAAGTCTTTATCGTAATAAACAGGTATATATTTTCCGAGATTCTGCGCTGACAAATTACAAATTGGGTAATAACGGATATCCGGGTAAGAAAATATACCGGGGTATAATACTCGGGTATCCGATGTAGTAATAATAATAATAATACTTTACTTATCCACTTGATCACACATGTGATATTGGACATGTCAATTTGGTACATGATTAATCTAAATAGTTATATGTTCACTTAGTGTATATGCACATTTACTAACAAGCAGCTTCTTTAGTTCTTGTTTAAAAATTTTGGAGATTCAATGGAAGTTATTTCTCGAGGTAAATGGTCGTATACATATTTTGCAGCTTTGGTAGTTTGGAGAATTCTCATAGAAAGTTGCACGATGTAGAAGCATCCTTAGAGCTTGACTATTCCGTGTGAATTGTTTAAGATAACTTTTAACGTGCATGCAACAATTATAAGATTTACTTAATTCTTTGCAGACTGTATTTAGATGAAAATTCCATTTTAGTTCTGGATCTAAGGTTATACC
The DNA here is from genome assembly GCA_958336345.1 of Dorcus parallelipipedus. Classification (NCBI taxonomy): domain Eukaryota; kingdom Metazoa; phylum Arthropoda; class Insecta; order Coleoptera; family Lucanidae; genus Dorcus; species Dorcus parallelipipedus. The sequence goes on from OY284483.1 coordinate 17,617,472, forward strand.
CAGGAATTTAACTGAGAGTTCACTATTAGATCGAGAAACGTTTCTTCCAAATTGCACATACTTGGTTTTTTGGATGTTTAATACAATCTTATTATCCTTAGGTACACCAAGACTCCATGTCACTAACAACTGATGAAACACGTGCTTGGAGTTCCTCTGGGTTAGCTACTGAAGTATCATTTGCGTAAATCACAATATGACCATTTTTAATGCACTTGGGAAGGTAATTAATAAATAAGTTAAAAATGAACGGCCCCAGCACTGAACCCTGAGGAACACCAACATTCATGTAGTACTTTTTTGATTCTTCATTGTTACAATTTACGGTTATTGATCGGTCTGATAAAAAATACATTATCCATGACAAGATATTAGACCGAAAACCCAGATTACATAACTTTAGCTCGAGAACTTTCAAATTTACACTATCAAAAGCGCGCGTACGGTCGAAGAAAATATCGGTACATAGGTTTCCCATATCACGTTCAGAGTTTATGAAGTCCTGGTCTGAATCCATGTTGGGCATCACTGAGAAGATCAAAATGGCTTAAGTAGTTGAGAGTGTGCATCACTGAGAAGATCAAAATGGCTTAGGTAGTTGAGAGTGTGCATCACTGAGAAAATCAATATGGCTTAGGTAGTTGAGAGTCTTTTTATAAAATACTTTTTCCAAGACACCGAGAACGCTGATGGGCTTGTAAATTTCTTGAACTCCCGCCTTGTGAATTGGAAAGACCGTCGCAGACTTCAGAGTACTTGGGAACTCCCCTTCAATAATGGATTGGTTCAACAAATCAGCAAGGTAATGTGAAATCGAACTGATAACGTTTTTTTATTAATTTCATCGTCAGAGTGTTTGTATTGTTCAACTCAGAGACTGGATTCTATATCTTCATGACACACTGGAGTGAAAAACATGGTATTAACAGATGGAGCACAAAGTGTGTAAGTGATAGCAGAGTCTTCATCAGAAGATCCATTGGATGGTGTAGAATTGGCAGTGGTGGAAAAATGTTTCCCAAACTCTTCGCAGACGTCAAGTGGGTTAGTTAAATTAACACCATTGGACACGAGAGCAATTTTTTCCCTAGTTCTTTTACGACCTAGTTTACAGTTCACCATTTTCCAAATTGCAGTTGACTTATTATATTAGGTTGTTCGGAAAAAAATCAGAATGTTTATATACATAAGTGTATAAATTTTGATTGAACTGTATAATCACCATATGCATCAGTGACCTTTTGCCATCTTCCTGCTAGCAGTTGTATTCCACGATGACATCACCCAACTTTTCTGGAATCAAAAAATTCTAAACATAATACGACATTTTTTTCCGAACAACCTAATAGTATTCGGATATCCGACGTCTTCCTTAGTTTTCTACTTCTAACCTGATAATAACGAGTATCCGAATGAAAAAAATTATAGGCGAGTAACAATTATATCGGTAGTGTTCGGGTACCCATGTCTTCCTCGGGTAATAACGGGTAAACGGATAAAAAATTATATCCGGGTAATAATACTCGGATATCCGAAGTCTTTCTTAGTTTTCCACTTCTCCCGGATAATAACGGGTACCCGAATGAAAAGAAATTATACCTGATGTCTGCCGTAACATTTGGCAGTGTTGCCAGGCAATCAAAGTTTAAGTCACTAGATTAGCAGTAACAAAAAGTCACCAGTTACCAACCGAAAGGCACCAGTTTACATTCTCGTGTTCTTTGCGATTTATTTTAATTTTTGGTATTATTGAAGCTGCTTCAAAAATTATGTAAAGTATTGGATAAGTACAAATTTTAATTTATAGGGCAATGCAGTATATTAATAATAAATTTTAAAAAAAGAAAACAATTAATTTTCTACTTGTATATCCACACACTTGACGTATCACACCTAATTGTAAGTACAATTAGCAAGTGAATGGAATATTTTATTTGATTTGATTTGAAGAGAATGGTGACAAAACAAAATAAAAATTCAAGAATAATCAAATAAAAAATATAAATACAAACAAGAGACAATAGATTTTACAACACAATTTAATAGATTTAAAAAATTTCAAAAAATTTACAAAAAGAGCGATTGAGAAAACAAAAACCTCGAAATATTTTTACTAACAAAATGATAATAAAATATTGTTCATTCTAATTAATACAAATTCAAAGGAAATTAATAACGATGATGTTTTCTTTCATCTGTTTGTTGTTTACATGCACATTTTATAGATGTCAGCTGTCAGTTATCTAGGCAACTTGATTTTATACATAAACGTGGCCTACCTTATTTTGTAAACAGATTTAGGAAATTTTGGTGTCGCTGTAAAGAGAAAGAAAATCTCTACCGAATGAATTACAAAAATTACAAGATTGCTATTTAAAAAAATAGGTACGGTTGTATAAATATTTTGAAAACTAGTAATGCAATTGTTTTACTGATTAGAAACTCATAATCAGCATGAAAATCTTTGGCCATTTAACCGAATTTCTATCTTCAAAAATAAAAAAGTCAGTAATGGTGAACATTCCAACTTGAACACCCGGTATATGAATTTATATAAAACAGTTAAAAACTCACAAGATAAAAGTAAATGAAAGTTATTAATGCCCGATTTTACAATAGTCGGATAAGCATTATTCCTAGAATAACGTGACGTAGGTGTGACGTAGATATGGAGGAACATTAAAGGATATTCGGCGAACAGTTATTCCGTCTTTATTCCACGATTGTAAAACTGGACCTAAATGTCATAAAATTTTTCTTATTACATATTTAAATTTTGCGAAAAAGCACCAGAAAATCCCGAAAAATGATCACCTCTGGCAACGCTAGTTCAACGGCATTTATAATTGTCAGCACACAAATTGCAAAAAAAAAAATTAATAAGCAAACTTAATTTTCCATTAAAAAAGTAAATGTTTTAAACAAAAGTACATTATATTATACTTTTTGTTTTATTGGAAACCTGACTTTCGCTAATCTACTTCATTTCTCGTGGAAGAAGCCAGAAAATGGTTATTTACGTAACAAGTACAAAACGGTGATTTTAATGCCGTTACAAACAGCACCAAAGTTTAGAGACATTTTCAGTTTCAATTTTCTTTTCGTGATTCCGAGGCAAAAACTGAAGATTTTTTTATAGTATGCAGGCAAAGCGAAGCAAGCGTGGCCGAACGCATTTTACAAATTAAATTAAAGTCATGTCATCTCTGTCCTGTCTCCGCCTTTCTTCAAGTTTCAACGAAACAATCGATATGTAAAAGTCTTCTTGTTTTATTAAAGACCTGCGAGTTTCTTCTAATCTATTTCGTTTAGAAGTCACAAAATGATTATTTACGTAACGCATACAACAAAATGTAACTAGTGCTATTTGCAAAAATTGAGGATTTTTACAAATTACAAACTAAACCAAGCAGGCCTTAGCTCGACAAACAAGCGAACCATTGCATTTTACAATAAAATATTTTCTGCCCTCTCTATTTTTCAAGATTCAATGAAACAGTTGGTATGTAATTCAATAAATACAATTTTCAGAAAGCCTTTAAATATTTATTTATAATTCAATTAGTAATAAAGCCCGAATTTTTACATTACAACATTAACTTTGAATTTTTTTTCTAAGTACAGGACGAGGTTTAAAAAAACTGGAATCGTCTGAATCTAGAAGCTTAAAAAGTTTAAAAATTTTAAATTGATTCGAATGAGAGATGATGAGGTAATTTGTGTTATGTAGGAGGTACTTTGGAGATCGAAATTAATTCCCAAACTACAAGTGAAACGATTACATTTTACTATAAAATCATTCCTGCCTTTTCCCAAGTTTCACGGAAACAGTTGATACATGAATTTACATTATACAATACGCAATAATTTTGGTGTCACGTTTTATGTAATACAAATCGAAAGTGCAGCGTGTTTTTATTTCCTAGATAAATACAGTGGTTTGTGATGTTTACAATTGCGGAAACAGGTTTCATAAATGTCGGTGAAAGATTACTCACAACATTTCAGACCTTTAAACCGTTCCGAACGTCGTTTGCCGAACTAATTAAGAACGTTTAATTTTAAACAAAGTGTGAAAGTTACGTGCGCGAATTTATCAGGCGGTGTGAACTTTTTACAAGTTTCTAGTTTTCTCTCGCAAAATTGTATTGTTGCGAGCGAGTGAATTTTGTAATTCGTGTGCGCGCATAGACGGACGGGGTGGGAGAGATTAAACGATAAATAAAAGTTTTATACGCAGGAATATAGTGCGTGAATTTGGAAAATTTACGCGCAGCATGAACACTATAATCCCGAAGCGGACTATGTTCAAAAATGCAGCATCTTACCCCCTACCCCCGTCACATTAAACGAGACCCTTCTATTGGTCGAATCTTGGACCGGCGGCCTATGTGAGTTCGCGAAAACACGCACCTCACCGTGATCCACCGAATTTCAGAGGACCAGTCGGTATTTGGCCGTCAGTGTTGCGTCCTCAAGTTATTGTGCACACGAAATTGAAATACGGACACGAACGCATTTTGTAAACTGCCTGTGACGTTACCCACCCTAACTGTGTAGTTATTAAAACTTAATGTATAAGCCTTAAAACAATGGGCTAGGCTCACGCGCTCCGACTTTTACTTTTTTTATTTACAACTTTAATTTCTTTCTTCATTCAATCTCCGAAGTGATGCTACATTCGAACACTTGCGCTTTTTATTTAATTTTCCTCACGAACAATTTACCACCCGGAATAAGAACTTTTGAGATGTTATGATATTAAAATAGTGCACGTTGTTTCTTTTTAGTTCCGGACTTTGTTTATTTACAAACTTAAAAAGTGTTGTGCGATGGCAAGCGATAACGGTGTTCGACAACAGCAACAGCACTTTCAACAACAACAGAACTCCAGCCCGTACCACTGCAAGGAATGCGGACTGTACCTCAATTCGGCGGAATCTCTCGAAGTGCACCTGCGGTACCACAAGGAGAACTTGCTGAATAAATGGGCGACGCAAGCGGCCGCGTCCCACTCTGAAGAGACCAACAACAACAGCACGAAGTCGAACATTAAACGTGAGTTTATTCCAAATACTATCGCTGCTGCAGCTGACAGTTCAGACTCGAACATGAAAAAGAGTCCCGAATATGGAAATCGTTCCACCCCCGAAGCCAACGCGGGTTTCGGCCATCCCCCGACACCTCAGAGCTACCACAGCGCCTCATCACCCTATCAAAATCCTGATAATTCGTCGTTTTCACCCGGCTTTCAAAGCTATCAACAAATTAAGCAAGAGCGCGCTTCGCCCCAACATTTCCAACAGTACCCCGCTTACACAGAAAACCAATTCTTCAACATGGACAGTTCTCAAACCCCCCAATCACTTCCATACAGCCCAGACTACCCGATGCACAAAATGCCAGCGCAAAACTCCGCGTTCAGGTACCACCCCTATCAGCAACACGGTTACGAACGCAACACTCAATCTCAGGTATCCTCCTCAAGTCCGGCGTACACACCCCAACCAACTCCATCCCCCAGCCCGAAACAATGTGACAAATGCGGATGCGTCTGTGAATCAGCATCTCAACTCGTAGAGCACATCAACGTTGCACACCCCCCAACACCCGCACCTCATCTAACAGCGTACCAACAGAACCAACATTTCATGTTCGGTGGCCAGAACGACATTAAAGTAGAAGTAGAAGACACGCAGAGCGAAATCCTAGACTTAGATTCGCATAAGGTTCACCAGGTATACTCGGAAGAAGAGAAGCGGCAAAACGGGGACATAAACGGTCACAATCCGCATTCCGTGTCGGCGATGCTTAACCAATGGCCGCCCCAACAACAAACCGCCGCCCAACAACAAAAGATGTTTACCCAAGACCAGCGGATGTTCATGGCCGACCAAAAGATCTATCAAAACAACATCCCCGAAAACAAAATTTTCGGCCAAGATCAGAAATTGTTTCAACCGCATCAGGTTCACTCGACCGAGTTCATGCAAAACGGGGTCACCACCACCAGCCAAGAAAACGCGGCCAATCTGAACCAACAGCCCCAAACCTATCGTCCGTTTGACCACATGCCGCAGGCAACCGCCCCCGTCATATCCAGCACGCAAGTTTCCGGTGTACCTCAAGCAACCTCGGCACCTTCCAATACCAAAAGCTCAAATTGGAAATCGAACGAAGCGAGACGGCCAAAAACTTACAACTGCACCGCTTGCAACAAGTGGTTCACCAGTTCGGGTCATCTGAAAAGGCATTATAATACGACTCTTCACAAGAACGCCGTCAAATCAAGTGGACAACCTGATCCGGCATCGTTACCAATCAGCGCGCACCATCATCCCGCCCGAGATTCGGCTAGCAGAGATGATCAGTCGTCCAATAGTCCAAATGAAGATTCAAGGGGGGAGGATGCCATGAATTCAAGTTTCGAAAGACCGCCGTCGATGCCCGGTCTTCTGCAACAACCTCCCAATGGACCGTATGATCGGCAGCCAGCTCCGAACATACACCACCCGCCGTTGCATTCTCCGATGGGTCATGCGCCCGCTCCTAGTCTAACAAATTTGCCTGGGAGTCCCCCAAACGGGGAGGCAGGCCCCTCAGCTACCAACATCGATTCGAGGGGCCTGCTATCACTCAGCACTACCCCCAACACCAGCCCGCATGGTTTCAACATGGCGCCCATGATGCCTATGGAGAACAACCAATTTCAGATGTACCCAAACGCGTCGGCCCCCCACGTTACGCCTCTTACGGCTACCAACAGCCTCAATACTACTGGTGAAGAAGAAGACTACATTACGCCGGATGTCCAACCGCTCCCTAGCTTCGCTCAGTTTCAAGCGCATCGCTACGGGTTGCTTTTGGGTTACGGCAATGCGAACGTGGGGGGCGCGGGTCCGGTGACGGCCCCATTCTCTTATTATAGTGATCCATACGATACGCCCGAGTCCAGGGCACTAATCTTCCGCCAAGAGGAGGACTACAAGTTGACGGTGCTGACGGTTTCGGATCCTTCCATCGAAGGTGATCCTTATTCGCCGCCGAACCACAACAACAATAACAACAACAATAGTTTGGCGGAAATTACGGCGTCCGATGGGGAATTGAAAGTGAACTCGAGCTTCGACTTTAAATACGAGACAGAGCCGGCTTCGCCCGAAAAGGCCCATATAAAGCGTGATTTTGAAGAATGCACGGGGAGCCCGCAGATCACCTCGACGGTCAAAGCGATCAAACAGCAAGGCCAGCACAAGTGCTTTGATTGCGATAAGGTCTTCAACAAGTCGTGTTATCTCACGCAACATAATAAGACCTTTCACAGCGGTGACAAGCCTTTTAAATGTACGAGGTGCGGCAAACGTTTCAGTTGCGAAACGCAGTACCAAGAGCATCACAGTAAACACGCCGGAGAAAAACCGCACAAGTGTGATCTTTGTCCCAAGCAGTTCAATCACAAGACGGATTTACGAAGGCACATGTGCTTGCATACGGGACAGAAGCCGTACGCCTGTGATACCTGCGGAAAGGGCTTCATACGGAAGGACCACATGCTGAAGCATTGTGAGACACACATTAGGAAACCGCACTCGAAGATAGCGACCGTCCGCTAAAGTATGTCCTCCAGGTACCTCTCGATTTAATGTCTAGCGTTAATTTAAACAAAACCTTTTTAGGCACTTTCCTACTTAAGTGTTATCATTACTTATTTTGTACATATTATTTTTATCGATTGAGTTTATTTCTAATCAAAAACAAATTGAAAGGTAAACAAAGTATATGACATTGCTCAAAACTAAAAAAAAAAAGGAAAAGTATCTGCTAGTTTAATTTGTATTTACGTAACGGATAAATAAAACAATACAATACAAAAACAGCAATACCTCAGTATCTCAGTTAAAATAGATTTATAAATAATATTTATATCAGATTATATAATTATTATAATATCAAATGGATGTACAAAACTTAGAAACAGATTACTACTGTATATTACAGATACATAGTTTAGAACAAAGACCGGCCCCGACCCTGGACCGCACCAGAAGGAATGGCTCGCGGTCAAGCTCGGCACCGCGACTTGTTTTGCAATCGAAGTAATAATATGCAATAATGTTAAACAACGCAACAATTTTTGATATTTGTTTTCTATAATGCATAAGAGTTGTGAGTCGTTGTGTAAATAAATTACGTTGATAGGTAATTATATTTTTTTCAAGACGAAACTACCTCAGTTAAAGATGACGATGAATTCTGTGCCAATTGTTGATTAGTTTAAATCCTGTGCGGATGAATTAGATGTTAATTTCGAATATGTGCCAAATTTACTACTAATTGCGCAAATCATTGATTACCACTAACCTCGAATTTTTTATGTGTGTTTTTATCATAAATTTCCTTTTAATGTAATGTTCTTTCGGAATAGTAATTTTAATGGCCAAGTTTTATCCAAAATTACAATCATACTTTTCTTATTTTTTATTGTACATATGACATATAAATACTTTAAGAAAGTTGCAAATTTTATTATATCTCAGAAAAAGACAAGGGTTCGTATTTTAATCTTATGATTAGAGTCATGATTAAAATAAACAAGAAACGAAATCGCTTTATGTCGATTTAATGTGTAAGAGAGTGACGGACGAGCATTGGCATAGGAATTAAACACGTTATTAAATTAATCATAGAATGAGAATACATTTTCTTCATTCGTATAAATTTTTTGCTTAAAATATCCATAATTATTAGATCTTAAAATAATTGGAAGTGGAACAATTTCGTTTTTAATTTTACTTTAAATCAGCTTAATTTATTTTTTGTATTACCATTTCAATATTTCTCAGAAAAATTAAAATTGCTTCTATTTTCCAATCACCCTCTACGAGTACAAACGTTTCGCTATAAATTGGCGGCTAAAGTATAAATAAAATCAAGATTTCCAAAAGAAACTAAACTTCATTTGATTTTATTTAATTAATTTTATGTAAAACTACAACACTTTTTAATTAAAGAATAAGGAATAACAAAAAAATTCTTATAGAAAGCCGTGGCAGTTTTATTTACACGAAATTAATAAAAAAAATCAAACTGCTTTTTTCTAGTTTCTTCTGACGACCATTTATCTCCCTTTGTTCAGTATTTCTCGGAAATATAAAAACTGATTAAAAAATATCAATGTAATTTTATTCGCCCTCTAATCAACGTTTCGCTGTATGTATATCGACAGCTTTCTCAGAATTTAATAATAAGTGGCAAGATTTCCAAAGAAAACTAAAAGATAAGATAAAATGATTCTACTTAATTAATTTGATGTAAAACTGCAACACATTTTAATTTAAAAAAAGTTATAAAAAACCGCAACAGTTTTATTTATATGAAATTAATTAAAAAAATGAAACAATTTTTTAGTTCCTTCTGACAATCTTGTTTTTGTTTAATATCATACAATTTAATAAAATATTTTTTTTATAAATGAAAACTAGGAAACAAAAATTGTTTTGATTTTTTTAAATTTAAATTTCAGTATTTCTCAAATCAATAAAACGAAATAAAAAATATCAATGTAACAAAGTTCTGGAACATCTTTTTGTTCGCACTCTAATCAACGTTTCGCTGCATAATGACAGCTTTCTCTGAATTGAATTATGAACTGCAAGAAACTAAAAGGATTTAATTTTATTTAAAACTATAACACTTTAAAAATAAAATAAATTAAAAAAAAGTTATAGAAAACCGTAACAGTTTTATTTATATGAAATTAATTTAAAAAACAAACTATTTTTTAGTTCCTTCTGACAACCTTGTTTTTGTTTAATACAATTTTTTACAAATGAAAACTACAAAGCAAGAATTATGTTTCGATTTTTTTTTTAAATCTAAGTTTCAGTATTTCTAAAAACAATAAAACAGAATAAAAAATATCATTGCAGCAAAGTTCTCGAACATCTTTTTATTCGCGCTCTAATCGACGTTTCGCTGTATAATGACTAATAAACTGCAAGATTTTTCCAAAGAAACTCAATAAATTTAATTTTATTTAAAACTGTAGCATTTTAAAAATAAAATGAATAAAAAAAAACAGTTTTAAAAAAACGTTGCAGTTTTTTTAATATGAAATTAATTTCAAAAAAACAAATCTATCTACTCTTTTAGTTCCTTCTGACAACTTTGTTTTTATTTAGCATAATTTAATAAAACATTTTTAATAAATGAAAATTGCAAAGCAAAATTATGTTTTTTTTTTTAATTTAAATTCGCGACTCATACTTTTTTGATTACCGCTTATCTCCCATTATTCAGTATTTCTCAAAGAAAATAAAAAAGGATATAAAAGTATCATCTTTTTATTCGCCCTCCAATTAACGTTTCGCTGCGCGTTGACAGCTTCCTCAGAGTTAAATGATTAATGGTAAAATTACCAAAGAAACTAAAAGAATTTAATTTTATGTAAATCTACTACTTTTTTTTATAATAAAAGAAATGAAGAAAAAAATATATAAAAACCGTTCCACTAATATTATCTATATTTATATTTAAAAAAAATCAAATTATCTTTTTGTTCAGTTTTACTTTGAAGACTTTTTTTATTTTTGTTTCATTTAATAACGAGATAAAAAGGTATAGACGCACAGCGAAACGTTGTTCGCCGAGCGATTTAAAAAGTGTCTGGAAATATTAAACATTGCACGTTTTTATTTTTTTATAGCAATTTAATATATTGGAAAATATGACAAATGATACGTAAAAAAATTTTTTATGCTTTTTTTGATAACTGAATACCTTGTGCGTTTATCTTTTTCTAAAAAAAATTGCAATTTTCCCAAAAAAATTAAAGTTTTGAGATCAAAGTATGTATTTTATTTTGTGGTCATTAAAATTATTTATAAATTAAATTAATTTTAAGACAATTTTAATAAGACGTGTCAACTGATTCCTATTTATTATATTAGGGCACCAGTGCTATTAATTAATTGATTGATTGATTAGGTTATATTGGTTGTTAGTGCAATTACGATAGATTGAAAAAGCGCAATTGTTTTGTTAATAATTATGAATTAATTAATTGATATTGTCACGAACAGTTACCAGATGTTGAATAGATAGAATTGGTTGTTGTATTCTTTTCTCCGTTTAGGTTCCGGCACTGTTTATAAATAAACTAATTTCGCTTGGACCTATGTAAGTACCCTTTTCTGTTGTGATGTGCGCGTTTCTCGTTATTCTCTTATTTCGTCAAACACCACCACCGCAAGTTTGTATACCCTACCCTTACAAGTTCGATATACAAATTATTGTGTATTATTTGTTAAGACTGATTGTACGTAATCAAGGTTAATCATTTTGTAAATTGTTTCTTTTTTTTCCCCGATATATATTACACTCTTAGTTTTTAAGTTTGAAATAATTTTGTTAATTTTACCAATGACACTAAATGAATAAATATTGATTATTAAATGTAGTTGTTGTATTTTTTTTGTTTTCGTAAATCACCTAAAATGAATGAGTTGCAGGCAGTTCTCGAAACACCTCTTGACCTGCAGTTTGACCCTGGACACGAGCCGGATCAGTAGTCAAACACCCCTTCTATTATTAAAAACCCCGGACCCTGGTTTGTAAATGAAAGCAACAAAAAACCAGTACTAAATATTAAGCTCCCCTTTATGAAGAATAGTGGCACGCTACGTTGAATTATAGTAAATGGTGAATTAGTAAACGCCACATGCCAAAACCTTAAAATTACAGTAAGGTCAAACACGTTAAAATAAATCTTCCTAATTAAATTTAAAATTAATTAATTAAACAGTTCTGTAATAAATAAACTAAATCAAGCAGAAGACAGGAAAGTAATATGTAAAGAAAACAAAGACTTATTTTTTGTAGAACAGAAAAATGACCCAAAGTTAATTGTTGAAATCCAAATTTAAAAAAAAATGTAGAAAAATAGATATTCCAATTTTTCAAAAATTTGTAATAGATTCATTTTCACCGGATTCATTTGAATTACGCATGAAAGTAATAAAATTTATTGTATAAGATAAATTTAAAAGAAACTGCTTTCTTTAAAAGTATGCTGGTCATATTCAGATAGTTCTACGTTTTTTTGATATCAGACAGAAGGCAGTTTGCCTTCAATAAGTCATTTACAAGATGTTGAATGCGTGATAAAATAAATGTACTTAAGGCTCCGTAAAAATACTTTTGATTCAATGGTTATGATTTGGATCCGCTCTCTGGTTATATCAAAACAGACCTGATGCCAGATGATTAAAATTCACCGCCAACGTCACACACGATTAATTGATCAGATAAAGAAGTTAATTTGAAAATGTTACTCGCCAACAGTTCGAAAAAAAAATTTTAAAGAGGTTCTCTTTTGTTCGACGCATTCTTAATTGAATGTGCCCTGTTTTATACAGCGTGTTCTTTCTGGACGAGGAAAACAAAAAAAGACAAGAAAAAGTTAGGCGGTTATTTTTTATTTTGGTTGATACTGATTGGGATTGTGAGGTATATTTGTCGTCCCCTTTCGTTAAAATAAGAACGAAGATCATTGCATTTTCTTCGTGCAGAATAAACGCACAAGTAATCCAAGTTGCACTGAATCAGAATCCAAAACGAGTCCAGTCTTTTTGGGTTGTGCAAAACTCATTTTTTTAAATATTTCAAAAATACTGCTGACTTACGTTGGTGCCATGTATTTTTGAGCGTTCAAAACACCCAGAAAATATAAATGAAAATGATGAAGGAAGACAAACTAAACAGTTTTATGCGTTTTAATTTCAATTTTATTATAATTGATTGGGCAGGATCCAAAATCGATTCAAAAAGTCGACGTTTCCCTCTACGTTGATAGCTTCTTCAGGATAAACAATAAATATGTAAATACAAAAAAAAAAAAATGCAGAAGGTTGTTAGGAGATACCTACCTCAATTATACTTTCATTTCTTGAATTAAAAGGAATAAGACAACAAGTCAACAGATTTACGTGAAATTTGATGATTATTAGGAGATTACGCTTCAATTTCTCTTCGTCATTTTACGCCCCCCCCCCCCCTCGTGTGAGGCATATTTAAATTAATAATTTTATTTAAAAAAATGCCGAACAAGGATTCCGAAGAAAACGTCGAATGTTAAAAGAAGTTGAATTCGAAAGAACGTCAGGAGTGGGATACAGCGAACAAGATTTTAAATCAATTCAAAAGAAGACATTTTGCTGTGAGTTGTCTTTTTCTTTGGGATAAATAATTTAAAAAAAAAACAAGTAAATAAAGAAAGTTATTGGGGATAGTAGACTTTTGAATTGATTTTGATGTCCGACCAATTATAATAAAAAAAATTGTGCTAATTTGCAAAGGGTTTGAGAAAGTACTTCAATTATATTTTCATTTTGCTTCATTTCATTCATTAAAAATAATAAAACAGAAGAAAATAACATAGTTACTTGAAACTTGATGGTTGTTAGGAGATTACGCTTCAATTCCTCAAGAAAAAAAAAAACAAAAGCAGTTAAAATAGGGGCAAAATATGTCATGCTACAGCCCACCCTCGTGAAGGCACATTTAAATGAATAACGTAGTCTAAAAATGTCGAACAAGAACTCCGAAGAAAGTGTCGAATAAATATTAAAAGAAGTTGAATTCAAGAGAACATCAGGAGTGGGATACAATGGACAAGATTTTAAGTCAATTTAAAAGACGTTTCGCTATGCATTGTCTTCTTCTTCAGGATAAATATTAAAAAAAAAAACAAATAAAGGTTAATAGGGGACACTAGATTTTTGAATTGACTTTTGTCCGATCAATTATAATTTTAAAAAAATTATGATAATTTTCAATGAATGAGAAAGTACCTCAACTATATTTTTAGTTTACTTTATTTTATTCATTAAAAAGAATAAAACAGAAGAAAATAACCTATTTACTTGAAACTCTGTGTATTACTTAAGAGTAGCTTTCCATTTGTAATTGAATATGATCAGATCAATTTAAATCAGAGTTACTCTGAACAGAATGCAAATGGAATAAATTCGATCACATGTCACTATATAAACATAACCTGTTTGATTTTCAGTCTAACATAAATATATTAAATTACTTGACATTTCACAGGTTTAATTCGCAGATTTTTCAGAAATGAATAACATAAATAATGCGTGTATTCAAAACTTTTGTCTGTTTAAAAAGTAGGTATTACCTGCAAATGAATATTTATATTCGTTTCGGGACCCTGCAATTTAAGGAGGGCCATTTTGTATGTATTGTATGTGAGATGTTGCAAACATAACCGAAACAAAAATGCTTTTACGGATTTCTGTCATCCCCTCTCTTTTTATTCAAAATGATAAATTTTAAAAGTAGGTGCTTGAGGGGACGGACGCAGGTAAAAACAGGATCAGTTGGTGAAAACTACTCTTATCAAAAGGAACATGTTGCGGATCAGTTAGAGCTACTCCGAGTAGCTCCGACGGTTAAAAGGAAAGCGCCTGTACTGTGCAGATACGAGCAGTGTTGCCAAACTGTACATTTGAAAAATCCCTTTTGTCTTTGGTGATGACAAAAAATTCTTTTCTATAGATGAAAATCCCTTTCTATACTGAACAAAAAGATGTAAAAAATAATTATTTATTGAAGCAAATTCTAAATTATAAAACAGAAAAAACTCTATCAAACAAAACAAAATTAGTTTCTCTTAACTACTAGAATATACGTTGCGAGCAAAAATGACTGATATGCGTGAAGTTGCAGCTCGGTTAACTTATACCCAAAAGTATAATCCATTTGCCAATATTTACTTCCAAGAACTGTCAAAGTTAATGTTGTCAAGTAGCGTGCATCGTTTGTACTATATATTTTCGTTTTATTAATTGTTAGAATTTCGTATTTATTGCTGTTTAAAAATATTCAACACGAACATCTAACCTAAAAAGTAGTAATATTATCCCAATGAAGTTAACAATATTTAATAATTTAATTACTCATCCTGTACATATCAGTTGAACTATGAACCAGTTTTTTTCTCACAAAGAAAATTATGACATTACCTAATATTAGTAATATTTTATTATTTAATTATAAAGTGTTCTTCTAACGTGCCCTCCTGTAAAAAGATGCTTCACCCTTTTTTATCAGTAAAAAGAAAAAACAAAAAAGGGTAAAACCGTCCCATCTGGCAACACTGATAATGTGAAACAAATATCACAATGTAGAAAAATGCGTGAAAATTCATTTTACTATAGAACGCGTGACGTGAAGACAGTTTTATCGATAATGCTGTCCTGGTCCTCTTCTCTTAAGTACAATAACAAAGACAGATTAGCAATACAAAAAAGAAGTACAAAGCTCGAAAGTCTCAAAAATCCCTAAAAATTATCGTTTTTAATAAAAAAAAACCTTTGTCCTTATTGAGTATAAAAAGTCTCCAAAAAAGGATAACTCCCTCAAGTTGGCAACTCTGGTTATGAAAGCGTCGTCTAAGCCAGGGATTGCGAACCTTTTTTTTGCCAATGGGTCAAATTTAAGTTAAAAATGTTATAGTAATGGACCGTGGGTCAGGTATTTTAAGTTATTAAAATTTTTTCTCTGATTCTGACATTATTATTTATACTCATACTATGACGCGACGATTATATTTACAAGGAATCACTTAAGCATATCAATTTTTTCCGAAAATGTAAAACACTTCGTTTTACCTGCAATCTATCGCAGAGAGTTTTTTTTAAATTACTTTTAATAAAAAATCTTTAGGAGAAAGCACAGAAAGATCACAAATGTAGATAATATGAAAAATTAAACGAAAGCAGAACAAAGATCGAAGAAATCGAAGAAAACATTTGAGGCTTCTCCTACGAATCAAAAGACCGACGAAAAAACCTTCGGCTTTTAAAGATGAAAAATTCGCAAAAGCAAAAGAAAAGCGCAAGAAATCATTAAATTACGAAGGATTCCTTCAAAAAACAAAAAGAAAACAAAACAAAAGCGAAATAAAACAAATTGAAAGAATAAGAAGAATGAAAAACAAAAGAAGATTGACGACATTGCTCCTTTTGATTTTCAGTTATTCTTCACGCAAAACAAAAAAATTCTTGTCGAGATGTACTCCAAGAAATACTACACTGTCCTCTCTACTAATTATTGTGTTACTTATTTTTAATTCTAATTCTACTTGCGTTTGTTGACGCATTTGAAAAAGAACAGCATGTGTTTTCTCTAAATTAAAATGCAATTTGTTAGTAATGAACCAATTATGTAGTTTGTCAAGAAAATTGTTATATTTAGTTTCAAGAATACTTTTCGATACGTCTCATAGAACTACAGTAGTATCAACAGCATAAAGTGTAAGATCTACGCTGGGATCAATGCGTAAATAAAATGGGACCCAAGACCGACCCTTGAGGAACGCCAATATTATACTATAATATTATATGTTTATACTGCTAAAATTCAATTTAGTAATACCGTTACTATTCTTGAATGCCAGGCTAACATACTGCGAGCGTGAAGATAAGAATGACTTAATCCAGTCGTAGGAAGAGCCTGATGGGCTCTTCAGGCCATAGCGGATTACTTTTTCCAATAATATATGGTGATCAACACAGTCGAAGGTCTTGCTGAGATCACAAAAGATCCCAGCGGGACACACACTTCCTTCCACATAAGGAACAATGGAATTATAAAAGGATGAAATTATTGCAGTATTAGTTCTTTTACCAGGAGTGAACCCATATTGAGAATCGGTTACAATCTTGTACTTTTTGAGAAACAGGATTAGTCGATTCAAAAAAGCATGCTCAAAAATCTTTGAAAATGACGAGGTCATAGATATTATGCCTATAATTATCACAAGATTGATTATTACTTTTTTTATGTATCGGAAGCATCTTACGTACCTTTGAAACTCGCGGAAAACTGCCCAATTCAAGAGACAAATTAATTATAAAAAACATAATAGGTAAATAATCTTTGATATTACTTTTTTAATAATAAAAGAAGGAACATCATCGGATCCAGACGACCATTTGCTTTTTAGCTTCTTTGAAATAAGATCCAACAATTCATCTTCATTGTAAGGTATTAAAAATTAATATGATTTTTTAAAATTGAATTGCTTTGACTGGGAAAAAATCTCTTTTTCAACAGCAACCTTAATTGGGATTTATATGCAAACGTTTCAGAGCCAAGCCTCATCAGTACAATTTAATTGCGTAGAGGCAACAACTCAAACGTGTTAAAAATAAATAAAATTTAACAAACACATACTGTGGTGGACATATACAAAACAGTATCAATACTGAACAAGCAAGAAGCAGAAATTTTTTTCTTCAGAACTATTGATATTTGGAAGATCCAAAGGTACTTTCGATTTTAAGTGAGGGGGAACTGGATTTGATGAAAAAGAACTGATTATTTATTGATTTCGCCCCGCAATATGTAAAGGTATGATGGGCAATAAAAATCTTAGCCCTCACTTTGCTCAATCGCAGAGTGAGGGGGTTGGTTGGCAGCAAGCAGGCCCGTACGTATAAAGGTGCACTGATTTATCACCGGAAGTGGGGTAATGAGCTGAAACAGGTGGCGCGCGGCCAAATAACCCTCTGGGAACAATGTAATCCAACATCAATTAACTTTTTTTTTAATCGTCACTAATAATTACAGAAGAGAAAAAACGGCGCACCGAGAGCGTTTGGTTGTTGATATCTTTGGAAGGAAATCTGTAAGCTTTAATAAGCACCCCCGCCCCCCCTCCTTATCTTTGACTGCTTTATTGTCTCACAACAGCTTGTGTAGTCCAATATTAATACTGGGACGAAAGACTGAGGAAATCGATACACAATTTGGCAGAATTTAATACAATGCCCTCTAGGAAATGGATCGTAATTAATTTATGTTACATATTGGTTTGTCTAATTGATACGTAATTAAATTAAAACAATCTCGTTTCTTATTATTTGTATTATTTATAAGTGCAAGATTTTGGCAGGTGTTAATAGCTATACTTATATACAAGATATACCGAGAGAAAGAATCAACAAATTAAAACAAAAAATAAATTAAACCAAATATTATCCAAATATAAATAGAATGCAATAGTACAGTGAGTAATAGATTAACGACATTCGAGTACGATAGTGCTGATGTGCTTTAATTAGCAACGTGATATAGTTGAGTACAAGTGGTGCAGCTGGTCGAGGAGTTTGTTGTGAGGGATGCTGCAACCCCTTGGCGTTCCCACGATCAACCCTTATGTCTTCTTGCACCCCATTTACCGGAATCTTGCCGCAACTATCTGTACTTCCGTGTTAGAGACGGCCTTCATTCTTTTTCTTCCGTGTTCTCTCGGCCCGATTGACACATTTTCGTTAAAAAATTACACGTTCGGAACGGGAACGAAAGAGAGAGAATCGCGCCGTTAATAAGAGTTGCAAGGGGTGGAGAAGTGGCCTCTCTCTTTTTTTTTAAATGAGTTATATGTGTGCGCTTTTTTATTTGTGAGAAACGTAAACAGTGTGTTTTCAAACAGCCAGATTAATTTGGCTTCAGATAATATTTGGATTCATTTGTTTGCGATGTAAATATTTAAAAAATTCATTTCGGTGTGCGTTTTAATTTCACCGTGAAACATCGAAATTAATTTAGTAAATTCATTATTATCTTAGTTTTCATTTGGTTATAATTTTAATTTTAAAGCGACGAAATCCAACAAATATTTTTTTGTCTCTGTCGAAACAATATCACTATCAGTGCAAAAAAAATATATACATATAATAGCAAATAAATACAGAGAAAAGCCAACAGGAATTAAACGACGAAGAGGTTTAATTGGTGTAAAGAATAATTTAAGAAAAGTAAGGAAAAGAAATTAATCATCTGACATTAAACATTTAAATATTTTACGAGAAAATTATAAAACATTTTCTGTTCTTGTTTTGAATCCCAAAACAAATTAATAAAATATTAACAGCCAATGCAATACATTTAAACAATATTGGGTAAATTGATGTCATTTATACTCATTTGGAAAAGGCGTTGCTCTTATTGAATCCAATTTAAGAAATAGAAATAGTTGTGAATATTTTCAATTTCTTTTTATTTTCTATCTTCGGGGGTAGGTACCACAAGGTTCAAACCTGGAACTTTTGCTGTTTTTCGTATTCGTTAATGATTTGTCTGGTGCATTTTTTTTCAAGCGAGATTCTGCAAAAAATTTTAAACCTATAGAAAATATTAGTGATTGCCAACACTTACAAGAAACCACTTGAGCTGAAAACAAAAGGAATTATTACAGCACTACACAAATTATTAAATAATAAAATTCTTTTACTGTAACATGTCAATTTTTAAAACCAGTTAACTCTAGATTAAAAGATAATTTTAAATACCCCATGACTAGAGAACGGACTCACATATTTCGACGTCATCATGTGATATCTATGTGGTCATGACGCACTATGAAGAACTCGCGTAAACTAGTTTGGAAGTTCGGATTATTCCGGAAAGGATAGCGCAAGAAATCCAAATTAAAAACAAATCACTTCTTTAAAAAACAAATCACTCGTCCTCCTATTGATGACGTCAAAATATGTGTTTCTGATTTCTAATCATGACTAATGATTTTTCGAAAAAAATTGATATTTTCAAGTTATTTTTCCGTTAGTTGTATACATATATTCGTGTACCATAATATAATAAGTAAATAAATCAAATTAAATTCAGGGAAATTTACTTGCGTTAAAATTTTCGTTTCTCACATACTTTCAAGTTTCAACACTTTGTTAATCTACATATAATTATGCTAAATTCATTTACGACCTTTAATCTGGCACTGCGGTGTATTCTTCGTAGCACTTAATATAAGGCGTTTAACTAGCACCAATAAATAATTTAATGATCTTTAGAAAGGTTATAATTTCTAAATTCTTTCACTTATCTAGGAGTGATATGGTAATTGGGCTCACAATATGATAGCACATTATCCCTTTTTCTCAATAATTTCTGATCTTTCCTTGCGTCCTTGGATAAGGCAAGTGCAAATAAAGAAGTTTAATTTGTATTTGTGCTTAGATAATAGTCTTTACGACGTAGGTACAAAATTTGACTATTAGAAATTAAAATGGGGCATTGTGCTGATTTTAGAAATATTGTTTGAAAAAAATTCCCAGATCATGAATGACTACAGTTAATCTGTTTACTTTAACTGGGTCTTAGAAAATATAATACTTTGGCTTTCAAGCTTGCGCCTTATTTTCTTAATTAATTTTGCGCTGATTAACAACAAACCGTTTAGAAGGAAAACTATCATCAACTTACGGCAAGCTTAAAATGAGTTAAACTTGTTTTAACTTTATTATACTTCATTTCAGACAAAACATGTATTTGTTGTTTATAAAAGTGGGTAATAAAGTAATTGTGTGATTGAAAATTAGTTTTGAAATGAAATTGAAAAGTCTCAAAACACAATTATTGTTTCATTTTTCTTGTTCCTTAAATTTCTTTATTGATCAACTTTAATAGGTACATAATTACATAATGAGATTTTCTACGTTTCAATAGTTTGTAATAATTTATAAAATTTACCATTTAATAAAAAATTATGTTCAACGTATTGTATCAATTTTGTTTCTTTAAATCGATAACTCCAACGGAAACTATAGTAAGTGACATTTATTCATATTTTGAGATAGTGTCACTTACTATAGTTTTCGTTGGAGGTATCGATATGTTCAAAAAGTTCTTTTCCTTTTTTTTTTTACTAAAAGCGAGTGTTGGAACGTATCTACGATAATTATAAATAGTTTTGAAAATTTAAAAGTATTTTGGAAAGAAAAATTCAGTATTAAATGAAATCAAAATGATACTTACTACATGTTATGAAATAAAAAGATTTTGAATGATTGTCAAGAAACCTTGGAAACAGTAAATCAAAAATTAACTTCCCATCGCTAACAATTATTGTGACCCATAAATACGTGACATTTAATTAGTTTAGAAATAAAAATAACTGTGACATTTAATTAGTTTAGAAATAAAAATAACTATATTGTAATTTTTATTCGGAAATTGTCATAAATTAACGTATAGCAATTCTTCATTAGGTATATTTAATTTAAATAAATGCATCAGTTTTTCAAAGTAATGGATTAAATCAACTCATTTATTAAACTAAAGTCCATGACAAAATTACTTAGAAAATAAAATAAAAACTATGACTTCTCTTTTTCGTTATTGTACTGAGTGATATATCTTGAAAAAAATTATCAAGTGAAATTGTCATATTATCTTATCTCAGCGACTAATACCAACAAGTAACAGCCAATGGTTTCTTAACAGCAATGCTTAATGCCTGTTTTAAACGGTCATATATTTTGTACAAATTTATGACAAAGTGAGAGAAATAAATTGGTTGAAATATGGTTGAATTGGCACTTCTCACTCACTCACACATAGGGTTCTATCTTAGGCCCCGTGTTATTTACTCTCTTCATAAACGACTTTCCACAGTGGGTCCAACGTCAGCAGAACTACAATCTACGCTTATGACACCGCCTTCATCATCTCGGAGCCAAGTACCGAAGACGTGATCGCCAAGGCAAATACTACTCTGCTCGAAATGCATCAGTCGTGTTTATGTAGTGGTTTAAACCTGAACGTATCAAAAACACAATTAATGCAGGTAACTACAAAAAATACTACAACCAATACATCACTCTTAGTCCGACCTAATTATAATAATAATAATTTATTTATCCTGTGAGCCACTATGATAGGACAAGTCAATTTTTACATGTATATCTAATAACAAAGTATATCACAATAAATGTGGAAGACAAACATGTTTAACTCAAATCATAAACATACATATATCATTATTTATAAAGAATGACATGGAACTAACACTTAATTTGGACATAATAGGTAACATCAAAAGTGTACAGCAGCAGTTACCAACAACATAGATTACCTTTGTAAACATCAGCTTTATAGTCTTTCAATAGCGTGCGTTACTTATTATAAATTCTTAGGCGTCCAAATCGACTGTAAATTGACATGGAAATACCATATGCAATATATAGAACATAAGTTAAGTACCCAAATATTTTTGAGTTACATAATGCGAAACCCTGTTAATTTAGAAATTTTATGGATGTGATTTACCCTCTTCTAAATTATGACACACTTTTTTTGGGGAAACTTCGCCAATGCTGCGAATGTATTCAAATTACAGAGGAAATTAGTATGTTTAATTGCTGGATTGAATACAAGTGAGAGCTGTAAACAATTTTTCCCTAACTACAAAATCACGACTGGTCCATCAATGTTTATATCAATTGAACGTTCTGTTGAAAGAAACAACTACTATCATAATTATTATCCTACAAGGAAGAATAATGAATATCGATTACCTTATAACCGTCTAGTTGTTTATCAAAATGGACCCATTTACACGGGACTCATGTACTTAAACAAAATGAAAAGCTTATGGAATAAATTAAAACAGTTATTAATACAAGAGGCCTTCTACTCTAAGGACGAATTTTTTAATAAAAGCTAATTCTAAAATTTATTTTATGGGGAATTTTCCTTATGAAATTTTATTATACATAGTTGTTACTTGGATAGTTGTAAGAACTCGACGTGTCTTTTGCCCGTATGCGTTGTAATTGTTCCGTATGTGTCAGAGCATCATGATCAATAAACTATTATTATTATAAAATATATAAAAAGACTGATTGTTCCTCAAGGACAAACCAACCAAAAGAAGAAGAAAAAAACAAAAGAAATTACATAAAAATATGAGGAATCAAACAAGACACAATTGAAAAATCAGAGCTAGAAAAACAAAACCAAACAGCGATGTTGTGAAGAGTAAGATGAATGAAAAGCAAAAGACGACTGCAGAGTACTGGAAAATTAAAAAAAAAACACCCACGGAAAACAAAAGGAAACTGTAAATGCAATATTTAAAGTGTAAGATGAATGGAAACACACGACGATCGACGATTCTCCTCCTGTGGACAACGTCCAAAAATAAAAAAAGAACTCTCAAGAAAACAAAACTTTAAAGGCAAGAAAGCAATGAAAACAAAAGAAAGCTGAAGTGCGAAGAATAAGTTAAAAAGAAGATCCTTCGGCGACCAACCAGCAAAAGAAAAAACAAAGAATAACATAAAAATATGAGGAATTAAACTTAAACAGAAAACAAAAGACAAATTCATTCCTAAACAATTTGAAGTGCAAAGTGCATGAAAAACAAAAGAAAACCAACGATCCTTCTCCGGTGGAAAGTATCGAAAAATCAAAAAACTTACAAAAAAAACTAAATTTTAAAAATCGACCAAAAACAAACAGAACTGAAATGTAAAAAATAAAATAAAAAAGATTGATTGTTCCTCGAGGACTAACCGACTAAAAAAAGAAAAAGAAAAGCAAAAACAAAAAAACGACATAAAATCAAATAGAAAGAAAAATATTATTCAATTGAAAAATCAGAGACACACAATCTTCCTGTGCGGGGACTTCAAATATAAACTTATTAACTACTGATAAAACCAAGACTGAATTTATTGACATAATGAACTCTTTTGGACTCAAGCAGTCAACCTCTAGGTAATGCAACCAGAAATTGAGTCAGTTTGTTAGATAATAAAGGGTTTACCAATACGGGTTACATATAATTTTATTGGAATAAAACTAAAAATATTCAAGGAAATTCGGAAATGTTTATTAAATATAAAAATATGAAACATCTCAATTATGTGTGAAACACAATGTCGACCAAATGACCTTTGGCAGGCTACAATCCGCTTGATGAAATCTCCCATTCTCGCACATATCTCTCGGAATTTTGCCGATGACAAGTTGGATTTCGAGTTTGAGTTGTTGAATATTCTGTGGATGGGTAGTGTAAACCTTTCCCTTCACATATCCCTACAAAAAAAAATCGAGTGGCATCAAATCACATGAACGCGATGACCATTGCACATCCGAGAGACGTGCGAAAATGTCATGCGGGAGATTTCATCAAGCGGATTGTGGCCTGCCAAAGGAGCCGCGGTGGTCATTTGGGCGACGTTGTGTTTCACACATAATTGAGATGTTCCATATTTTCATATTTAACAAACATTTCCGAATTTCCTTGAATATTTAGAGTTTTATTCCAATAAAATTGTAGGTAACCCATATTGATAAACCCTTTATTTTCACAAACCACTGTGATAATTTAACTGCTCAACACAGATTCACAGAATTCTCTGACGAGTCAGTGCTACTCAAATCAAATGTACTTTAAATCCTGCCCACATCTGAACATACAGAAATTTATAAGAAGACAAGATGCTTTTCAACTGAAAATCAGAATAGACTTTTTTTCTCCTACTTATTGTGGATTGGACTGAGGTTTTTGCAGCTGGAAACGTAGATGCAAAATTTAACAATTTTATTAATATATTTAAGTATTACTTTTGCTTTTCCTGAAATAAAGAGGAAAATTAGAACAGAAACGTCGAAAAGAGAGTGGTTTACTACGGAGCTCAATGAAATTTCGAATAGACTTGAACTGCATTGTTAAGAGTATCATGGTTGATTATTTGTGTCGTGAATTAAAGTGGTAAAATTGTATTATTTTATTGTTGGTGATGTAGTGAGAGAAATAGTTAACGCAGATAATAAATAGAAGAGGGCCAAGAATTGATTCCTGTGGTATCCCTGCTGTTATATCTAAAACCTCAGATTTGTTAGATAGGTATTCAACTATTTGTTTACGGTTTGTAAGGTAAGAAAATCAAGAGCAACTCCACGTATGTCATAATATTGTAATTTATTTATTAAGATCTCATGATTGACACAATCAGCTAACATTGTCACAGTTGCGTTGAGAGATGCAAATATCCAATGTTTGGAGTGGCCTGCCAAAAACCCTGATTTCAATCCTATTGAGCATTTCTGGGATCAATTGGACAACAAAATTAAAAACGCACTAAGACCGCCAGTAACACTTGATGAGCTTTCTAACATGCTTGTTCAAGAATGGGGACAGATACCTTAAGAAAAGATACGAAACTTAATCTCAAGCACGCCAAGAAGATTGGCAGCATGTATTGAGAAGAAGGCATACATGCTATTAATAATACTTTTGTTAATCTCTTTTGCTTTTCCCCTTTTGTCAAATGTGTTTCCGAATTTGTCAAATGACTTTCCAATCCGTAGGCCTACTGTACTTTGAACGGACTGGAAGTTCATTTGGCAAATTAGGAAACACATTCGACAAAAGACGAAAACCAATAGAAACAGACTGTATTACAAATTAGGATTTAAGTTCATGAGAAGATCATTGGTATATTAAAAATTTGTTAATTTTAATAGCCCTTAAATCAACTAAACTGTAAGGAAACATTTGGATTTATACCCGGTGACATTGAAAAAACTACAATGCATAGTACCACGCGATAGAGTACCATAAAATAATAGAAAAAAGGTCTTATACTTATAAAGCTCTTTTGTTTTCAATGTTACATTTTTAGAAAATTTATTTCTCTTCAATATCTCGTAACAAAAAAATCGCTCTTTGGTAGACATGAACTTTAAAAACAATAACATATCATAACAAAGAAAAACAATGGTACTTTTTTATTATTTTATTATAATTTTTTTATTATAATTTTTTTAGTATTATTTTTTATTATTCTATGGTCCTCTATAGCGTGGTACTATCAACTAGTTTTTTTCAACGTCACCCTGTATATTTATTCGTTTCATTAAATTTCGTTATCTTATTTTAAATTTATTTTGAATTTTACTGGCGGTTCCTTAATTTTGTCCAGAAGTGTATAAGGAAAATAATTCAATCGAAGCTAGCAAAAAAAAGACAAAAAAAACTTTAACGTAAACAGCGATATTTAAAATGTAGGATGAACGAAAAACAGAAGACGATCGACGTTTCCCCTGTACCGGAAAATCAAGAACTCACAGAAAACAAAAGAAAATTGTAGGCTTTTTGTCAAATACTG
This sequence comes from Dorcus parallelipipedus, assembly GCA_958336345.1. Classification (NCBI taxonomy): domain Eukaryota; kingdom Metazoa; phylum Arthropoda; class Insecta; order Coleoptera; family Lucanidae; genus Dorcus; species Dorcus parallelipipedus. The sequence continues at coordinate 17,643,472 of OY284483.1, forward strand.
AAAAATTTGTGAAATCATAGTAATAGCACAAACAAAATATTTTATTATAATAACAAAGATAAATTATATCTATTTGCGCAAAAGTGACAACAACAAAATACAAACTAAAGCAACGCTTCAATTAGCGGCGGCTGGTAAAATGAGGCAAGTGAGGTTGGGCCTCACCTCGAATCGTGGGTGTAATAATTATGTGAATAAACGTAGTAAAGATTTATTAATCTTTCTTAGGAATGAAGGCTAAGCAGCCACTCATACTGAGGCTCAAAAGAGAATGTCTCGTTCCCCAAGAAATGAATAATTAATAAATTGAGCCTCACCTGAGAAAAGAAGCGCGAGCCGCCACTGGCTTCAAGTTATTTTATTTTTCGGTGAAAGACTTGCATTTTAATTGCAGTTCTCCCTAAATACGACAATATTTTTTTATGTGTTTTGTTTGTATTTATAAACGCAGGTGCATGGGTAAAACTCGATTAAAAAAAATCAGTTTCACGTTTTCTAAAAAAAAAAAAAATCAATTTGGACTTAAGAACTTCGTGCGCCGTATTTTCTTTCCATTTATCTTAGGTGTACACAGTTGAGCTATTAACAACAATAAATGCTCGACCAACTACGGAGACGCACCTGGAAGCTGTTCGGTACCATACGTGTTGACAATACTTCTTACCGGAGTCATCTCTCTTTACCACATCTACCATCTTCGTCTTTTCTTCAGGCAAAACATAATGCGTTCTGATTTGTGTCGTCCGAATACGCTATTGTGTGCATTTGTTTACGACCACCTTTTGTACGTGTGTGTCTTTCATTATGGTAGTACGTTTTTCTCGTGGAATTTAATTTTAAATCAAAGAAAGTACATCGTCGATCCTTGCTTACGCCAAATTAATCATAATCAGTATGAGAAGGTGGAAAGTTTTGAGTTGTTATTAAAGCGATTGGCTGGGGTGTAAGATAAACACATGACCTAATCCGGATGTGCAGGGCCCAGACAGATGCAACAGGAAGTAGATTCACGTTCAGAATTCATTATCTATTTTATAGTATCAAGTGGATCTTTAAATAAATCATTCAAGGTGTTTAATGTATTCATGTCCTTTAAAACCATCCACTCACACACACACACACACACACACACACAGACATCCTTGTTTTTAAGTAAACAATAAAAAATGCTAGTTGTGTTTAATATTCATACAAAGCACAAGCAAATAAAATCACATAGTACAAAAACACTAATTACGTTGGTGTTATGCTGCGACATGAGAAAGTTTCGATCTCACACGCCGACAACAACGTCAGTGATGCCGGTTGTCTTCTCTTTGTTTGTTGGATTCGTTTCTCTAGATCCTCACGGTCGTTGTTGAATTCTTTAAAATTCGTGTCGTAGTATTCCGCCAGTTTGTCGTTTTGCTGTTGGAATTCGTGTCTCATATTGTCAAGTTGCTCCGTCATCGTTTTCACCGTGGCCCTCAAGTTATCCATTGACTTCCCCTGCTCGACCAAGAACCCAAATAAATTCCTCATTTCCACCTTCATGGCTTCCTTCTCGCGTAGAACATGCTGGTAAGCTTCGAAAATACCGTCCACATTCGCTTGGACTCCGACTTGCTCCCTCAAGGTATCCACGAGCTTCTCTCGATCCGTTCTTAAACAGTGCATTTCTTCCTCCGCTAACTTACAACACTTGTACAGTTCTTGCAGTTTGCCTTCGTAAACGTCAAATAGCTGCTTGCTTTGGAAGGCGAAATCTATGCGTTCCTGGCACGTGTTCTGGAGATCCTCCGTCATTTCCCTCAGTTTACCTTGGAGCTTGCTTATGGTGATTTCCTTTTGTTCCATGAGGGCGACCTGGGAAGTCAACTGGTTTTCAAAGTTGTCTTGGCGCTGAATCATCTTCCAACGCGCTTCATCCCAGTTGGCGATTCTGTTTTCCGGTTCAGCAGATTCCTCAGTCGTTGGTTCTACTAAATTTTCCGTAGATTTTTGAAGTTGAGTGCAATCACTCAAGTCATAGTTCGTTTCTGAGTGGACGTTTACGTTTAGGGAATGCATGCTTTCATTGCTTTTGACGGAAGCCACGTCCTCCTCGGCTATTTCTGTTGTAGACGACTTCAGATTTTCGTCTTCAACAGAACCCACGCTTTTCGTTGACACCACTTCCATAAGATTAGTTAGCTCTACGGTGCTCCTGATGATGTCTTCAGAACTTTCGCCTTCCTGGTGGTCATACGCGCACGTCTTCGAGCTTTTAATTTTCGTCAAAATACCGTTGAGTTCCGAGAGGCTGATCTGAATGTCGTTGATGCCCTTTTCGAGGGAACCATCCGCATTGGGTTTAATTGTTTCTTTCTTTCTGTTTTCGGTGTTCAAAGAGAGCTTCTTCAGTTTTGCCTCTAACAACTCGATTTTTTTGTCGTTTTGCATGATGGCGTCGAACTCGGGCTTGAAGCAATCCTTCCAGTTGGCTTGCTTCAAATCTCCGGACCGTCTCGGTTTGTTGTAGGTTTTAAAGTAGCTGTCCTGCGTGGATTGGAGGACGAAGATGTTGCTCTCGCTCTTTTTATTCAGCAGTTTCTCTTGGGAGACGCTCTCTGCTATTTTGGGGAGACGTCGAAGACGCCGGCCTTTTTGGATGAGGGCGACTTTGAAAGAGCACTTCGTCGAAGACAAATTATCAAAACCGCAGGGGGCAGATACTTTTGGCTTCAACGGCCCACTTTCACACCCCGTTAACTTGCGCCCCTTATCCCAATCTCCGATTATATTTTGTTTTAGTGATTGCAAGCCATCAGAAGGAAACTTGCGCTGGGTTTTACTTTCGGTTTTTACTTGGACCAACTGCCTTTTATTTAAGGTGGGTCGGAATGGAGTGTCTTTACTGTTCTTCTTGTTGGTGCTGGCCTCTGCCCGTTTCATCTTCTGAATCACCGGTGGGTCAACTTTCGGTATCCTTCTGTGTTTCGAATCTACACTAGTTGGTTTATTGGGGGGAGTACCGGACCAACTTTGGTTGGCCAATTTTCGGTGTTCTTCGTTTTTTTGCCCCAACTTTCGGAATTTACTTCCTAAAGAACCAGTTCTTTGTCTCTCTTGCATCTTCATGAATCTACTCTTCACAATATGTCTGTAGCAGGGCAATCCTCGTCGATCGGGCGTTAAAAGGAACTTGAATTTTGAGGATTTTTCGAGCGTAACACTAAAATTTCGTGCGCCTAAACATATTTTTTAAAATTTAAGCGCGAATGACATTGTAAATTTGACAAGAGTTATCAATATGCCACTTGTCAAACTGATTTTATAATTTGGTGCAGGTAATTCCATGCAAGTTTTCCTGGAGATGTTGCGAAACGAGTGAGAGCGGGAAGTGATAGGAAGAGATATTTTGACTATCGTCTATCTCCTCGATTATATCGCTGTGATTTTGATTCTTCGATTTAAGTTATTCGTAATCGATTAAGGTGAAGTGCTCTCCAATCCTATCTTGGAACTTTGGTTCTAACTTCTTTGTCAGTTTTTGAGGAAACCAGGCCAATTTCACATTCACATTTATTTGCCCCAAATTCTGATTCTGTCATTTTTTTACCATTTGGTTAAGCTCTCGCATTAGGGTTTGTCTTCGCAAATTGTTCACATTTTTTAGCACCCACAAGAAATCCAGTTTATTGTTATTATTATAAGTTATTTGGCCTCGGCGTCTCCAAAGCGGCCTGAATCTCGAAGGACGTGTTTCTGCTTTTGAAATATTTAGCCATTTTTCTTTCATCTTGAAGAAAGGATACTTCTTCTTGTTCTGTTGTGTACAAAGCTCTTGCATTCGTTAATTCTTGACGCAGTAAACATTAAATCAAATGGAATGATCAACGTAAACTGATTGTCTTAGTGTGGAGCATCTGTCGTTACTTCCTTCAGCTTTGCCTTTATCACCCCTTTAGCTTCACCTTTTCCTTCCCCTTCACCTTCTTCTATAGATTTTTCTCCTTCTTCTTCAATTGCCTTACTGTCTGCCTCTTGCATAATTATTTTTCCTTCCTGGTCTTTGCTTACTTCATTTGCTACTTTCGCCAACAATCCACTTTGTTCTTTTAAAGTGGATGATTCATCTTCAACGTCTTTGTATTCTCCTTCTATTGTATTAATTACACCTGTAGCAGCTTTTGGGGCTTGAAGTTAAACCTCTTCTTCCTTCTGATCATCAGTCTCTCCAGTTCCTACCGAAGCAACCGATTCTTTTTCAGCTTCTTTCTTCCTTTTCTCTTCGGCGTTTTGCTTTTCCTCTTTTTTCTTCTGCCATATGTAGTGAACAAAAGCAAATTGATTAGTAGAATAGTAATTAATAAATTTTATTATAGATACTCCTAACTAAAAATTATTTTCTACTTTGTCGTGATATCGTGCGCCTGAAGAGTCTGTCTTCGAGTTTGGATTATTGAAGGGGAGTAATAAAGAGCTCGGTTTGAAATTACATTGTTGTAGAGTATTGTGAAGGAGACAGAAACTCACCACCTGGGTAATGAATGATGTGTGCGATTCACTGAGCTTCCAGACGTGAATATTTTCCCATGCCTTGGCTTTGCAAGCACGCCGTTCAACGCACGCACACACGTCAGCAATTTCATTCAAGATGGCATTTCAAAAAAATGAAGAGTTTGCAAACCAAAGAATAGGTACGTTTTATTGACATAAATAAAAAACTTAACGTGTTTGCGCGTGTGAGAAAAATATATCTGGATCTGCCCTTTAATTAATTATTTACCGTTACTAATTAACAATTACTACGATTTTAATTAAAACGGTAAAATCGTACGTCGATTCAACCCACAGATTCAACCAAAAAGGGATGCAGTTGTTTCGTTGTGACAAGCGGTGAACATCTGCCTCGGGGCGTGACTTGCAATATCTCAACGAAAGTGGCAGATTCTTCTACCTCACAAGATGTACCCGGGCGGCGTGAGAAGGGTTGATACTAGAGATTGATATACATCCCTTATTTTCATCGAATCTGCGACTGAGCATGTATACCATTCACAGGCGATTGCCGTGCAGGAAGGGCGGTGACATTGACAACCGGAAGTACGACACACAGGTGCACCACGTCCGGTTTGGGTTCGAATGACCTGCTGCTATGAGGCGCACACCTAACCCTTGACCTGCCCCAAGACTGACCATTCGCGACCTACCCTAATAAAGAGACGCGATGGTCATTCAGTCAATCAACTCATCGTAAAATATAATGTCCCCTCGTTTTTTATTATTATTGCTTACGAAAGAATTATAAATTTATTAGATAGAAAAGAAACTTACATCATCTCTTTTGATATAAGTATACTTAAGTAAAATATTTTAAATGTTAATCGGAATTTGTGTTATTTAGTTTATTTACAAGAATTTAAGGAGAAAAAAAGTTTTATTAATCCAATAAAATCAACGAATTAACCATGAGCCCGGTGCGGTGTGAGTCCTGTTTTTTATGTATGCAGTTTGTGGCATCAAATACAACAACAAAAACAAGAGTACCCTCCAACCTGTTGCTGCACGGGGTGAAAAAAAAAATAAAGCGAGATACTGTTTTTGTGACCCCATGTTCGGGGCTGCCGCCCACTGAGTGCGGTCGCCACCCCGCCGCAAGCCCTTTCATCTCTTCATATATGTGATTTTTCTATTACGCATGAAACACGCCGAAATTACCGCGTCCATGCAGTTTTATTAAACTCTTCTTCCGGCCCCTCGCGCTCAGCGAACGAACAAAAACAATGAGGGGGCGACAGAAAATAATTTGTCCTTTTTCAGGAAGAAATTAATGTACGCAAGGAATCTACGAACCGATTCTTATGCCTCCATTTTAATCAGATTTGGGAATACCAGTGTGTAAAGCCGATTTTCAAAATTTCTCTTTTATTACCTGCACATTCAGTAAGTGCAATAAAACAATTGTTAGTCCACTCAGGCACAGCATGGGGTGCGGATAAGGCGTAAGATATTGGTGGTGTGCAATTACCAATTACCATCCTCTAATAAATCGAATAGCCGACTTAGATCAAAGGAAAGCGCCTTACTTAGCTAAGAGTCTTAAATGCAGTGGATCTAAGCGATTTCATTTTGTAATAATGTACACCCAGGCACTAAGCTAATGTCTCGCCAGTAAAACGTTAGACTATAACAATAATGAACTATCTGGAGACTGCTAAGACGTGTTTTGGAATTTCCGTTTTATACAATACACAGTAATTTATTTAAAAAAAAGTATTCTGCATAAACGTGTTTACGTGTATGAATTTTGGGGCACAAAGAATTAGAAGTATGTCCGATCGGTGTCTTTGTTATGGCAATAAATTACAAACCTAGTTTCCCACAGGTTAAACCTATGTGGTTTTAAACTCGACGTCTTTAGAGATTAGACTTAAACCGCAAGGTGATGTAATAAATAAACAAGAAGGTGCCGCCATGTGATTAAATTACTACAAATTCGGATTTAACGCAAAAAAAAACTCACGAAATGGTTAAATTTTGTTTGTTTCGACTTTATAACAAAGTGCAGATGTTTTACGTTCAATTTTGTACCATGACCATTTATTTAAAAAAAAAATCTTATGGTTTGTATAGTAACCAACGTATGTGTGTTTTTTTTTCTGCACGACATTGCATCACGCTCACAAAAACTCGCACAGAGGAAACGAAATTCAATACAGAACAAGTGTACCATTGCTTTGAAAAAGTGCCAAGTGAATACGTTTCCGGCGGTGTAAAGAGAGGATAACGCCCTTTCCTGTCGCAGGTTCAAAAAATTAGTATTTCTTATGCAAGCCCATTGTGAGACGGTGAATGGTTGATGGCTTCCCTAACTGCAAAATAAAACCTGAAAACGCGAATGGAGTTCGTCGCCTAACTGCTACAAATTCTCTTTTTTTGTTATACAGGGTGTTAATAAACAGAACGACTAATTAGTAGTGAAACTTATTCGATTACACACTGTAGCATTGTGAATAAAAAACATAATCAAACTTTTTTTTGTTAGCTAGAGTTGAAAAGTGTTTGAACACTTGATCGCAATAAATTCTGGAACGGAAACGTGTCCAACGCAACACAAATAAATTCGAAGAACAAAAGGAAATCCACAGAAAAGGAACTGCATATTCCGCAATATTTCAGATCTTGACGAGTACAATAGTTTCCTCAAAATGCAACTAAGAGACGTCAAGCTGTGCTCGCGAAGTCGACCGGTCAGTTAGAGCTCGTCCTTGAAGAGGATCACAAAAGCGAACGGGCCAGTGTACGCTTGAGCCGCTCGAATGTCCAGGGTGAGTTGAAGCATCTCACGTGACGTTGGGGCGGCGTTACTAACCCCCCACAGGGGGATAACGACTTGTAACTAATCAGATGGACTTACACTTTAACAAAAGTCGCAGCTTTTTCTTAAGGAAATTCTTTGATGAAATTTATATTACAACAATATCAGTATATTTTTAAAGAACAACCCTGCAATATGACTTTATAGTTTGGTGCATTACCCCCCTCCTCCTCCTCCAAAACAAAATCCTTTAAAGTAATTTTTAAGCACGTTTGCTTGATTTTTGCAACGGCTGCTCTTGTACATAGAATAGCAGCTAAACAACCCTTCCTGAGCCGCAAACATGTGTCGGGCCGTAAAGTGACTCGAAAATAACACAGATGTTGGGCGTAACTTTATTCAAATCAATTTCATTCATCCCGGTAGGAGTAATCACAATCAGGGCCTTAATGCACCACAACGCGCACCAACAGAAATAATAACAACTTTTTTCTCCGCCGTATTGTGTATTGATTATAAGGGAACATCGAACTTATCGAAAAGTCTTCGAAGGGTTGCTGCTCGACTGTATCATTATAAATTACGTTAACCGGCGGTTTTTTTTTTTAAAGCGCGGTGCGAAATTATAACGGATGTTACAGATTTGTGAGGGGTGGGAACGCTTGGGGGGTTTTCGTATTGCGCATTAAATAAATGATTTGGACAGGAGTAATAAAATAGTGCACCCCCTCCCCCTGTATACATACGTGAGACTCGCCTTTAATAGAACAATGGCCCTTGCTTCGATTTGCCTTATTTTGTGGACATATGCGTTATCCAACTTGTTTGCATTAAATTCCATTGAACCGGTTGCCGCTGAATCACAGCAAATCGTCCACATCTCTTCACGTTCACATCCAGCCAAAATTGACCTTCGCGTGAGGTGGCGGCTAACAAAGAAATTTCACGAAGATGCAACTTTCACCTTCACACAGATTACGCCGTTTCTTTCTTGCAATGCTCAAAATGCTTTTATTTTTATTTTTATAAACCAGATGGGAGAAGGTCTTAACCTTATTTTATCTCAACGGAAAGCGAAAGTTGGATCGGTATATACTTGGAAGTTGTGTCATTATTTGTTACGTCTTTGTTTACGTTGAACGCTCCATTTGGAACTTTTGCAAAAGTAATTAAATTAGGATTAGTTTTTTTTTTCTGTGAACCATCTCTTCGAATTGTTCATTACCTCCACGTGATGTCCTAACAAGCAACGAAACGTCAAGGAATGTGTGCTTCTATTGAAGAGTTTCTCTTACTTAGGAAGGCACAAAACACTAATTACAAAAATTTAAGAAAAAGACTCTATGTCATGTTTCACCCTCCCACGCTTTTAAATAATCGAAATGAATGCCAGTGGATAGAGTAAAGTACTCGTTTCAAACCCTTTGGTTTTCGGTCAGTGCATTATGAGAAATCCTTGCTTACGTTGTGGATGGAATATTAATCCTGCAAGCGTAGCTTTTGTTAGGGGAAAACGTGAACTATACGTTTCCATAAGAAGCATTGCCTCCAAGGTTTTCCGGGATAGCCGGCTCTGGTACTCGATCTGATATTGGAGGAACTTTTTGTGATATCCCTCCGCCACGTTAATGATCACTTCCGGAATTGCTCCGGCGAATTTATTGGAGCTTTACGTTTAAAGCAACCAAATAAATTATTAAAAAAAAAAAAAACTAAAGAAAGAAATTGTTCTCATCTTGACAATCGAAAATAAAACAACACTTGTGCATCGCACTTTAAGGTCAGTTGCAATGGTAGGTGACTTGGTACGTAATGCCTTAAATTTTGGGCAAAGAGAGACCTTTCCTTTGGGTTAAAAATGATTCCGTTTAACCCTTAACATAGGGTGGCCCTTAATTTGTGAGGACACCGCATAAAATGTTTCTATTTTACGAGAAAATTATTCCCACTTTCTTTGTAGCTGGTCAAGTAAGAAGGAATTGTGCCTATAGGCACTTATTGTTTTAAATATTTGCCAATTTATGTAGTTATGGTAATCTGTTATAGTTCGATACCCCTTTTCGCAGTATCATTGTACAAGCTCAAATCTGTGTTTAAAGTGCCATGAACCTGTGTCAATTGAAGAAAATCTATATTCACATTTAAATCTAGTGAAAAATGCTCTCGTCATAGACGTGACCAAATGTTAGAGTCTTCTTTCAATTAAATTCGGCATTTCTGAATCATAATTTTAGGTTTTTTTGTATAGCTAACAGTATCATCTTCTTCATTTTAATTCAACCTTGGAATCCATCTGCAACTAGAGGATATTTAACTAACAGTGGTTGGAATCAAGTCAACAAATGTTGATAGTCAGCGCCCGCCAAAACATAATCTTAAAAAAGAAGAACATTTAACTCTCCTGAGACACCTAGGAGAAAGATTTATACTCGTAGTCGGAAGGGACTACAACTCTAAACAAAAATATAAGCTGGGGATCTAGGCTAATCACAACTAAAGGTAAAAAATTAAAGAAAGCAGTTCAAGAAATGAATTGCAAGTATCACTCTACTTATTGGCCTACTGATACTGATAAAATACACGATCTATTGGACTTCTTCATCACGAGAAAAATATCTCGTAACTTCATAGAAGTTGAAGAGAATTTTGACTTGGATTCAGATCACTCAGCCGTCATATTAACGCTAAGTCAAAAGATAATAAAAAGGGCAGCTAGAGCCATCCCCACTAACAAGACCACTGACTGGGAAAGCTTCCAGATTGACCTTCAAAACAAGATCAATCTGAACATCAGCCTTAGAACGGCTGAGCAGTTGGACAAAGATTCACCAGGCTTGTTCAAACAGCGGTATATAATAACACCAAAGAGATTACACACATAACCAAAGGTGAACTTGTCAAGGAAAAACGAAAAGTTAGAAGAAGATGGCAACAATCGAGAGATCCTGCGGACAAAACCATACTTAACAACAAAACTTAAAAGCTTAGAAGAGAAATCCAAAAGCTTAAAGAAGAATCTATAAACTCCTATCTACAAGAGTTATCCGCATATGAAGAAACTGATTACTCGCTCTGGAAGGCAATCAAGAAGATCAAGAGACCCGAAACTCTATTCCTCCTATTACACGCAACCATGGAACATGGGCCAGGGAGAATAAGCAAAAAGCAGATCTGTTTGCGCAACATCTGGCTGAAGTGTTCACTCCCGATCAGGGGCAAGTGAATCATCCTGTAAATAATATTGATAATTAAAGATCCAAAAATATCACACCAGTTACGCCAGTGTCACCAGAACTTGTCAAGGAAAAACAAAGAGCTAGAAGAAGATGGCAACAATCGAACAACAATCAACAACAAAACTCAAAGGCTTAGAAGAGAAATCCAAAAGCTTAAAGAAGGATCTGTAAACTCCTATCTACATGAGTTATCCGCATATGAAGAAACTGATTACTCGCTCTGGAAGGCAATCAAGAAGATCAAGAGACCCGAAACTCTATTCCTCCTGTTACACGCAACCATGGACCATGGGCCAGGGAGAATAAGCAAAAATCAGATCTGTTTGCGCAACACCTGGCTGAAGTGTTCACTCCCGATCAAGGACAAGTGAATCATCCTATAAATAATATTGATAACCAAAGATCCAAAAGTATCATACCAGTGACGCCAAGAGAAGTAGCTGAAGAGATAATAACTAATCTGAACGCAAAGAAAGCACCAGGATTCGATTTAATCACTGGAGAGATTTTAAAGCAAAGGGTATAGTAATGCTCACCTATCTATTCAACGCAGCTTTCAAACTGAAACATGTCCCTGCATGTCCCAAGTTGCGGAAGTAATAATGTTGCCAAAACCAGGAAAACTACTCAATGGTGTCAAGTCTTACAGACCAATCTCTCTTCTGCCGATAGTCTCAAAACTTCTTGAGAAACTACTACTCAAAAGGCTGCGGCCAATACTAAAAAATAATAACTTAATCCCAGATTATCAATTTGGATTCAGGCAAAAGCACTCAAGTGCAAAGAATAACCGACATCATCGAACGTGCCTTGAAAGAAAAACAAATCTGCTCTGCAGTCTTCTTAGACGTAGCACTAGCCTTCGACAAGGTATTAAACCAAATGCTTCCAAAACAACATGTAAAGATATTAACATCTTACATCTCGGACAGGCTCTTCAAAATTAAACAAGAAGACGAATATTCGGAGCTAAAAGAGATAAAAAGCCGGAGTGCCTCAAGGTAGTGTACTGGTTCCTATCCTCTATCTTCTATATACCAGTGATATACCAGACTCGGAGGAAACTACAGTGGCTACGTTTGCAGATGACATTGCACTACTAGCACTAGAGAAAGACCAAGATTCATCCACTAGGAAACTGCAAACAGGCAGCAATGCAATACTTGACTGGACTAAACAATGGAAGATAAAGTTAATCGAACTGAAATCCCTTCATGTCAATTTTATAAACAAATTATTAAAAGACCCATCGTCTTTAGATGTAAATGGCACCACAGTGCCACATGAAAACAACGCCAAGAAAAAAAATTAGAAGAATCCTATAACTTTATTTGTGGGTCATGTACATAATTGGAATTTCTCTGATATGCCTCCCCAACACTTTATGAAGGGTAGTTGTGAAGAGATCGATTTGGTTTTTCTAAAAGTACCTACGTATTGCCTTTTGCCATTGGTGGTGGTGGATTAATAAAAGGCATCTAAATTCTGTTGGCCAATGTATGGCCATATGTGGTTCACGTTTAGCACTGGCCAATGAAAAGTCTGGTCATCCTACCTTAACGAAAGTATTGATTAATTTTTTAAGTGTATATAAGATATTTTGAAAGGATGAGCATTCGAAATAGTGATCAAAATGTAACTCGTCATTACGAGATGATGCGGTGCAATAATCTTGTTCGTCTTTTGCCAGTCGACATAAAAATACAAATAACAAGGTGTGAGGACGCTTAATATCTTTTAAATCGCGATGCGAAATACAGGGAAAAAAAAAGAGGAACGAAATTGCAGCAGGGCCGTGCGGGTGGAAGGACGTAGCGGACCGGACATTGCGGGCGAAGAAGGTTACGCGGTCAGTGATACAGGGTTCGCCGAATCCAGTCAATCTAATTACCAGAGGCGCTGCCGTCGCTCATAATCATTGCGGCTAAACAATACGTCTGCTAATATGCAATGCTGCGCCGGCCCAAACTCAAATTAAAAAGCTGGACGACGGATGGACGTCTGTCAGGCTTCGAGATGGTTTTTAATGGGGAAACTATTTTTTTCTTTTTTTTGTTTGGCATCGACTTGGTTTTTACATTTTTCAAATGAGGGCCATCTGCAATAAAAACATGTACTTAACCAATTATTTTTGGACACTCTTTAGTTATTTTACCATGAAAAGAATAGTTAAGTATTTTCTCTGCACGTATACTTGTATTTAAGTATATGCAACAGGTCTAAGGTACTTATACTTGTAAAATAAGTATGTACTTGTTGTATTTATAAGTAGTACTTGGCAAATCTCTGCTGGCTAAGTAGGTAACATAAAAATACTCCCTCGTACTTCATAGAAAAAACAAAATAAAATGCACTTTACGTAGATATTATATTGTTTATAGAAATTAAAAAGAAAAGAATCTAAATGAATGAAAAACGCACATAATCTTCCACCTTATAAAAACGTCACGTAAAATGACGACTGGATATGTTATAATTAAAAATAAACACAGGAGGAACATAAGTAGCAGCGGAGGGTGGATTCTGGCAACGAAAAAAAAAAAGCCAAGGCTCTAACTGAATCGGTCAATAATTGTCCACTAACATTTAAATACAGCATCTCGAGCCACTGTTTTAGAAATTCCAACAAACAACCGAGCGTTTTTAAGTTGTAGTTTATACAAGACATTAAATATCAATTAAGGCAATTTCACTCTCATCTACGAAATAGAAGAAAAAATGGAGGAGATTTATGTTTATAAATAAACTTGTAATATTATATAGATTGGTAAAAAGAAATAAATAAATGGTGGAGTAACTTATTTTATAACTCTACGTTTCGCTGTTTAAAGTTCCTTCATCAGAAAAACGTCTGGTAACAACAGTCAAGAATTATTGTTGTTTCAATCAAGATTTGATAAGTACAAGTGCAAGTACTAAGTAATTTTGCAGGACTTATAACTACTTGTATTTACAGTACAGTACAAGTACTTGTACTTGTATTTAGGTACTCAAAGACCTAAGGTACTTTGTACTTGTTCAAGTACTATATACTGTGTGTTAATCTTTACAAAATAATGTAATGGGTATGTGCCAACAGTTTTAGAACTAACATGTTCACATAATACACCGTCGAGTTTTTTGTTTTGCTCATATTCCTGGCATTTCTATTTCTAGAATATCCTAGAACTCCAATTGAGAGAATTCGAAGAACCGTCTGTCGAAGGTTTACTTCTGACTTCATTTACTTTCTCGTTGTGAGTAAGGTCAGTGCTTTATTACGTGTTCTATTTACTTTCTTGTAGTAATTTCATTGCAGTTTGCATAATTACAATGACAGTCCTATTCAAGATTTTTTAACATATAAATCGTTTTGAGTAACTGCAACAAACTGTAAAATAAAAATTCGGAAAAATATGTTCTTATTTTCTAGTACAGTATTGAACTTTTCCCGTCACTATTATTTGAGAACTTATACTTATAAAGAACTTGTACTTAGTGTACTTAATGACAGTTGAGTGCAAAATGTACTTGTACTTATAATTAAGTAACTACTTGTGCTTCAGTACATTTTGCATTCAATTGTCATTAAGTCTTTTAAGTCTTGTACTTAATTATACTTAATTATAGGTACAAGTATACTTTGCACTCAATTGTCATTAAGTACAAGTACATTTTGCAATCAATTGTCATTAAATACCTATAATTAAGTACTTAATTATATGAAATTATATGAAAGGTACTTGCACGTGTTCTTATTTTTGTAATGCTGTATAAAAATGTTCAGACTGAACTTTTCCCGTCACCTTATTTTTTAGTACTTATACTTACAAAGTACTTGTATACTGTACGTAATTATAATTGAGAGCAAAATGTACTTGTACTTATAATTAAGTACTTGTACTTAGGTACATTTTGCATTCAATTGTCATTAAGTACTTATAAGGAAGTACTTGTACTTAATTGCACTCAATTGTCATTAAGCACAAGTAAGTACTTGTATTTACTGTACGTAATTATAATTGAGTGCAAAATATATTTGTACTTATAATAATTGTGATTAAGTGCTTATAGTGAAGTACTTGTACTTAATTGCTCTCAATTGTCATTAAGCACAAGTATACTTAATTATAAATACAAGTACATTTTGCATTCAACTGTCATTAAGTACTTATAATTAAGAACTTGTACTTTATTATATGAAATTATATGAAAGGTACTTCTACTTAAGTATATTTCTGTTTCTTGTAGTTGTAAGTACATGTTGTAAATATAAGTCGTACTTGATATAATTCTGTTCTAATATATGAACGTAAACAAGTAGCTGCAAGACTTGTTTGCATTTTGCATTCAATTGTCATTAAGTATTATAATTAAGTACTTGCATTTGTAATTAAGTACTTGTACTTAATTATAAGTACGCGTACATTTGGCACTGAATTGCCATTAAGTACAACTATTTAATTATAAGTACAAGTACATTTTGTACTTATAATTACTTATAAGAACTTGTACTGTATTGTATAAAAAGTTCAGGATGAACTTTTCCCGTCATCTCATTTAGTACTTATATTTATAAAGTACTTGTACTTACTGACTTAATGACAATTGAGTGCAAAATGTACTTGTACTGAGGTACATTTTTCATTCAATTGTCATTAAGTACTTATAATGAAGTACTTGTACTTAATTGCACTCAATTGTAATTAAGTACAAGTACAATTTGCATTCAACTGTCATTAAGTACTTATACTTAATTATATGAATGGTACTTGTAGGTACTTAATTAATATTTCTGCTTCTTGTGCTTGTAAGTACTTGTTGTTTTTATAAGTGCTACTTGAAACAGTTCTGTTAAATAAAATGCTTGATTTATTAAAGTAAACAAGTAGCTGCAATAAGACTTGTTCGACTTGAGTTTAAATTTAAAAAAAATCTGGAAAATTGGTTACCATAAAAATATCGCCTTTAGGTTTTTATTTAAAAAAAATGTGATGTTATGTTACTGCATTGAACGACACGAATTAATTAATTTTAACAAAATATATTAAGAGAAGAAAAAAAGTTATTTTTAAGCATTCAATCGTACCTAATTTAAAAATTGATTAAATTATCGTAACTTTTCGTATACATACTAAAGTCCCCCCCGAGTTAAAAACAAAAATTAAAATTTCAAATGATATCATGAACTTCGGCCACAAAAAAAAAACTTCGTACTTTGCGTCCGTAAAACCGCGTGCCATTTTATATTTTTTCAAGTCATCCCGCTGCGTATGAAACTTTCTTAAACCCGAAGTTTTCTGAACGAGTAGTATTTTCTACCCTCAATAAACGGCCTTGAATGCAAGATGTTTCTACGGGGTTGCAAGAAAGAGAATGAGATGATGGTGAGGAGAGAAGGAACGACTCATCCGGCACAATAGGCGAGAGAGGAATGCAGCAAAATTTGGAATTTTTCACGGTATGGCCTGTTGTTGTAAAAGTTCGGCATGAAGTTTAAAATTTTATTTCGAACTGTTGGTGTTTATTTTTATTCGTTTATTATATTCCTCTCCGCTGCGATGATGGTTTCAATAAACGATTTCATACAGAAGTTTTTTTTTTTTCTTTTTGATGGCCGGGGAGATTTATCGGCGTTCTGTTTTCACTGAAAACATTATGTGTCTTTTTACATTAGGGAATAATACGGACCCTATCATATTTCAATTTTCAAGCCTGACAAAGGGAGACTTTAAAGATCTAAATCACTTAAATCAAGGTGCATTTTATTTATCTTTCGTTCGTCTACGATTACTTGGTTCTTTATTTTTGTACTACACCCATTTACTTTTTTCTTTACTATTTACCTACCTACTGCTTTAACTAAACGCAAACAAAAAAGAAAATTTACTAACTAAACCTACGTACGTGTAATAATTGAATTAAATGTGCGTTAACTTTTCAAATTGCTAAGAAATACAACTCGAGACGACTTGCTGAATTTTATTTATGTGAATCCTGTAAGTCTTCTGGAAAACTTTTTTGTTTTCCTGTCCAATTCAGAAAGTCTATTATGTTGGTCTAAATTGGCCTAACTAGTAGCAAATCCTACGTGTTATTTTTTCCCACGTAATGCATTGCTCTACCACTTTTTTATCAGATCTCCGAAATATAAACAAGAACGTGAGAACACAAATCATTTCTCGAGCATACATGTTCGCATCCTTCTTCTATTCGTCCTTGACAGTTCAGAGCCAAACTTTTCCATCATTTAGGATTTGAGTTTTACTACTTGTGTCTTTTGGCGAAAAGGGATTACTAGAAGTAGAATGACATTCAAAACTGTATTCACTACTTCTTTTTGGATCCCAACGGCTTCTCAACTAAAGTTTCGAGGGAACCATTTTATTACTTGTAGTAAATTTTAACTATTTAAAAAAAAAGAAAAAAAGACTTTCTCAACTTCTTTTTCCTGCAAGCTCTATTACATAAGTGCTCTAGGATATCTGCACCTTAGAAAATTATTTCTATAGATAGACACATACGCAGAAATATACAGAGTAGACAAGGCCTTCAAAATTGATGGTACCCCTCCCACGTGATCAAATTGTGCCTGATCTTAGTCAAAATCAGTAGGATTGGCAGAACTGTGGTAGCACTAAACTGAGTTACTATTACTTTGGTTGTTGTATCAATTTGTGTTTGCCACTGTTTCAATTTTTACGAATCCAACAAACATTTTATGTAGGTAATTGAATCTCTTGCACTTTGGAAAATACAGGGCGCTCGAAATTGATTGTCCTGATCCTACACTGCTTTCCACGAGCTTGATATCGATATTTACATCCAATTATAAAAATGAAGTTAGCAACATAGGGAGATCTGGAGAAGTTACTAGATATCCCAAGATTTTGTTGACAGTTCATTGCCGTTCATTCATGAAAAATGGTTTATTTCATTGCAATAGCAATCTGATTAAACAATAATTATGTTCTTTATTAATTAGGTTAGGTTTGGATGTAAGTTTCATGAATGTTCTATGCACGCACTGCTTTTCGTTCTAACCTTCATGTGATAGATGTAAATATTGATATGAAGCTCACGGAAAGTAGTGTCGGATCAAGACAATCAATTTCGATCTCCCTATATATCGAACTTCCAGAACGAGCGCTACTTTTAGCCAACTGTTAGGTACGTCATAAGTAGGATTACCATCTGTTCGGCAAAAAGAGGACACGCCCTACTTTTGTACACAAAATTGAAGTCGTCCGGCTTTTTAAAATGTCCAAATACCAAATGATTTAAACATTAGTAGGACCGAATTTTAATAATTTCAAAAATGTCCTCTTCTTTCTAGCAAAGTTCTCCTATTTCCCATGAAATGTTTCCGTTTGACAACAAAGCCAATTGGAATCCTAGTTATAAGTCACGTGGGATACGAGATGCAAAGAAAACCAGAGGCCCAATTCTTGAAATCACTCGACAAGTGGACGCCTTTCTGCAGAAAGGAACCAACCCGCAAATTGACAAAATCTGAGTTCTTCGGGCTATGAATGTGTTAAGCATTTAAAATTCTGCTGCAGAATAGATCGAAGGCCCAAAATAATGGTAATAACATCTATTCGCCGCTGAATCAATCTACATTCAATAGTGGTAAATAAATAGATCTGCAGAACAGAACCATATGGGTTGGCTCCTTTCTGCATAATGTCATATCAATGGCAGAGTATAAGAAAATATTCAGTAGGGACACTTAAATGTCATTGTCTAAAACTACACAAGTATACAATAGGCCTCAAATTGTATAGGAATTTTAGAATTATTCAAAACTTAGATCACTGTTTTCTCGTGGGTTGGTTCCTTTCTGCACAAAGTCGTCCAAATGTCGTATGCGATATGACATCAAAATGACGTAGACTCTCATACAAAACTCTACCAATCGTTCGTGAATTGCGTCATTTTGACATCCTGTCGCATACGAAATGATGTCGAAAGATTTCAAGAATTGGGCACCTGATTGTCATAATTTCTAACTCCTTTAATACAGAGCATTCACATAAAGCTGAGAGTCACGTGACTGACGTAAATTAATAGGCAACCAAACATACACGTATGGCAACATTGTTCAGACAAAATTTTCCAACCATGAGCGTCACAAAGGAAGTTACAAGGAATTTTGATAAACAAAATCGAGTTGAAAGTGCACCCATTTGATTGGCAATATTGAAGATGTTTGTCAAATTAATAATCCAACAGCACTACAGCTGGAATAAGCTTTCAAACTTCACAGGAAAATGAACAGCAGCGAAACACCCTGGTAAATTTGGCAAAGAGCTGACGTAAATTTAGTAACATTTACAGCGAGCTAAAGTCACTAAGTGGTTTCGTAATAAAGGTCACGTGGCTCTTAGTTTAATTGTAGACTTTGTATAAGATAAAATAATTTTGCAGTCTTTGTCATTAATATACAGCGTGATTCATAATAAGTGTCCGACCCGTTAACCGTTAACAAATAGGGGGTCTTAGGTGCATAGTTTTAGAATAAAATTAATTGAAGATGCACATGTAAATAGGTTCGTTGGCACTGGAATAACTGACCTAACTCACAAAATAATTTGTCCTTGAATAAAATTCTAAAACGCCTATGTTTACAACTTTTCCGAGAGATTTATGACGGGCAAATCAATTATTTCAGACATGTGTTTTGGAATGCAGACAAAGAGAATGAAATTTATTGTCGTTATAAAAATATGTGGCGGCGGCAACAAGCTATTCATATTGGTATTTATAAACATCGTACCTATCACATTCTAAAAATAGTTGTCAGTGATACTCTAACGGTTTTAATTTGGGATTCAAAAGCATTAAATTTTTGAAATGCTTCTGTTAAATTTATTTTTTGTAATTGCGTGACCGTAGTAAATACGGTCCTAACGGGTCGGACACCTATTATGAATCACGCTGTATTAAGGCCCGGTCTTTTCATCTCCAGTTAACTTTATCTGATGGTTTATTCTCATAGTAACAATTATGATCACAATCGTTACTATGGGAATTAATTGCCAGATAACGTTAATTGGAGATGAAAAAATAGGGCCTTCATATAAATAATTTATTTCCTCTTTGTCTCTTTTGTACATGCTATGTCATAGAAATTAATTGACAGTCTATAGTAGGTACCTATAAAGTAACGAAGGCATTTTTTTTTAGTATTAGTAATTAATTAAAAGTGCAAGAAAGAAAATTACAAAAGAAAAAATGTAAAGCCGATTAAGTAACATGCACGGTTTGATTTGTTTGACAACTAAAATCAAAATTACATGGCGATTCATTTAAGATCAAGCACCAAGATGTGGGATAAATAAATAATTAGAACGTTATTTTTTGTATCAGATTTGGATTCGCGTTTTCACGATTGTATGACGCGT
Organism: Dorcus parallelipipedus; assembly: GCA_958336345.1. Taxonomy (NCBI): domain Eukaryota; kingdom Metazoa; phylum Arthropoda; class Insecta; order Coleoptera; family Lucanidae; genus Dorcus; species Dorcus parallelipipedus. The sequence goes on from OY284483.1 coordinate 17,663,376, forward strand.
TTCAATTTTTTTAAAGACAGCTTATAAATACGAGCAACGTTGAATTGGGCACAGAGTCTAATAAAACCCGCAGGGTTGAATGTATCGGAGTCTAGCAAAGCACACGGGTTTGAATGTATCTATTGACACTATAAATCAATGAACGTGAATCAATTAAATTACGCAAGGTGACGTGATAATAGCGAGTTATCGCAGCCATCACGTTAACTTACGGTAAACGTTAAGATCATGTGATCCAATGGAAAATGAATGGGGCCACGTAATTTTAACGTTTACCGTAAGTTAACGTGATGGTTGCGATAACTGGCTACTAAATATTAGTTTGGTGTAAAGAAACCGTAAGGAACTGAACAAATTATTAATTTAATTTAACCAGATTTACAACTTTCTTATTAAAATAATAACAATAATAATTACACCTTCAATTATTTTTAACTATTTTGTGATATACGTATTTAAACAAATGGCATTACAGGAACTTAATTTATATTAAATTCAACTAAATAAACATACAGTCACTATTGTTGCAATAAAAGAAATTGTTAATAAAGGGTTTTAGTTTGAACAGAGTTTATTTTAATTTTTTAGTGAGCATAAGTAATAATCTACGAACGTACAAGAGACCCAAAAGCGTTCGTAGATGTTATTAATTTATAAAAAGCAAAAGAAAACACGTCCTGAATCTAAAAGAAGTTCATGTTTATAGATGAATATGTACTATTGCGAGATAAGTAATTGGTACGGTTGTTTTGTAAAGTAGGCTGAATTTTCAAAATTTTGGCATATTGAAATGTTCTTAAATTCTAGAATTAGCAATGGCGGTTGGTTTTTCAGCCTCCGAAAGACTCTTGTAACGCATATTAATAACTTACACTGATTTTTGACAGTAACAATTTCAAATTTTATAATAATTTTATATTATTAGTACGAAATCGCATAAACCAGGAAGTCCTATTTAAATAGGGAAAATCTGCCGTACCAAATATTTATCTCGCAATGGTACGTTATTGAAAAATAAATAAACGAATAACGTAGCAATATGTATAATTAAAGCACGGATTTAGGTGCATTATTGGGAAATGAGTCATCACTTCATAACGCGCACGCCCGACCAGGTGAAGATTAGAACAAAAGTGGAAGTGTGCAGATAAATTCTAACAAAAAAAAAACTAATGTAAAAGAAAGATTTAAGGGGCAACGAAATTAAATGATAACGCACGGCAATTAATTAATAACAACATCAAATTTAACAGATTGACATCTCAGGACATCTAGTTAGTAACTTCCCCAAAGTCCCCTATGCTACCACCTTCACTTTAGTAATTGGACGTTAATGTTGATAACAAGCTCGTGGAAAGTAGTGTAGGATCTTACAATTAGTATACAACAGGATGTTTATATTAACACCCCCCCCCCCTCCGCACGTATTGCAATACATAGTTGGTAATCCCCTGAAGAATGAAAAGACGTCAGAAATTTCTTTACATAGACGAGGTTTCGAAGCCCAAACTTTTGAGATTGTTACACCCCCTATTATAACATTAATGGTCCGGGAAAAAAAATCACATTCGATAAATTAAAAGTCACTCACATTCACATCAACCCTGCGATTATTATTTTTTTCTGTCGTCATCTACCTGTCATCATCGTTTCACGTGTATAAACGCCACCGTAACTGCAAAGTCCTTTTAAGCCGTTTCTGATACATTTCTCTTTTTAGAAAAAAAAAAATTCAGCTATTAATTTCGGTGAATAGCTTATACCCCCGGTTATTTTTTCCCGAGTAATTTTATAGAGCAACAGGTTTCCTCTCGTGGTGGCGCTAGTGACGTCACAGGGGTGAGAGGGGCACCTCGCCAAGCGGGAACGCAGGACGCCTTCTCTCTTATAACAACAGCACAAAACCAGCTTTCGGAATTAGAGATTTACAATGTATACTATTCTTTTGGAAAAAGTCGCCTCCGATCGCACAATTTATTACGAACCGGCGAGCGGGGAATTTCTCGTCAAAGGTAATATTATAGAAAAAAAAAAAAACTACCCCTTAGATGGAGAGTTACGAAACAATACCAAAGAGATGTTCAATTTGGTCCTTGGAAGTGAAAGTTTCTTTGGAAATCGTAACATACAGGAGGGGGTTCAAATTTTATTATAATTTACGTTTCTAATTACAGTCGTTTTGAATACACCTTTAAACAGAAGGGGGCAAGCATGAAATTTTCAGTTTACAAAGTTTTCTTGAAAACATTCATAATCTTTTCATGTTTGCCAAAAACAATTGTTTTAGTCACTATCATTGAAACCTGTGTTAGTCAAAATGGAAGGGAGAGGGGGGGGGATGATCGTCGCAGCAACTTTTGTTGCATTATATGATATATGAATATCAGTCGAATTGTAGTTCTTATTTTCAATTTCTTACAACACAATGTGTAAAGTATTTTAAATAAAACAAAATAATTGCGTTGGCTTAATTCACTTGTATGGAATGCAATTGGTATACTGCGGCAATGACGTAATACTTTAAGTTCGTAATGATTCATTATCATTAATTATTTGGAAACTGATAATAGTTATTCAGCTTACCAGTAAAGCTCCACTCATTATATTTAATTGGTCAGAATTTATTCCTATATTTTGAGCTGTACAAGTTTTAATTGGTTTCATGTTTATTCTGTGAATTGAAATGAAAATGTGGACAGGCGTTTACAAAATTGTTTGACGTGTTCAACATGTCTGTCTAATGACAGAAAAAGAAGACAAGTTTACTAGAAAGTAAATTAATAAAAAAATATGGTTATTTTTGATTTGCAATCATTATCAAAAAACTTAATTAATAAATAATAAATAATGCACTAAATACTATACAAAGGGTTTTATAGCAAAAAAATAAAAAATAATGTACAAAAAGAGGAGTGCAACAGAAACGTAAAATTTATTTGTTTGCATGGAATGGATAGTTTCAAAGGCCAACATAAAAAAATGCAAAAATACTTACTTGTTATTAGTGTTAAATGAAGGGGAAATTATGTGATAGTATAATTAATAATAAAAAATACTGTCCCTTAATTTTCAATTTTGTAAAACAAGTCATTTTTTTACAACTGATAAGTTGAGACGTTTTGAGAAGTTTTATATAAATTTCTGTACTTTGAAATGACCTCTTTCTAAACAATAGTTATAAAAGAAATTAACGAATTGTACAGTAAGATGTATAGCAACAACCAAAAATTATGTCACAGGAAGAGTACTTTCGTCTTTATCGTCCTGATTAAATATAAGGACAATTGCCTTTAGAACTTAAATTTTGAGGCTTGCCAGTTCGTGGTAATACTTTTTTTTATTTTATTTTTTAAATTTGTAATGCAACAATCGTTTGTTTTTACAAAGAAACTTGCAATGCGTCTGTTTCTTAAATTATGCGTAAAATTTTGCACTTTGACTTGACATTTGCTTCTATAAAAAAATATCTGACTGATTTCTAAAGTAAGATGTACAGCAACAACCAAACATTTTGCCACAATGTCACAGGAAAAGTTTTTACTGGTCCTGATTTTAAGCACAATTGCTAATTGGCTTTAGAACTTAAATTTTATTGACTGAGTGATTAATATAATTAATTAATAAAAAGAAACTCTTTTAAATGCTTAAATGCCCCTTCGTTTGTTTTTATAACTGATCTTGGGACGTGATCATATTAAATCAAATCTATTTTTAGAAAAAAATTCTGAATTGTACAGTAAGATGTATGTACAGCTACATTTCCGAGGCTTGCTAGTTCCTAGTAATACACTCGTGGACAAAAAATTCCGGACACCCAATTTAATTTCTGTTATCATAGGAAAAAATTGGTTTTTGTTATGTTTTTTTTTACAACATGTGAAACATTTACAAACTAAGATTGGGAAACAAAAAAGGGGTAGTATACATTTGATTTATTTGCAAAACTTAAGACAAACCAAAACTGTGCAAAATTATCTTTAGTCAAAAAATCTTAGTGTGCTGTTTATTCAGTTTTCCTAGGTTGAACTGATTTTGTCGAACGCGCATTTTAACTGTTTAGAGTGACGTTATTGTTTGGAAAAAATGCGACCTGAAAATGTAGCTCGAGCAGTAGCTTTAAATGAAGATGGACGCAGCATAAGATACATCGCCAATGTGTTGAATGTTTCTCGAAGTACCATCCAAGACGTAATCCAACGATATCGCGAAACTGCGGAGTACACGAGAAGACCAGGATCAGGAAGACAACGCATCACAAACCGACGACAAGACCGCTTTTTGGTGTTATCTACACTACGCGACCGTGGTTTACCATCAACAGTTTTATCTCGTCAAGTGGAAGAGGTACATGGTACTGCAGTTTCAGCTCGAACCGTTCGCCGAAGATTGCAGGAATACGGGTTGACATCAAGAAGACCTGCTGCTTGTCCCCTTTTGCTCCCAGCTCATCGTGTTGAGCGACTACGTTTTGCACGTGAACATAGACATTGGACAATGGAGCAATGGAGCTCCGTATTGTTCACGGATGAGTCTCGTTTTCGTCTACGTTCACCAGATGGACGAGAACGTGTGTGGAGAAGGCCAGGTGAATGGTTTTCAGATTGCTGCATAATTCCAAGAATACCATTTGGTGGTGGCAGTATAATGGTGTGGGCTAGTATTTCAATGCACGCGAAAACTGAGCTTGTTCTCATTGAAAATGGTGCGATGACGGCTGAAAGGTATATCAACGAATGTTTAGCTGATCACGTCGTACCATTTGCTGCATTCTTAGGTGAAAATTTTACGTTAATGCACGATAACGTAGGACCACACATTGCACAAGTGGTTACGCGCTATTTGAATGAAGTCAATATTCATCGATTACAATGGCCAGCTCGAAGCCCGGACTTGAACCCAATAGAAAACCTCTGGGATTCATTGGGGCGACGAGTTCGGCATCGACAGCCCACACCAGTAACAATTCAAGAACTCAGAGTAGCTCTTGTTGAAGAATGGGAAAACATCACACAAGAAGAGGTCTCTAACTGTTTTCTAAGTTTACCACGCCGTATGGCAGAAGTCATTACAGCTCGTGGAGGTAGCACACATTATTAGTCAACCAAAATTTTTTGTTAACGCAGTTCTGAAACCTATGGTTTAATAAATAAGCCAAATGAATTTTAGTTATTTTTTACACTTTTCAGTTTTCAAGTTTTTCTTATGAAATAAATGTTTAGTTCCTTTTTTTATTCCCCATTCTTACTTTGATTGAACAAATAAATAGGTAATATTTCATAATTTTTAAAAATAAACGATAACAAATTTTTCCCCTTATGATCACATAAATTAAGTTGGGTGTCCGGAATTTTTTGTCCACGAGTGTATTTTTCTTAAATTTGTAATGCAGCAGTTATATGTTTTTACAAATAAACTTGAGACATAATCATCTGTTATTTTTTTTGTACTTTAACATGACATCATTATACAGTATATCCCCCGGATTTATTTTTAATTACACAAAAAAGTATCAAAGGAAACGAATGTTTGTTTGATTCAAGAAATCAACAACAGTTATAAGGAGCTACGACGCGACGTAGACTTGAATTATTTGCTGAAAAGGGTGGTGGGTTAATCGAATAGTTTGAAATGTTGATTTTGTTTTTTTTTTCTAGATTTTAAGGACACCCTGTATTAATGTTGAAGTTTCAATTACAGATATGTTCGTTATAAATCAAACAAATTTTTTTCCCTTCGGCATGTTTTTGTAAAGTTCTCACTCCTCTAAACTCAAGCCGGAGACATACAATATATGTACTGTGTCTATAAAAAAATATCTCAGTAAATTATACAGTAAGATGTACAACCAAAAATTATGTCACAGGAAAAGTACTTTTGTCTTTATGGCCCCAATTTTTAAAGACAATTGCCAATTGACTCTAGAACTTCAATTCTGGCTGCCCTACAACAGGCTGCGTTCATAAATTATACCTTCGAGCGCACCTTGGGTGTATAATCGCATCTTTCTCAATCACAATTTTTCACTTATTTTGCGTCTGGCTTATCAGTTTTAAGTAGTCTAGTGTTTACATGACTTCCATGACAACGAGCGAACTTTTCACGCTCCACTTTTAAGTAGAGTGTAGAAAATGTGTTTGTTACTATGGAAACACATGCCTGATTTAGTTTTCTATGATTCTGTGTGAGAAACAAAATGTTTAAACGCATTTATGCGAGAGAGACCACAATATTAGCCTAGAGTGACCCTAGAGTGTAATTTATGAACACAACCCAGTCATTCGTTTTTACAAATAAACTTGACACATGACTATACACTGCGTCTGTCTTTTAAATGACATGTGATGATGTGATTTTTTGCACTTTGACATATCAATTCTACGACTGCTGGACACGACCAAATTCCCAGTTTTTGCTGAAGAATTGTAAATTTGCGTTTGTGAAACCTTTACATATGTATGATTTTCAATGAAGCTCTCAAATGCGGTCCTTCCCCTTCGTTTTACAAACATTTTAAAGTCATTCCTGTATTTAAAAGTGGTGATGCTGCAAATATATCAAATTATCGTCCTATTTGCTTGCTCTGTAATTTCTCTAAAGTTCTTGAAATTATATTATACTCTTATCTCTATCCTCATACTAAGCAACATTTATGTCCTAAACGCTCCACCGTAACAAATGTTGCATGCTTCTCTCAATATCTATGTGAATCATTTGATTGTGGCTCTCAAGTTGACGTCGTTTATACAGATCTTGCCAGAGCTTTTGATCGCATAGATCTTTTAATTTCCAAATTAAGTGTCTACGATCTTAGCCATTCATTAAAACTTCTGCTGCAATCGCATCTTTTGAATAGGCACCAGGCGAGTTTATTACTCGTACAACGGTTTTTCTTCTCGTATTTACACTGCTTTTTCTGGTATTCCTAAGGTGCCAACTTAGGACCTCTTCTTTTTAAACTTTTCGCAAATGACCTTCCCTTGTCCCTCACCAAACATCGCAAGATCTTAATGTACGCCGATGATGCCAAATTATCTCGTGTTGTTAACAGCCATGAATATGCCCTTCTTCTTCAAAAGGATTTACGTTCCCTTTCTGACTGGTGTACCTCTAATAGACTCGCTTGCTTTAAATGTTGCAAAACCATTTCTTTTTCGCGTAAAAAATGCAAATTTTTGTTTCACTATCAACTAAATGATCAATACTTGACATATTCCACCACTATTATTAAGGATCTCGGCGTTATTCTTGACGACAGTCTTCTGTTTAATTACCATGTCAAAGATATTGCAACTAAATCCATTTCGCTTTTGGGCTTTCTCGTCAGGAACGCTCGTGATTTCACTAACCCCGCTGCCTTAACTGTTCTCTTCAATGCTTTCATCCTTTCACGACTCCAATACGCCTCCCTAATCTGGTATCCCATTTATAATTGCCATACAGATGTCCTTGAACAAGTCCAGCGCAGGTTTCTTAAGTTTATTTGGTTTAAAGAATATGGTGTATATCCTCCCAGAGGGTTTCCTCATGAAACCCTACTTATGGTTTTTAATAGCTTATCGCTTGTTCATATCTCGGCTTTGCTTTTCTTACATAAGTTGATCCATAATGAAGTTGATGCTGCTGCTCTCATGGAAAAACTTAACTTTCATGTACCGCGCCTTACCGGCAGAAACTCTTTGTCTTTTTATTTGCCTACCGAGAACCAACGGTTTAGTACAATATCCTATCTACATTGCCTCTGTTCTTTACAACCATCTTTGCAACAACATTGATGTCTTCCATCTAAATAGCGTCGCGTCGGCTTTAGAAAAAGTTTGGTGAATTTCTATATCAACTCTCCTCCTAACTCTTCTTAGTAACCACTTCTGCGTTCATCGTGCCTTTCACTTACTTATATATTTTCTTCTTTCTTCTTCCGTTTATTTTTTCTTCTTTTCATTTCTCTACCTAATTTTAGTTTTAGTTTTAGACTTAGCTTAGGTTTAGATCTTTTGAAATAATCTACTGTTGTTTCTTTTGCTCTGTTATTGGTTCTTTGTAACTGTTGGGCTATTATTATTATATCATTTTACACACCTTCTCTGTAAAAAAAAATATCTCAGTGAATTGTACAGTATGATGTTATGTCGCAGGAAGAGTACTTTCGTCTTTATCGTCCTGGTTTTAAGGATAATGACGAGAATTTTGGCTGCGCTTTCGAGGTTTGCCAGTCTTTGGCAAGTGACAGTATGAATTCGTATATTTTAAACATAACGAAAGAAATTAATAATAAAAAAAAACTTTTTCCACACCGCCTTGATTTTTTAAACATTAATTTATTGACATTTTAAACTCCAATATGTCACAAACGGCTCACCCAAATATCAACAAATCATCTTTTCTTTTAGCGAACAATTTACAGGGTCTTCCATTAAAAAAAAATCGTTTTTTCTTCTATTTTACAATGCGCTTTTGTTTCTTGTGATAACTCTAAAAAATAATAAGAATAAAACCCTACAACTTTTCCATTTAAAGCTCCTAAAATAAAACCTCTGATAGGGTGCAAAATATTAAAAAAAAGAACTGGACAATAGGATGTACACCTCCAAATGAAAATTATATCACAGGAAGTGTACTTTCTCTTTATTGTCTTTATTTATTTCTGCAACTTGAGTTGAGTGTGATGCTACAATGCATCTGTCTTTTAAATTTTATGTCACATACACTGTTTCTAAAAAAAATCACCTCGATGAATTGTACAGTAAGATGTACAGCGTCAATAAAAAATTATGTCACAGGAAGTGTACTTTCTCTTTATCGTTCTTGTTTTAAGAAGACGAACTGTAGAAGTTAACTTTTGGGTGCAATTCTGAGGCTTACAAGGCTCTAGTAATATTTTTTTAAATTTCCTTAATTCGTGAACCATCAGCAACATTAAGGTGACATTCTATTTAACCTAACACACTTAAAGAAATCAGCAAATTCACACACTTACTATTTGAATTGCTGAAGAACCGACGACCTTAGAACCATAATTAATAATTGGAACTAATTAGGTATACATTGACACAAAACGTTAGGTAAAAACAGAATATTATAAGTTCGCTTATATTATAGGTTATGTTATGAGAGTTGTCAAAATCGATTAGTCGTCTCAAATCAAGTACTATTGCGAATGTGGCGAATCTGAACGAGAAACACTGCGTACTTTATATCTTTATTTATACTACAGGTTCTCTTGTTTTACTTCACAAAGTATATGTGTTTGACAGAAGGTACCTCCATTGTACCACAGATAATAGTCCTAGACAGACGGCTTATCAAATGTTTTAAATTTGACGCCCCAATTTGGCGACAAAGTCGATGTTCGTGTGGATACAATAGCAGAGTGAAAAATCGGAACCTGTAAATATAAGTAACATTTAAACAAATTCTATAACTAAGTGGTGTGATACGACATTTAAAAGGAGAATTAACAGCCTATTATAACCGTACGTCACATTATTGTAGCCTGGCCTCACTTTAAACTTATTCCTCTGTTACTTAAAAGAGACATCTAGCGGTAAATGAACCAATTGAGCTTCGGAATTAGCAAATGGTTCAGTTCTTAAATTTGCGCATACAAGTGACATCCATTGAGTATTTAACAAACTATTTTTATAGCGTCCATTCGTTCCTATCTCGTTGGCTATTTGTGCTTATACATAACTGCCTTCTTCTTTACTAATACAGAGAAACTAGAAATAAATATCTATCTGTTATGATTTCGACGACCATTGACGCAAGGCTTATTTCATTGTCTATTATACTTGTCATCTACCTGTAGTTTTAATTGTGTCTGTCACCCTGTATACATTTATTTTAATTTGTTATATGAAACACATTAATTTCAAATTTAAAAAATAATCGTTTAGGAGGATTTCCTAAACTCATTTCACACTTCTTTTCTTGTGTATTAATAGTGGTTACAGTAAGTGAAACTTATTCGATTACACACTGTACAGAAGTACTTTTCACAAAGGAGGACGTAAATTTTTTTTACGCACGTAATTATAATATTTATATATCACGTGGATAAGGATCGTTAAGGTGCAAGGAGGCACAACAGGACGGAGGAAGTCATAATTTTCAGGTTTTGCGTTATATTTCGGGGAACGCACAATCGGCTTTTTGAAGTCTCATTGTGCCGATCATCATCATCATTTATATTATTTGGCTGTAACGACTTCGGAATTTTCAGCTCAACTCTGGGGGTTATTTATTCGACGTGTAAGCAGTCATTTATTTTTGACCAAGAGCCCTGACGTTTAGGTCATTAAAGTTTCAGTAGTTTCGCTTGCTTTTCTGCCACGTTAATACAAGTCCTTCTTTACTTATTTAACAAAAATGATACTACACCAGGAAAAATCGTTTTTGATTTATTATTTTCATCATAACATTTTTATGTCAGAAGAAATAAATTTGAATGCATTAATTTTTTTTTTTTTGAATCTTCACAAAACTTAAATGTAAATTAGTTAAAGCTTTTGAATAGTGTAAAGTTCCTAATAGTTTAATTTACTGTCCAATTGGTCTAATTTCAGCGGTGTTCTAAGACCGGAAGGTCCTCTGGTCGACCCCACTTCGATAGATGAGCCTCTTGAGGTAACCGTGATGATCATAAGGTTTTAAATAGGTTACGTCCGAGGAGACACCTTTTCATAATTATGCTCATTTGAATAATTGTACTTCCTGAATTTGTAACATAAATATTTTAGGATGCGAATTAAATGCATTGCCCCCGCGCAAATTAGGAAATATTACTATAGTTTAAACAAACTTCCTCCTTGTTCCGTTCTTCAGCATTAAATGCAGAAATAAATCCCTTAAAAATAAGAAAACAACATTATGGATTTATTTTTATTTTTTGGGGCGAAATCGTCACGTTGCTCGGGCATTCACTGAATTTTCTAAAGCTGCACTTTACGCTTTACCTACATCTGACCAAACAGCAGCTGCTTTATTCTTTTCTTAACAACCAAATCGGGCTGCATCAACCTAAAATGCTCCCTCTCCGACCATTATGTTAATGAACGTAGCGTTTACGCCAAACTAAAAAGTGACCTCTGTATCACGATCCGTTCAATAAATTCCGCACACCTTATACATACTTGTTAATCTTCACGTCTTTCCCTTCCCAAAAAGAACGCGGAACGCGTACATGTATTTTTTTTAAGTGCGGGGTGCATAAAAGTCAATTGTTAAGCAGGGGTTGATTTCTTTTTTATACTTTGCGTTTTAAGCATAAACTGCGTAACCGATATTTACCGCTAAAAGATGTTGCTCTGACCTAAAAAGAAAAAAAAAAGAATGAAAATGGGATCGAGATGAAAAAGATATTCTTAAAATGGACGTTCTGTAACTTAAATGCCGTGAGAAATTTAAACACGTGGATGCTTTATCTTTTGTACGCGCATCCCCCTTTTGTGCTTTACTTAAACACGGTAAATTTTTTATTTACGTTTATTCCGCTCGGGTGAGTTTTATAACAATTTTATGTTTTTACGTGACGCAAAACTTAGTCGAGAACGATAAACGATAATCTTTTTGGGGGGGGGGGGGCTATCAATTATTATTCATCACTTGTGCAGTATTTGTTACGAAATATACCAATATGCATATTATAAGATGGACCAGTTTAAGATTCAATTCCTGTTAAACTTAGAACAGTACTTATATATATAAGTATTTGTAGTAGCTTTAGTAATCTATTCTAATCTAATCTAATTTAAACTTTTTTATTTCAGAAATAAGCCGTTTTATTTTTGTTCAAAATAATTTTGATATCATACGCCACTTAAAAAAATCATTTCAGTACTAATATACAAGGGTGTTTTTATAAGGCCAGACTGTATTTAGGATTGCCTTAATTTTTTATTATGCAGTGATATATCACATTAACAGTGCTCTTATATTTGTTACTTTTAATTTATTACATTGCCCTTACTCCTCCTCGCCCCCAACAGACTTTAGTCTATGAGTCCAAAAAGTTACCTCAAAACTTTCTTCTCCAGAAGAACTTCAAAGCAGACAACTAAAACTCTTAAAGCAAATTGCAAACTGAAATTATTGCATTATCAAACCATTTTTTTTTTCTTTTGGTGTCCCACTTAGACTTATCAAGTTGAAAGAAGTGAGCTTTTGATAGTAACTTCAAATTAAAGTCCATTTATTCCAAGGAAAGATTCTAAAGCGGATCATAACAAGCGGCAACAACGAAATATATCAGTAATAAATGTATAATGAATTCCTGCTAATGTGATATTGTCGAGATGCCAGAAGAGCTTTGGGAACTTTGGGAACCACAGTATTTGGAAAGCTAAGAAAATGACGGGAAGAAGATTTGACCCAGTATGCGCGAGCCATCTGGAAGTCTGCGCATAGAGAAGAACTGAAAAGAAGGTGGCAAAAGATGAAGTGTGTGGAGACTCATTTGGAGAAGACAAACTACCCAAAAGATACCTTCACAGATTACCAAATGAACACATAATTTAATCCTACGTCCTAAAACGCATTCGAGAAGAAAAAGAGAGGAAGGCCAAGAAAATGATAGGAAGACGATTTGGCTAAGGAAGCGTGAGCTTGCGCATTGACAAGAACAAAAGGGATGGAGGCAGAAGCTACGGGGTGTCGACGTTTGCTTAAAAAAGACAAGCTACCCAAAACAGACCTTAACAACAATATCAAGGGCCAGACAGACTATGCTGGGAACTTGCACACAGAGAAGAACGGAAGAAGGAAAAGGTTGGAGTTAAAGGCTAAATGTCGACATTTATTTGGAGATGACGAACTACCCAAAAAAGATCTTAACGAAAGACAAAATTAAGGACGAGACTACCACGAAGGCTAAGAAAATGATGGGAAGAAGATTTAGCCCAGCATCGCGAGCCGTCTAGAAGTTTGTACAAGGAAAAGAATGGAAAGGAAAGTGGCAAAACATAACGGATGTCGAAGATGTTGGAGAAGACAAACTAATCAAAAGAGACCCTACACAGATTATCAGGAATGCTAAGAAAATGATAGGAAAAAGGTTTGGCTAAGGAGGCGCGAGCTTGTGCATTGACAAGAACGAAAGGGATGGAGGCAGAAGGTACGGGATTCAACGTTTGTTTGAAAAAGATAAGCTACTCAAAAGACAGTCTTTAACTTAGAAGAGGCATTAACAACAATGTCAAAGACCAAACATACTATGCTGGGAACCTGCACACAGAGAAAAACAGAAAGGATGAAGGTAAGAGCTAAAGAATGTCGACATTTATTTGGAGATGACGAACTACCAAAAAGATCGAACCAAGGACGAAACTACCACAAAGACTAGAAAAATACACGAGCCATGATGAGAGCTTGCGCAAAACGGTGAAGGCAGAAGCTAAGGGATGCCGAAGTTTAATTTGTAGAAGATAAGCTACCCAGAAGAAATCCTAACGACAACAAAGTCAAGGAGCAGACCAGCAGAAAGGCTAGGAAAACGATTAGAAGAAAGGGTACGAAGATTTGGTTAAGGACGCGGGAACCTGCGCTTTCACAAGAATAAAAGGGATGGAGTTAGATGCTAAAGCATGCAGAGGTTCAACTTGTAGAAGATAAACGACCTAAAAGAGACCTTAACTACGAGAAAATTAAGGACTATTCGTAAATTAGCAAGGGGACTACCAAAATGAAGAATATTACATATAGAACGCTACAGACCTTTGAGGCTCATGGTTTGTATTTTTTTTAACGATTTTCCTACATCCTGTTATATCCTTCGCCTTTGCCTTCCAGTTTCCAATTCCTACAGTTCTTAGGTCCTCCTTACTCATCTCCTGCAATTTTTTCCATGGGCGGCTTCTCCTTCCCCCCGTTCTAGTACCTTCTTTGCCCACCGATTTCTATCCATTCTTACTAGGAGTCCCAACCATTCGTGCCCTTATTACTTGAGTTATCTCCGGACTCCTAAACAGCTTCTTTAGTTCTCTGTTCGTCCACCTTCGGCATTCTGTCTCATTTATTCGTATCCCTCCGCAGATCCTTCTTAAGAATTTTCCTTTCCCATGAGGAAAATGAAGAATAGGGGACATAAACAGAATGCATGAGTAATACTAGAAGAAAAACAGCAAGGAACAAATAGAGACAGAGGCAAACGCTAAGAATGCCAATTTGGAGAAGATCTCTTGGCAGGGAAATGTAAGGGCAAGATGTGTAGGGAAGCCAAGAAATAAAGTAGTAAGAAACACTATAAATAAGGATGCGCAAGCGAGTCCATGTAATGAGAAGAGTAGTAAAAGGCAAATAGAAGTGAACGTAGAAGTCAAGGAACGTCAAGCTTTAACTTGGGGAAGACAAACTGCCCTTAACAACAAAATGCAGGAAATTTAAGTAAGTAATAAAAAGACTCTTTAAATAAGGCTACGCAAGCGATGCTGGCAGCCCACTTAATGCAAAGACAGGTCGAAATGGAGGTTGGAGCTAAGGGACGTCAAGCTTTAACTTGCAGAAGACAAACTATGCTTAACGTCGAAATGCGAGAACCAGACTAATAAGAAAACAAAGAAATTGATGCGTGGAAAACAAAGAGGAATGCACGTGGAAGGCAAGATTGGAAGCAGAAGCTGCGGGATATCAAGATACAATTTGGGTTAAATAAATAACCTACTCTGGACCTTCATCGACAAAATGCAAAGGCAGACTAGTTGGTTAGCTAAGGAAGTGATGAGAAGAAAACGTAAGTAGATAAGCTATGGGACTGAGGGGCCATTTTCCTAACTAACTGGGCAGGGAGGGGTGAGTGAGCGGCATTGCAGGCGCGGAAGTCAAGTAGCAGTTTTCAAGTAACAGGCAAAAACAGCTTTACCTTCAGACTTCAAATTCCACCTGTAACTGAAGAGGTCGCTCGCTCTGTCGCTCCTCCTAGAGACCTTTACGGAAAAAGTAAAGACCTGAAGTGGCAGCTTGGAAGACTAATCGTGGAATAAACAGCTGACCAATCAAAAGCGAATTGTTCTCTTTATAAATGAATTTTGTTTCTTTGATTGGCCAAGTGTTTACTCCACCATTAATCTTCCAAGTGCCACTTTATATCTTTACTCTCTCCATAATGGACTTAGCCTCTCCCTGCTGGTTAGTTAGACAACCATACCTACACATTAGAAACACGTATGCTGGGTTTCATAAAAGCGAATTAAATTTTATCATTGGTTATGAATAATCATTCCTAAGCCTTCAGCACATATAACCATAACAACGTTTACTTTTAACGCAAGATTAAATTTAAGTAACGTTTGTGAAATCCACCATTAGACTCGTATTGAACATTAAATGGGAAATTGGCTTCCAACCTCCATAGCGTATGACGTAAACAAGACAAGTATGAAAAGAAACAGATAAGGACAAACTGAAGTTGAGGGACACCTTTGGAGAGAGAAAGAAAAAGTTCAAATAAGGAACTAATAAGAAAGTAATTTTTTTTTGCATTCTTGAAGTGTCGTGTAAATATGAAAGCGATGAAGTACAGAATGAAACTGTCGATGAAAACGTGCTGTACTTGCAGTTGTAATCGACTTATGTTTTGTACGTTTCTGAGGGCGGGATGCTAAAGAAAATGAAAGTGACAGAGTTTATATTATAGTAAAAGAATTACATCTCCCGGCGACCGACGAAACGATTCCGAGCACGTAACTGTAATTGGTTTAAGTTTGCAAGCTTGAGGAAGAATATAGAACAAGAAAGTGATAGGCACCAACAGCAAAGCTTTTTTCAATACATCTATTATTTAAAAAAAAAAGAGTTTTGCGTTGACGTACCCTTGCGTTAAACAGTCGATAAGTTTAAAGGAATAAATAACTTATAAGGATGTATTAACTATATTAAAGATCGAATGAATTGTGGATATTACAAAACGGATCGTAAACAAACATTTGTAAGTACTTCACTTTGAAACGATAAAATCTCCAAAATAAGTCATAAAAACCATAAAACAGGGATGAAATAGTAAATAAGGCGGTCTTTTATATCGGCAGTTCGCGCTAATTTTTTGTGGCCAACTAAATGTGCGCCAGAGGTTGTGTGTGGATGTGACACGGCACGCGACTGCTCTGATCCCGATCCCGACCTTTCTCAAAGCTCCCGATGGAGCCACGGGATGTATCTCGCTCATTTTTACACTCATGCAGTTACAAACAACTCCAGCCGCGGCTTTATGCGCCGCTGGAGTTCATTAAACACGTATTAAGATGATATGATCGGATTTGTGGCTCATTACAATATTGGCTGTGGATGGCGTTTGCCGAATTAATAAATTTTACACACGAACGCTTTATCTTAATTGAATACGTTTCTCCTACCACAGATTATTAAATGAAAAATTCCTAGAGAGGATTACAATTAAAGACGGTATGGTAATTAAAAAAAAGCAAAATAAATTTAGGATAACAATAGAATCCTTTGGATCTTATTGTTAGCTACTGAATTTTTAATTGCCCCTCACATTTTGAGCAGTACTGTGTTTTGTGGTGACTGATTTGTCCTTCTTTATTACATCGTACATTTGAATTTCGTGTCTGCTTCCTATCAAACACCCTTTGAATTTCTCTTCTCTTTCCAATTGAGTATTTTTTCATTTCAATCTGTTTACTCTTTTTAGTTGATGTAAGAAATCGACAATTTCGTAAATCATTAAGCTCAGTATGTAAGTTAAAATCGATACAACGCGGAAAAATTCACCCACATAAAAATTACATAAACAAACGCTTTGCTTTGTCCAAGGCTTTGGCTATCGTAAGTCAGGGCTGGCCTTTGAAATGAGGCTGCGTTCGCAGAAATTCAGTTGCATATTGGCGAAATGATTCATCGAAAAAGCCAGGTATTATGCAAGCGTATGAGCAGACAGTCTTGGAAAATCACGATAAATCATATTAGGGCAGCTGGCCCACAATGTAAAGTGTTACGTAATCGGAATTTGCGTTCTAAAATCATATAAAAGGAGATTGCTTTCCACGAGTGATGTCAGGCAGCTAGTCACCGTACAGGCGTGTGCAATTCCCGAAGCCTGAAGTCGTAATCAGCATTCACAAAATGTCATAGTATGTTATCAAAGTCCAAAAGTCGTCTATTTCTTTGTATCTAGTACCATGGTTTGGGTGAGAAAACATTAATTTAAATGCCAAATTATTATATTATTAAAAATTATTGTTTTACTTATTCTGAATATACATATACACCGCTCTTTGTTTAATTAAATTTAAAGGGTAAGGGCTAAAATCTCATTCCATATAAAGAAGGCGTTAATAACTATCTCTGGCTAAAAAGCTCAAACCAGAATTGCTACTTAGGTTCTTGATGGTTTGATTAAAATTTTGATAAAAGAGTGAGGAGAAGAAGTGGAAATTGTTGATTATTTTGAGTGGTAATAACTTCTCTCTCACTCTCGTCGTGATATCTAGAGGAGCATAGCGTCTCGACGAGCCCTTGTAAAAATGATAAAGCAGAAAGTAAGGGAAGATTCATCCCTTTTCTATTATCATTTTTAACCACCCTCCCTTACATTAAGTCTTCTCTTGTCAAACTTTATGAGTAGTTGGAAGCTGAGTTAACTATGCAGCTCAAGAAACTGGGCCTTCTAAAGGAAAAAACTACCCTTTAACTAAACTTTAACTGTTTTTTCTTCCTTCAAAAAAAAATAATAATAATAAATCTGAAGCTTTCTCTTCTTGCTTGTTTATTCCCGTTCTCCACTTCTTTCGATTTTTGTCATTCCTAAAGCTTTCTCTAATTTATTACCCATTTCCTCCATTCTGTCTGCTTTCCTCTTCTCTCATAGCCAAACTGTCTCATTCCTTCTTGTGATGTACCCTCTAATGTTTAATTAGGACAGGAATATACAGGATATTACAGGAATGTACAGGAATATATACAAACTGAAAACATGGACATAATTACCATAACTTTGAAGTTGAAAAATTGTGAAACTGACGTACACATTTGGAAAGCTAGGAGCGAATGGCCATCTTTCGGTTATTGACATTCCCTAATACTTTCCCTCGTTTACTTCCCAATTCTTCCATTCTGCTCGTTTCCCTCTTCCTCTTTCTTCCCTGCCCGTCTTTTTTTGATTAAAATTCGCAATTCTTAATTTTGGATGGGAAATGTAAGTAAAATGTAACAGGAAAACAACGTTAATTATATACAGGATGGTTCAACGTAGATGTTGCAAGACCATCTCTCGGTGATTGACATTCACTAATGCTTTCGCTCATTTACCTCCCGTTTCTTCCATTCTGCAAGTTTTCCTCTTCTTCCTTCCCTGCCTGCCTCTTCTTTATTAAAAACGCAATTTTGGATGGAAAATTTAATTTAAACAGGAAAAATGCATTAATTATATACAGAGTGGTTCAACTTACATGTTACAAGGCCATCTTTTGGTTATTGACGTTCACTAATGCATTCCCTTTTTTACTTCTTTCTTCCATTCTGACTGTTTTCCTCTTCCTCTTCGATCCTTGACTGCCTCTTCTTGATTAAAAACGCAATTTTCGATCGAAAAGAGCATTAATTATATACGCAAGCAACCTCTTTAATCCTAACAATTAAAAATATTGGGCTCATCCGGATTAGCAATTCGTCTGGATTACGGAAGAAAAACAGTCTAATTTCATGTACCTATTGGTTAGTAAGTAACAAGAAAAACAGAAAAATGTATATGTCTACCACGTAAATACCTGCAAACGTAAATGAACCAAAATGTCATTTTTTTATTATATGCCGATTTAATCAATCTGCCAACGTAACCTCCAACTGCAAGCCGCAAAGCTGTTTCACAAAAGTTAAAAGGAGACAGCTATATGTATAAAAGTTCTTGAAAATATCGATCGGTCGGCATATAATAAAAAAATGACGTGTATTTGTATTTATTCTATACATATTACATTTTTGTAAATTTTAGTTTAAACAGTTACAAAAAAATCCGTAATAAAATGTGTTCAAAAACTCCCACGTTTGGAATTTGTCATGACTTGAGATAGCAAGCAACTATTAGTCACTTCGAATAAAAATAAACAGCTATGTAAATTAAGGTTAACTACTGTTAGACGATAGGAGTACAAGTGAGCATCCTCTCGTAAAATTGTATGACAAGTCCCCACACACTTGTTGCCGTATGAGATGAACAAAAGTATATCCAACTCCAAACGTAGGAGTTTTTGAACGCACTTTAGGTTGTGCCCATGTTTTTACATCTCCCGCTGTAATGCAGGCATTGTCCGGATTAACGAGAGTCATCCGGATTACGAGTTGAAATGATGAGTCTTTTTAGTAGGTCGTCACGTTCTGAAGTGATGATCTAAAAATGCACCTAAATCCGTGCTTTAATATAACGTTCCGCTGGATACTATCTAGGAAAAAATAGTGTCCCGTTTTCCGTGCTCGCCACGGTACATCAAAAAATATTTATTTCTTCTTAAATACGTATAAATAAAATAGTATTCTTACAACATGTTTAATTGAGAAAAAGTGAAGCTGTTTTCATTAATTTAAAAAAATATTTAGGATATTCGCTGTAGTGTAGTATTAGCTGATGCTTTGTCTGCCCATTTACTGACCCACCTGTATATGCGAGCGCCTTGGCGGTGCAGATGTTTGGACGTGTTTTGGTACCTTTTTGACAAGTGCAGATGTTCAAGGGCAATGAATTATTTTCAGTTAACGCACGTCCTGTTGCTAACAGAATTCTTTTCGAACAAATTTAATTAAAACGACGCATTTCATCCTTACATCAAAAGAATCGACAGTTTTGATTCTTGTTGGTGAATTACTACTCGATACAGAGTGAAAGCTATTATACAGGGTTCTAAGTAACATACATTTTTGTTTGAAGGAAATAAGGAAACGAACTTTCATTACCAAGTTTGCAATGAATTTAGAACACTTTCTAATCGAACTCTTTCAAAAATAAAGAGTTTGGAATAGGGGTCGACAGTACAGGTAAACGTCGATTAAAAAGTGTAGTACAAAATCAATTTATCTTTCAGTTAAGTTGATACCTACATTGTAATGCAGATAGAATGAATTCCTGAATATTGTCGAACGTTTTCGATGACGATTAAAAAAAATATGTATATGATGTTGGTAGTGTTGTGTCGCGTTTATTTTAGCCTCCCCAAATAAAAAGACATAAACATATGTGTATCGCATGTCGTATTGTGATCGGACCATTAATTTCGGACGACTTAGCGGCTTCTTAGCGAATTCCGGGACGAAAAGCGTGTAACAGGTTGTTGTCGTCGTCTGGTGGCCCGGCTTTTGAGGGAGATCCTTTCTGAGCCCGGTTCTTCCGCCATTGATATGTAAAAGTGCAAACTTGAGTAAGTGCGGTCTAGGTCGGTGTACTCCTCGCGATCTGAGAGACCTCGGCTTTACGTTAGATTACACTTACAAGTAACCCCCTTACACCCTTACACTAGCTTCTCAGATTATCTAACAAGTCAAAAGCAAGACGAACTTTAATATTTTTGCTTCATTTAAATTTGATTTTATTTTAGTTTTTGATATACAACCGTTCATAAAGAAACATAAAATACGATTAGTGGTATAATACAGGGTGTAATTAATAATTTGATCAATCAATTAGACTACATGAATGATATTAAAACTTATAAAGAATATATGTATGTATGTATATATAAAAAAAGGAGTGTGGGCGAACGGGTTGATCGTTTTCTGGTGGCATGGCGGTCTGTTACCTCCTCGTCCTCACTCAATGAATCGTTGCCTCCGCAGTAGTCGTGAATGAAGAGCACGCGGCCTACTTTATCTGCTCTGCTGGTGTATTTATTTATCCCGGTTGCCGAGTAGCCGCGACCTTCCTCAACAGGACACCACCCGCCTTCTAGATTACTCTTCAAGACACTTATTTGTCACTTTCGCTACTATCGCGGCCCCGGCACTGGGACATCGTGTGTTATTAACTTGTTGACAACTTCAAGGAAAGGTCGCCTTTATCACCCGTGAATTATGTCGTCGAGCTTTAAAGTCCCCGGATAATTCGGATTGATTCTGTTGTGAGATTTTGTTAGGGCGACGCAGTTTATAAACTTTTCTCAAAATACGCATTTTTTATACTACATGACAGAAGAGTGTATCTTTGCGCATTTTGTTTGTCACATGTTACCTATTAGGTGGTCTCTTTAAGTGTTTCAGTTATCAATCAATCGTTTTGAGTATTTCTATAATGGCTTCCACAGTACTAACTGTTAAGACAACATTGGTTCTCATACTCGAAGAATTGTGAAACACTATAGCCTGTTTTTCTTTAAACTGTGAAGGAAGAGACACTCATGAATACCTTTAATTTTTTTGAAAGAAAACAGTCAACTCATACTGTACCATTAATGATAGTGATAGTACAACGACTGTATATAAATATAAATATGATTTAGTCTTCAAATTTTAATGTGTTAGCGTAAAAAGGAACAAGATACTTGTACTATATTTGACTGATACTGCTACTACTTATTTTGTACATTGCTATAAGGCACGTGCAATTTGTTTGAACAGTCCTAATAAGCAGGTAGTGAGATACTAGTAAAGTGATCAAAGATGTAACGACATCTACAGGCTTGTTAACACTAACATTAACCCTATGTGACAATGAAACGAAATAAAGCGAACATATTATTTTTACGTAAGTTCATATACATTTATGAAATCAAACGCCAAATCATATGACGTTGATTAATGACTGGGCGCAGTGGCAGTAGAAGCATGATTGTGTGAATTTATTTGAACCATACCCAACGTTAACAAGAAGTTATAACAATTAAATAATCAGATTTTTTAATTTTAATTGAGTACGTGTAATAACTGGAAAGTATTTCTGTTAATTAAAACAACGTGTCACTAAGTCATATGGTTGGGAACAAGTGCTTGATTCTTTGGCAATGACATTTTACAAAAGTAGTATCTAAATTTGTTTAATAAATAATAAATTACTCGTCATATACAAAGTGAAAATTGTTGAAGGCAGTTCAAATGGACAGCTTAAGTAACTAGCTCCGCCGGTGTACTCGAAGCCAATCCAATGCTGGAAGGGGCTAAATTTTTATTATGAAATGCAAACAACAAACAACACTTAAACACAAGTAAAGCTAAGTTCACATGCATTGCGGATACGCAAAATTTTTATTGCGGATCGTTTCTAATTGGTTCATTTTGAATTTTGAACCAATTAGAAACGATCCGCAATAAAAATTTTGCGTATCCGCAATGCATGTGAACTTAGCTTTAGACTTATCATTAAATATGTCGCTATAGATAACTTCGGCATTCCGTTTTATTTGATTTGCATTTTTGGTAGGTTTTGACTGTTAATATTATTGTGGGCGGAGATAATTTTCAATTATTTCTTAAACCACAGTCTCCTTTAATTTTTTTTTTTTTTATTTTTTAGTGTTATTTTGTTATTTTTAGATAGTATTAGTAGTATAGATAGTATGATCAGGTAGATAGGTAGGTAGCTGTTAGATTTCATGTAGTTTTATATAAATATTAAATTGTACTGAAGATGGCAGCTTAGCTGCTGAAATACGTATTTACGGATATAAAATTATTGTGGGCGGAGATAAATTTCAATTATTCCTTAAACCACAGTCTCCTTTACTATTTTTAATTATTTTAATGTTTCTTAATATACTTAAAATGTATTCTTCTGAAACGTATTTTAGACGCGTGTTGAGGAGCAAGTATCGGCCTTAAACATGTTAAACAGCAGATATCTTCTCGGGCGGCGGGATAGCATATCTCCCAATTTATTCCTTAAGTTATCCTATACTGTGTTTATTTGGACATTGTAAAACACGTATTTCAAGGTTATACCAAAAATAGCGTTATACTTAGTTTATCCAACTATTGTAAAACTGGGCCTTAAAGTTGAATTATCACTAAGCTATTTATAGAATAGGTAGTATAATGGACCATTATATGCCAAATTAAGAACTTTTGTACGCGTGATCTAGTTTACCTTCATTATTTAAGCCTTTCTAGTGTAAACACATAAAGTTAGACGAAAAAAACTTCTAATAAAGCATAAAAAAATGCAGCAGCAGCAGCCCTGAAGAAGTTCTTCTGTAATGAAGAACGAAACGTCGGCAAGTCAACGTGACGCGGTTCCAACCGGAAGCCAATTCAAACATTTGTTTATGCTTTATTAAAAGTTTTTTTCATCTAACTTTATGTGTTTACACTAGAAAGGCTTAAATAATGAAGGTAAACTAGATCACGCGTACAAAAGTTCTTAACTTGGCATATAATGGTCCATTATACTACCTATTCTATAAATAGCTTAGTGATAATTCAACTTTAAGGCCCAGTTTTACAATAATTGGATAAACTAAGTATAACGCTATTTTTGGTATAACCTTGAAATACGTGTTTTACAATGTCCAAATAAACACAGTATAGGATAACTTAAGGAATAAATTGGGAGATATGCTATCCCGCCGCCCGAGAAGATATCTGCTGTTTAACATGTTTAAGGCCGATACTTGCTCCTCAACACGCGTCTAAAATACGCTTCAGAAGAATACATTTTAAGTATATTAAGAAACATTAAAATAAGTAAAAATAGTAAAGGAGACTGTGGTTTAAGGAATAATTGATTATTTCGATCAATTGTAATAGCTGAAACAAATTTATCTAATTTTCCTCAGAATTGTTTGGGGTTTTAATAAATGATTCAAGCTTGGTAGGACCCTGTATAAGTGGGCGTTAGTTATAAGAATTGATATACCAATAATTATTAATAATATTGACGTTATACGTTCTTAATTGAAATATATATTTGAAAACATAATTGGGACAATAAAATTGTAAATTAATTTAAAAAATTGACGTTTCGCTGTACGTTAGCTTCTTCAGAATAAATAAATTTCGTCTCTATTTCATTAGTTAGCCCGTACTAAAAGAAAGCTTCAGAGCGGTCTTCTTTCTCATTCTTCTTCTTCATATGATCCAAGAATAAAAATGATTTTAACTTCAACCGTTTAGAAGGAAGAAGAATGAAATGAAAAATTCATTCTTTATATAGAAATTACAGTACGTTTAAAAAAAATAAAATAAGGAAACATTATTGCAGGACGCAAAATCCAAAACTGCATTTGCGTATTGTGCCCTCACTTCGAAGGCAGAAGATACAAAAAAAGACATAAAAAGGCAATAATTGAAAAGAACAAAGGAGAAAATAGTAAAAATTGAATTCAGTAAAATATGTACAAGGGAAATAGGTATAGGAGTTTGCAGCTAAACGTTCGCCACCTGGTGTCAACTAAACAAACCCTTGCATGCTACATAACAAATCATGTTTTGGCGTCGATACTGAGTGTATGATGTCTCAGGATTGTATTATTTGTGATATTCAAATTAAATGAACTTGTGTATCGGGATTGCGTATATACGCACTTAAACACGTGCATTACAAAAATTTCGCATAGCTTGCAGAGGTTCAGATTTATCCGCGGTAGCGCTGCGATCTTAAAATCAAACGCCTATAGTATGAAAAAAAAAATGTTTAGGCCCAGTTTTACAATCGTGGATTAAGGACGGAATACCTGTTCGCTGAAAATCCTTTAATATTTCTCCATATCTACGTCACGTTATTCTAAGAATAATGCTTATCCAACGATTGTAAAATCGGGCCTTAATCTTCTATTTTTCCGTACTACTCTTAAGAAACAAAAGCAAATAAATCAACCTCGTTTTTCTAGAATTAATTGGAAAACAAATTACGTCAACTCTCAAAAAACAAAACACAAAAGCGAACCTTCTTACAATTAAAAAAAAGCTTATGAATGTGGAGAAAAAAGTAATCGACTTCTGAGAAATAAAACAACACTCAAAACAAAACATAGAAGGGATTCTTTTTTTAACAGTAAAAGAAAAAGCAAATGATTATAATTTTCGACACTTGAAAAAAGAAACCAATCACGGAACACTTATCTAAAATGAAAAGAAAAAAATAAACTTAAAATAAACAAATCCAATCTCAAGAAACAAAACTAAAATAAGAAAACTTATTGTTCTAGGACTAACAAACTTGGAGCAACAAAACAAATCACTATCAACTCTCAAAAAATAAAATTCAAATGCATAATTTGCTTTCCTAGAAACAAAAAAAATCAAAGGGAAAATCTAAAGAAATTAGGGGAAAAAAGACAACGAAAGATAGATACGTAAAAATAACGAGGACGAAATCATTAGATCCCTTCCGGGAATTTTCGATACTCTCGACAATAACTTTGAAAAAAATTATCAAATCGACCCATGAACGTGGATTAAAAAAAAGGTACTGAGCGAGTTTCTTGATTGGAGTCGAGAGGGAGAGAACAAAATCGTTAAACCCCTTCCGGGAATTTTCGATACTCTTGGCAATTACATACTTCGAAAGAAAATTATCAAGTCGACCTATTACCATGCATTAAATAAAAATTCGTAACCATTCGATACTGTGTACATGAGCTAATTTTTCGATTAGAGTCGAAAGAGTCGAAAGGATGAAGTCGTTAGATCCCTTCCAGAAATTTTCGATACTTTTAGCTATAACTTGGCAAAATTTATCAAAACGACATATGAACATGCATTAAAAAAATTCATAACCATTCGACACTCTGTATAGCAGCGACTTTCTTGACTGGAGCCGAAAGAGAAAGGAAGAAATCGTTAGACCCCTTCCGGGAATATTCGAACTCCTTGCCAATAACTTCAAAAAAATATTATTAAATCGACCTATGAAGACGCATTTAATAAAAATCGTAACGATTCGATACTGCGTATATGAAAGATTTTCTTGAGTGGAGTCGAAAGAGAAAAGACGACATCGTTAGACCCCTTCCAAGAATCTTCCATATTCTTAACAATAACTTGGAAAAAAATCCTGAAAAATGCATTTAAAAAAATCACATGTACTTATTCGATACTGCGTATATGAGCGATTTTCTTGACTGACGTCGAAAGAAAAAGGACCAAGTCGTTAGACCCCTTACGGGAATTTTTGATACTCTTGGCAATAGCTTCGAAAAAAATTTATCAAATCGATCCACGAACTTGCATTAAAAAAAAACTCATAACCACTCGATACTCCGTAAATGAGCCATTTTCTTGACTGGAGTCGAAATAGTAAGGCTGAAATCATTAGACCTCTTCCGAGAATTTTCGATACTCTTGGCAATAACTTCGAAAAAGAAAATTATCAAATCGATCTATGAAGATGCATTTAAAAAAAAACGTCATAACCGTTCGTTGCTCCGCATAAGAGCGATTTTCTTGACTAGGGTCGAAAGAGAAAGGACAAAATCGTTAGACTCCTTCTGGAAATTTTCGATACTCTTGGCAATAACTTCAAAAAAAAATTATCAAATCAATCTATGAACATGCATTAAAAAAAATTCATAACCGTTCAATACTCCGTATAAGAGCAATTTTCTTGGCTAGGGTCGAAGGACAACAGACGAACCCTTCCCAGAATTTTCAATACTCTTTGCAAAAGCTTCGAAAAAAAAATTCAAATCGACCTATGAACAAGCATTTAAAAAAAAAATCATGACCGTTCGATACTCCATATAGGAGAGACTTTCTTGACTGGAGCCGAAAGGCAAAGGAAGAAATCGTTAGACCCCTTCCGGGAATATTCGATCCCCTTGCCAATAACTTCAAAAAAAAATTATCAAATCGTCCTATGAACACGCATATAAAAAAAAATTCATAGCCGTTCGGTACTGCATGTAAGAGCTCTTACATGCAGTACGTAAGAGCGATTTTCTTGACTGGGGTCGAAAGCGAAAGCACAAAATCGTTAGACCCCTCCCGGGAATTTTCGATACTCGTAGCAATAACTTCGAAAAAAAATTCAAATCGACCCATGAACAAGCATTTAGAAAAAGTTCATGACCGTTCGATACTTCGTATTAGTGCTGGCAAAAACCGGAAAAAATTGAAACTGGTTAATCGATTTCTTTAAAAACCGGTTTCGGATATAACCGGTTATCCAAATAATGGTAAAATCCGACTATTCGAATATTCGGTTTTCTTCAAAACCGCGAACTTCCAAAACCGTTTAACTGATTTAACTTGAAGGCTTCCGCGGCCGTCGTCCATGTTTGAATTGGCTTCCGGTTGGAACCGCTTCACGTTGACTTCTTCTACTGCCGACGTTTCGTTCTCCATTGCAGAAGAACTTCCTCAGGGCTGCCGCTGCTGCTTCTCGTTAGTCGTTGAGACTGATTAACTGATTATCCAAGAAACCGGTTTCGGTTTCCAGCACTATTACGAACGATTTCAGGAAAATATAATTACAACGAACTGTCAGCCGATGAATTTACGAACTTGCTCTAGAAGGCCAATTATAATTCGCGGAGATATACGCATACCTAAAAACATTATAAATAATAAAACCAATTAACTAAATAAATACATAACTTTTTCTCTAATAGGTACTGAAGATCATTAAGTCCAAAAATATCCCTTTCTAATATTCGCTTATTCAAATTTCTAGTTATTCCGATATCTGAATATCCGTCATCCGAATAACCGGCTATTCGAATATCCGATTATCCAAAAAAACCAATAATATTCGAATAACTGGAAATTCGAATAACCGGTTATTCGGATAATCGTGTTATCCGGATAACCGGTTTTCGGTTTTCTTCAAAACCGGTTAACGAATTATCCAAAAAACCGGTTTCGGTTGCCAGTCCTACTCCGTATATGAGCGATTTTCTTGACTGGGGTCGAAAGAGTAAAGACGAAATCGTTAAACCCTTTCGGGAATTTTCGATACTCTTAGTAATAACTTCAAATCAACCTATGAACATTAGAATTCGGAAGAAATGACGTCACTAGACACAATTTCTTTTGTTATTATTATCATTCATTTTGCTGCAAATAAAAATCTGTTTCAATTGTTTTCCTTTTTGTTTTTTTGATTAACTCATTAACGAAAGCAAATCAAAATTATTTTTTATTTCTTTTGGCTTCCTGAAACGGCCGATACTTTTCAGACACCTTGTATTTCTACTTCTTTACATATTTTGTGAAGTTTAGTATTTATATACAGATTCGGTAAATATTCAACAGGACATCCTGTTATAATACGTGCGTCACGGAACGCACTATAAAATTAAAAAGAGAAATTGATTACTCACGCCCACTTGTGTTCGACGCCGGCTAGCGCCCGCCTCGCCGATGCCGGCCGGGCCATTATCAATTAGTTCTCCGCGAAACGAGTCAAAGTAAATTTGCTATGTCCAGTACTCAAATTTCCGATTCTGTATGTGGATTAGATGGGATTTATAAATTGGATTTCGAAAAATTCGTTTATTTTAGAAAAGAAGATAGAATTTTGCCACAGGTGCTAGTTACGGCCCTGTTAAAAACGTATTTTCAGGTAAATTACTAACACCATAACGATGTGAAAGTATTTGATTCGGGCTTTCCTAAATGCGTGTTTAAGGCAATAACGGATGAAATTTATTAATACACATTTTAGTGAGTATTTTTTGCCGGAAAATAGAGCATCTAAATTTAGGCGAGCGTTTAAAATACACACGGTACAAAGCGGTGTGGACGTTGTGAAAACTTTCGCTTTCCATAATTCGTGTCGAAACAAAAAGTCAGTGCACATCGAGTCCGATACTTCCGGTTCAATTTAATTTACAAATATTTTTTGGACCTGTGCGAGTAAGAGCTGCAATTATTTAAATTGTTCTTACCTTCGTTTTTAATTTTGCCAAATTCGATAGCAAATCATCTTCTCTAGTTAGGACTAAAAGCCTGGCCAGATTGAAACATTGCGTGCGATTGAATAGCGCACGATCACGGCGGAATTTCCGTTCGTATTGCGCACGGACGAAACAAAGGGAAGAAAGAATAAATATTATTTCCGTTCGACATTCTTGAAATTTTGTCTGATAGTTCAAGGCTGTTCTCAGGATTACTCTCACAGTATTAGTCATCGATCATGCCACACGTATGACGTGATATATCATCCTGTATCGATTCATATGCACACATAGGTAGTAGATATACGGTATATTCTGAAGAAAATACCTTGAGAGTAACAGAGCAAAAGTAATCCACTTAAACTACAGATAATACGAAAACTCATTCTACTTTTAATTTAACGAAATTAAATTTATTACGCAGCACAAAACATAGAGTCTTCAAAAATAACTGAGAGTCACGTGACTTTTGATGCAGATCTATTGGTTTTCTTTAGTTGTTATACAAGTGCCAATTCATTTTCGATTACATAAAGCCAATTTGCTGCACTGGATCATAATTTCTTTGCTGGCGCTTCCGGTGAAATCCTGAAGTTCTGCGCTGTTCAAGCGTTTCTTCAAATCATTGGCGCTTTTTATGCGAAGCCCACACCCCTTGCTGCAATCAGAAATAACCAAATCAAGCCTGTCCGTTTCGACGACGGCCTCAGGTTCTTCCAACGAATAATTCGACGTAACTTCGACACGTATCACTTGAACGGTTTGAGGACTGGGGGGTTTGGACAGCGAAAACCTAATGGCCTTCTTCTTCTTGCTCTTTTCTTTCGAACCGTTGTCTTTCCGCTTGTGGCGGTGCTTTTTGTGTTGTCGCCTCCAATCACCCGCGTCTTCCTCCTCCTGGTTGTAGCTATCTTCAACAATTGATAATAGGTGTTTGATATCGGGATCTATAACGCTTTCGAAATCATTCGTTTCTAGAGAGGGAATCGTTTCTTTGGAGATTTCTTCGATAGGAGGTGTCACGTCTTCGGGGGGAGGTTTTGGTTTGGTCGATTTCAAACGGGGGCGTTTTTTCGACCATTTCTCGAGGGATGACCCCGTGTTGAAGGCGCGTGCGTTTTGAGGGAGGATGATGTTGTTGACGGTCAGGAAATGGGAGGAATCGTAATTATAGAATAGCTTCGGCTTATCCCAGCGAAAGGAATAACTAAAATAAAAGAAACACGATTATTCGTAATTTGATTATGCAATTAAGATCACCTCTGGCAATAATCGCTTGTCATGAACAATTTTTGCTCGGTTGACTTAATTTTCTGAGAAGTGGGATCAGGTTTTTCTTCTTTCCTATCGGCCAGTTTTATTGAAGAGCACAGCATTTCCCCAACCTGGAACTTACAAACGTGTCTCAGAATCAGTAGAAATTGCATACATGATTTGGAGGGATTCTCAGGATGCGTAATTTTGGAATGTATTTAATGGGCAAGAGGCTATAATTTCGCTCCAGAATTTAGTTATTAAAATATTTTAGTAGGTAGGAAACAATGTAATTAATTACTGGAAGAAATAATTACTATACATAGTCTAGACGCAGTAATGAAAATTTTATTGTCTGGAGATGATTTATAGCGTTGTCCTAGACCTATTAACCTTCACCGAAACTACAAAACTGCCGAAATTTAATAGTTTTGTTTGCGCGTCGTTCATGATGGGAAATAATTCCGTTAGAAATTTGCGAAATAAAGGAAAAAATAGTGCAAGGCTCCCCCTACGTTATTGCGGGTGGTGACTACAAAGCTCGTTCGGTGTCGCATTCAAAACATCTGACAGGTCAAACCTTTTCAATACACATGACTTGGCAGCACCTTTTTTATTGTAATCGTATTTGCGAGTTAGAGTTATTTATGTAGCTAGTTTGGAGGGTAGGCGAACAAATAAAAGTAACACGGTTTCATTATCGAATCAACGGGGGGGGTCTCTCCACGATTTTCTGTTTCGCCGTTGTTTTATAAAAGGGGGGCAAACACTTATGAATTTTTTGTTTCGTTGCTAATTCATCGAATCAATATTTCAATACCTCCATCTCTTTCAGAAATTGACACACTTCCAACTTTTATTTTTAATTGATCTCCTTTGAGTAGACGCATTAAACCTTCACCTTGTTTACTTATTTATCGCGGTTTTGGAAGTTGAAGCAGTAATTCAATTTCCACTGCAATATTTTATGTATACTAAAGGAAGTAGCGAAACGTAAATCAAACTTGAAATGTCCAATAAATTGATTTTATTATTTTTGAATACACTGTGCTACCGAAAATGATTTCAATGTGGGCATATCGTGGAAAGAGATTGGGTTGGCGCTACTGTGTTCCTTACTTAGCCTTTCAAATCTATCCTCATAAATCTAGAGACTATTTCATGAGATAATAAAACGATAGACACTGGAGTGAGAGTGACTGACTACTTTGTTTATAAACTCTTTTAAATTCTGCAATTATGGAGAATTGACGATTTTAGTGTCAAAGTATTTTTTATAACTTGGTAGATAGGCAACCCTAGAGACACAGCGGAGTAACCAGTTAATAGTTGCGCCACATTCCGGCATACATCGGCTCTCGACAGATTCGAGACCGAGGAATCAGCGGCGTAGTGAAAAAAAAAGAAAATAGTGAAAAGAAAAAGATCTTTCTGGATTGATAGCTATTGTTAGTAAAGTAAGAAATACATAACAGATAAGCTGTATATTTGGAAAACTAAAGGAAATGATGTGACTGTCGAAATCAACATTTTTGTGCCATTCTTTACATACCGGTTGTTGTTGTAAAGTGAGTACATAAGCAATACAGAAAGAGGTATACGCCAGCGATAGAGATGTGAGCAATCAATCCTCTTGCAGAGGCGTGGCGCTTCTCCACTCTATCCCGTTCGTACTTCATAAATTTCAATCTTCAATTAGGTAATCTGGGCTCACTGTTCTCATTTTGATTCTATGATCCCAATTTGATTCAACAATCGGTATATATCAAATAGTGTTCAACAAAAAAGTACAATATGATCAATATGCCATCTTCTAATAATTAAGGCAAACAAAATTCACTAAATTTCCCCAGAATTCCCCAAGTTCTAACTTCAGGTTATAGAGTTTGAAATAAGTCGGCCCTAAATATTGATATGATCGTTAGTGGAAAGTAGTTTTTTTCAGGATATTGTCATTATCGCAGAATCTGCTAAAATAAGAATTTTAGTTTAAAGTTGGTTCTTGTTAAGTGTATTGAGCGCAATTTAGTGTCCGGTTAAAAGATTTTGGGATAAAAATTTTAGGTTATGCGAAGGAACTGAGCCTGTTTTAATATGTGTATTCTATCCTATTTCAAAACATCCTTTTGCGTTGTCCATTTCCAACAAAGAATATTTGAAATATTTCAAATACTTGTCGGCAGTGTTGTAAAAATACGGTATTTTAAAATATTTTGTACAGCCCTACGTGTATTATACTGTATTTTATCATAAAATATACGAAGGGCTGTAAATAAATAATTGCAGCCATTTGTATTACACGCATGCGCAGTGTTTGTATCTTGATTATTTGTGATAATTTTCATTGCAATTGCAGAAAATAGCCCTGAACCTATTTTTCTTGCATTGCAACGGCAATTCTGGGGAATTTGTTGGTAATTTGCGAAGTACCAACAATATCGAAAAATACTACTAAATGACACGTGATTGATTTTCTATCATTAACGCTGAACTTGCAATAAATATTCACAAAGTAGCACTCATTCTTTTCCGAGAATTGTTGGAAAACATTGCTACTTTAACTTTTATTACTTTTTTCTGCTACAAACAAATTTAATATATTGAAGACCGTTTGCATAACAAGACTTTTGTTTTGTATTCTTAAAATGACTTTAAAGTAAAACCCTCTTTAGTCTTATTATGAAAACGCCATTTGTAATTTGTTTCGCAATAAAAATTGCTCAATTTTTTATTGCTGCAATTATTTATTGCCGGCAATGAAAACTGCGAACTGTAAAGTGGCCTTAAAACTGTTCAAGGCTTGCACACTCTTTTTCGTAACTATTCGTAACTGTTTAGTTGTAAAGCCTGTGTATGATAAAAGGCCGCTGGGGACCTGTTCGAAAATATTCGTAAGCGAAAATGACGTAGACTCTCGTACAAAACTATACAAATCGTCATTTTACGTCAAATTACGTCATTTTGACGTCATTTTCGCATACGAATCTTTTCGAACGGGTTGAGAATAGGGCCTCTGAAGCTGACATGTGTAAGGGCTCAAACGTTGTTTAGCAACCAGCAAACACATGTTACCATGACAGACAAGAAACGGCACGATGACAAACGTAAAGTTGATAGGGATCAAGAAACGTCACAATGACAGTAGTCAAAATGACAACGCCAAGAAACGTCAGAATGACAAACGTCAAGCAATGTCACATTGACAGGGAGAAGCGTCATGTTGACATCTACGTAACAGGCGTTCCTTTTACAAATGAATTGAGATTAGACTATGGAACAACTGAAGAAGAGAAAACTGAGGAAGTTCTTACGTCAAGAAAGGTCAAAAATTTTCAAAGTCAAAATTTGTAAATAATACATTATGGCTGGATTGCACAAAACATTTAAGCCAGGATTCAATTTAAGCCTAACTTAGAATTTTGCAAACGTCGTGACGTACAGCATAATGTATTGTGGGTTTAGTGGTTTGTGGGTATTATTACAATAAACAATCACTGCACGTTTCAATATTATTTATTTACTTTTTCTACAAGAGACACACCCTTAGCTAACACATGTAACCTCGCTACTCATATGTTCGCTAATGGCTCGACGCGGACTTCCCCCGCTCAATTGCGCACTTGTCAATTCGCGCCCTGTTCAAACTCCCACAGTATAATGTTTGTCACATTCTAACGGCTTAAATTTAATTCTGGTTTAAATGTTTTGTGCAACTCAGACTATAAGTAATTTAAGGAAGCGTGAAACGTGTTTTATTTAACCAAGGGCGGAGATATCCATCTGTTAATAAACTGGCTACTAGTTATTAGACGAATAAGTACCATGGAAGCAATTCATGAAAAATCATTCAACAATTCAGAAAAATCAAATTATTCGTCGAATAACTATAATAGGAGATGGATATCTCGACCCTAAATGAAATAATTTTTGGCAACTACTTCAAGAAGAAACTTGTCAGCGCAAGTATTTTGTGTAAAAAATGTATTACTGAGGAACGAACATTCATTACTGAGGAAGCAACTTCTTCACTTCTGCTTACGTCACTTCAAGCAAAAGGAACGTGTAATTTAAGTAAGAAAGGGAAAGTGATGTAAGAATTCCCCAAGTTCTAACTTCGGGTTATAGAGTTTGAAATAAATCGACCTAAATATTGATATGATCGTTAGTGGAAAGTAGATTTCCTCAGACAGTCTTTGCCAAAATATAAAATTTAGGTTATGCGAAGGAACTGAACTTGTCTCAATATGTATATTGTATCCTATTTTAAAAAATCTTTTTACGTTGTCCATTTTCACCAAGAATATTTGAAATATTTCAAATGCTTGTCGGTAGTGTTGTATAGATACGATATTTTAAAATATTTTGTACAGTAGCGAACAATTAAATCCGGGCATGTCATTTGTACAATGTAAATCTCACCTTAACATTTTTGACTTTTAATGAATATATAAAATGTCACTAGTAATTCTGACGTTTTATACAAAGTTTATTTTCTTATTTCGACAGATATATAGCCTTACTGATTTACCAAATTTGTTGAAATACGCACGACATGTCAAATTCTTGCCCAGATTTTATTGTCCGCTACTGTACACCCCTACGTGTAGGTATTATATTCTGTATTATGTTCTATCATAAAATGGCGGATTTTATCAAAAATTACACGAAGGGTTGTATAGAATATTTTTAAATTTTAGTATTTTTACAACACTATTTATCGGTGTGTTTATTTTAAACTAAATGATTTGTGCCACATAAAAACATTTTTTTCTTAAAAAAAAGAACTAGATGTCCACTATAAACCACAATTTC
Organism: Dorcus parallelipipedus; assembly: GCA_958336345.1. Taxonomy (NCBI): domain Eukaryota; kingdom Metazoa; phylum Arthropoda; class Insecta; order Coleoptera; family Lucanidae; genus Dorcus; species Dorcus parallelipipedus. The sequence goes on from OY284483.1 coordinate 17,698,199, forward strand.
AGGTTAATCGAATGTTTATCGATTTTTAACATTTAAGAGACGGATAATGCCCGATTTTTTCCAAGGCTAACTGGAGGTATTTTTTTGTTGAACACGTGGTGTATGTTTTTATTTGTTTCGAAATCATTCATCTAAAGTTCACCAGCTGAAAAGCAAAGGTATCACTAAAGATGTAGGTACTTAAGTACATACAGTTGTCACTTTCGTAAAGTTCGTAGCAAACGGAATTTTTTTCTTTTATCACTTTTTGACAAAAGAGTTTATTTAGTGGATCTATCAAAACAAACAAACACATCCAGATTTAGTTAACCACTTAAAATTTGGCGGGAAACTTGAAAGGTAAAAATTCCCAAAACAGGATAATTCGAGTAATTCTAAACGTATCAATATTTTCCTTTTAGAACTGATGATCTGATAAAAATTAAGTATAATCAAAATAGAAATTCCTTTTTTTGCTTCATGGTATATTCCATCTAATAGGTGGTGCGATTATTTAGGCTTTTCAAACCTAAAGAAGGGTACCTGAGAGATGAAACCTTGCCTTATGCGTAAGACCCCATCATGGTTCAGATTATTTTGGGACTTCTGATAATGATCAACCGTCCGTTGGAAATATACATAATAGCAGAAGTAGAAGAGCTTTTACAGAACAATTGGGCAAGTTCTGCAACGTAATTGGATTCTTTGGAATAAGCCTTCTCTTAAAACAGCTGCATTTATTATTTACGTCGAAAAGGAATCAATCAAAACTCGTAAAGTGCCAAAGCACCTGGCATAACTGGCCATGTAAAAACTTGAAGATCGTTAGGGGACAAGAAAGCTCAAAAACGAATTACATTATTATTTTAAATCATTTAGGGTACTAAGTGTTAAAAATTTCAGGGCCTTTTCAATGGTTTTCAGAAAGAAGAACATATGAAGGAAAAAAAAGTGAGACGAAACAAAATGGAAGTAAAAATAATATTATCTGCGATATGTTTAGTTTAGACCTCCTTTACGTTTACGTGGATTGCCTAAACACTTCGCGATTCGATCAATTATTTGAAGCAAAATTTGAAGTTTTACTGAGAGTCCAGCACAGAAGAGTCATCACTGGTAGCACTGTGAAAATGTTTTTTTTAATGCTTTTCTAATTAAAACATTATCTATATTTAATACACTTCAATTATTTCTCAAATTCTGAAACTTCAAGTAAGGAAACATGCAATGTTCCATGCTCGGAGTCTCGTGAATCCTTTCTTGGAAATAATTACTCACATTTGCATCAGTGAAGACAGACAATCTTCAGGATTCGAAATACTTTTTAATTACTAACGCCTCCATTAAATAATTCTTGGCAAACATCTAAAAAAACTTTATGCGCTGCGAAATTACACAAATCGCGAACAAAACCCATAATTTTCGATACATAAAGTCGGAGAGTGGCTTTCTTTGATTATTTGATTAATGACCTCTGCCGCATTGAATTGCATTTCGGCTAGTTAGTTCAATTTTTATCAACGCATATAAAACTCGTAAAGCGTGTCCAATTAAAAAGAGGCTAGGAACAAAACAATATTTATGTTCTTGCCCGAGCTAAAACGCAAACAAATAAAAAAAAAACGTGAATGAGTGTGCCAGTGAGGCACAAAAACTTCTGCCGTAAAATAAACTAAAAGTTTTTTTTTTTAATATTTATTTACTTACCTAAATCGGTATGTTCTTGCCCGAGTTAAAACGCAAAGAAATTTAAAAGGAAACGTCCGTTTCGTGTGCTTGCCAGAAAAGCACCGAACTTCCGCCGTAAAATAAACTATAAAAGCTCTATAATATTTATTATTATTAGTGCCTAATCGTTTATTATTTATTAAAATCTCACTTTGCGTCCGCGCACCGAAAGTTTTTTAGTTTTCGGGGCGCGTTAATCGGCGCTTTATAAAAGACTAATATTGCAACTCTGACGTCGCGGCGCTCCGCGGACGCTGACGCTGACGGCGCCTGCTTGGTTCTAGACACGCAACCAAACGCGCTTTTACGTCCGTCAGCTGCCAATCCATTAAAAGTTTTTACGTAAATGCGTGTGCATTTAAATTATAAAGATAAAATAGAACGAAATGAGCAACGTCACATTTCAGGATTCTAAAAACATTCCTTTTTTGTCTCGCTTCATTTAATTGTAGCAATTATAGAATGTTGACTTCTATGATATAAATATAGCAGAATTATATCAAACTGAGCCTTCCGAGTAAAATTATTCAGAAAATAGAAAATTATTTGTGAAAATATAAAAATAAATGTGGGATGCGAACGAGGCTTCGATAACGCATGTAGATTTTCCATAAAGAATACAAATTAAATTAATGTCGAGAGAGAAGAAAGAAAAAAATAAGATAAAATGCTTTAGTTACACGCAAAATTGCAAACCTGATTAAATTGAATAATTAATTACATTTAAAACCTATGAGATATTATAGAAAAAATTAAAATAAAATCGTAAATAAAACTTCAGGAAAAACATGGGAGTTACTGGAACTTCATTTCTCTTTATGTATTTACATGTTTCACATACTTTTGTTTCGAAAGTTAGTTTCAAAGGAACTGGAAGCCGAAAATCATTTACAATCTAGTGGATAGGCCACCCACAAAACGGATTGGACCGGCCTGTCACAATCGTCACCGTCACATTCCAGCAGTCATCACGCGTGTTCTCGTAAGTTCTCGAATAACTAAAAAAATATGTTCTCCAAAGTGGAGCTCTAGAAAACTTGCTCAAATTGTACGAACACGCTATAGTATAAACTAAAAAAAAAATAAACTAATTAAATGTGTACCTGAGATTATTTCAAAATGTGATTTATCGTTTGTAAAAACGGAATTTATTTCGTCGCTGCAGTTAGTTATTAATAATAACTTGAGATTATTTATTAATCGTAAATAATAACTTATTATTTACGATTAATAAATAATCTCAAGCGTCACAGTAATCGTGCACCATGGACAGTAGCGGATGGGTACACTTGCGGCCCGTCGACAGTTTAAACTTCACGACTGCCAGCTAATGAGTAAATTGGACGTTAAAACATTAATCGCCCCGATATATTCGTTTGCGTACCACGGCGTGAAAGGCTTCCATGAAATATGATTTTAAAATGCCCCCGTCCATTGTTTTAACGTTTTACACCACGAATCAGGCCCGTCTTGTAATGGAAGTGCGTTATATTTAGAGCGACGTTTCGACGCGAACATGCAAGGGTATCTGATTATGGCAGAGAATAATTCATACTTAAATTTCCCTATTTTCTTTTTTTTGTAATGGCATTTTTATTTTCACATCCCGACGTTGAGTGTACTAGAGCAATTGTTTTCATTTCTTTCCTATTTGCTTGTTCTTTTCTGTTTCCCATCTGCTTTCCCTCGCCATCAAAACATTTTGTTGTGGGTCTTCCTTGTTTCCGTTTCCTTGCACCATGTTCTTCTTTAGTTTCCTTTACCGTTTTTCCTTTTCTTTTTCCTTAGTAAGATGGTCCTTGCCTTGTTTCTTTCTTATGCATCATGTTGTAGTCACTGCAGCCTTTGATTCTTCACCAAGTCATTATTTTATTATCTTTGGCATTCTTCTTTTGTTATACTAATTTGCATTCTCTTGTTAAACCCCTACTTCTTACTTATGTTAGTCGTAGTATTGATCTCATCCTAATTTTCCTTCATATCTCTCAGATTCTGGTACCTACTGGATTTAGTAACTCTACAGATCTCTAAATTCTAATTCCAAAGGGACCACGGACTGCTAATGTCAATCCTAGAGAGTAATTTTAATTACTCATAATATTTAAAATATAAAGGGCTACATTTTGACAGTTTGTCTTCGAACAACTCCATTGAAAAAAATGACAGTGGTTATTCAAGTGGGATATGCGGCGGGGCCGTGTCTAAAATAAGGAATTTACACTATGGCAGAATAGAGGAATTGTTAAAGTAAAATATTTACGGTGCCGCCACCGGAATTTTAATTAACGAACACCGAACCCTTGTACATTTGCTAAAGAGAATTACCCTTGTTTATTTAGTTATTATACTTCATTGTCGGAGGGCGTAGTTCTTGGACTCAAAAGCTGTGGGAAGTGAATCGAAACGCAAAAATATGTACCCAAAATAAAAGAACTATGACAAACGAAAGCTAGGCGTTTAGGGAACTCCTTCTGTTCAGCAGGGACCTCTCATAGTTTCCTTTATTTGGTCAAAACCACCCCGGTAAAAAACACAAAGAACTTAGAGTGTGACGAAGGCTGAATTACGCAACTTGATTCTTTAACCACGACTTCGTAATTGACTGCTTTGAATTTCTGTCAACTCGAGCTACTGGAGTTGCTTATCATTTTTCCCAAAATATCGATAAGAGGTCTCTTGAAGATGTCTCTCGTATAGAATTGTATCCAAATGGCACTAGGTGCAATTTTAATTAAATCTTCAAGAGGGCGCGGCAAGACATGGTCAGTTTGGCACGGAATTGAACTTGTAGTATCAATTTATCCATGCAGTTGCAGCATAACATCATCGTTTAGTCCATAGGTTCCCAAAATTGGTATCGCCCTTCTAGAGGGGTGGTAGCGAGTTCAGAGGCAATTGGGGGGCTTTGGGACTTACGGTACTTACAACGTCACCAAGGTTCATCCCTTTTTGAATGTTGCTCTATTGCCATTGGTCACAGTTCAACCTTCAGAGTTCACAAAATGCAGTTTTACTTGTGCCTATACCTATTCATTTCTCTAAATTCTAGTTTTCTATTGTTTCCTAGTTTCTTTCCTCTTCCTCTATCTTAAGTTTTCCTTTTCCTCCTCTAGTTAGTTCTTCAATTTCATGTTCTATCTTTTTGAATTTTGAACGCCCTTTGCCATTGGTTGCAGTTCAACCTTGAGAGTTCACAAAATGCAATTTCGCTTCCGCATATACCTATTCATTTCTCTAATTCTAGTTCTCTTTGTTTATCCTAACTTTTTCCTCCTCTAGTTTGTTCTTCAATTCCATGTACTCATTTTTGCTGCAACTATTACCAAACTACTGCCAAACTTTGCAGTACCACTTTCAGTTCCTGTTTGTTCCGTTCCTTTGTTACTGTTTCATCCACGTGTCCACTGATGGTTTTAAATCTTCACTTGAGAACAATTTTTTAAAAATTTTATTGTCCTAAATTCGGCTAGTTAATTTTGGTTTCACTTCGTTCGGAAAGAAATTCGCCTCAACCAGGATACACTTTTAGGACCACGGCGAAGCGGTGTGCAGAGATCCATTCCTCCATTGTTTTGCCTTCCTTGCTGGGATTTTCTAATCTTGCAAAATTTTTCTTCTATTTCTTGTGTCTCTCTTTTTTAACTCTAATTTACGACTGGGATCTTCTCACTTTTCGTCTTTTTCCGTTGTCTGCTTCTTCTTACTCTTTCTCAAATCTCTCCTCTTGTTTTAAAAATGTTAGGTGTTATATTGGTTTCATCTTAATTTTCCTTTAAGTTTATGAACAAGTGCCTCAACCAATGAATATAAAACTGAAAAGCTTTGGCTTTACGACATCCAATTACGAAACGGCTTTGCAGCTAACTTTGGAATAATTCTAAAAAAATCTTATTTTAAACAAACTTTGAGGTGTGGATGTTATATTTTTGAACAAAAATTTCGGTGGTTTATCTCTGAACAACCCCAAAAAGGAAGATGGCAGGGATTGTCCAAAATCTTGTTCTTGGTTCCATTTTCAAAAATTCCATTCCATGGTCTTCAAGGTACTTGCAGTGAAACTTTCAAATCTTCTTCTCCAAAAAATATAACCATTATAATTGGTCATCCTTGCTATTAGTTTTATTCTCCAGTCTTTCCAAAACCACGTTTCTTTTTCTTAGCACACATTCTATCCCCAAGCTTCAAAGTTTGTCGGGGAGGTGGTTCTTGGTGAAAAGGTTCTCATTTACAAGAATTTCATCCCAGAGATGTAGATGTTATATTTTTGAAAAAAGTTTATTTTTTTAACAACCCCAAAAAGGAAGACGGCAGTGATTGTCCAAGATTGACACCAAGATTCTTGGTGAAAGGTCCTCACTACGTGGTCCCATTTCCAAAAATTGCATCCCATGGTCTTCAAGGTACTTGCAGTGGCACTTCCAAATCTTCTTCTCAAAAAAATGTAACCGTTGTAATTGTTTATCCTTGCTATTTGTTTTCATCTGTAGTCTTTCCAAGACCTTGTTCTTAGTCTTCAATGTACTTGCAGTGGCATCTCGAAATCTTCTTCTCCAAAAAATAATGTTACTGTTGTAATTGCAATTATTTATCCTTGATATTGGCTTTCTTCTCAGTTCCATTCATGTTTATGCGTCATCTTATTTTAGCTACGACTACCATCAATCTACTTCTGTTTTTTTTGCATTGTTTCCTCCTCTTCCTTCTTGTTTCGTTTCGTATTATTTCTATGTGATCCCACTTGCGCAGAACACTGTTGGCTTTGATTCACGAATGTGCCCCTATGAGTAGGTAGTAATTGAGTAGCCAAGTTAATTGGGTTTCTCGGGCTTGGCGCTTGGGCAAATTAATTTCTCATTTGACAGATCGTTTTTGAATTCATGTAACCTCCTTGAACTGGATTTTCTGCAGTTTGGAGGTGAACGCCATCTAGTAAGTCGGTCGCAACTGTCAACATTGAATAACTAGCCCATAATGGGTTTGGAAGCTTTGGGCTTTGATTGGTATCATGTGACCGATTTTTAACCTAATATTAATAATATAGGCTAACGCAAGATAACTAGGACAAGTCAGTTTGATTGCAGTGGAGTTCTCGAGCTACTCTTCTGGTGACGAAGTCCCAAATAGGGCCGAAACTGCTGTAGAGGACTCCTTTACAATTAACACCGACCAGCAACAATTTTTTTAAAAAATATCATATACAGGATGTGATGTTTTAAGAACGGCACCTTAAACTTTTTGATTCTTCAAAAATGGTCACATTTTAAGTGAAAGTTAATTAATTAATTTATCATTCTAATTTAGAAAATGTTCGTTAACAACTCTTTACTCATTTAATACCAAAAATGTAAAACCTAATTTATGTCATAAAGTATAATGTGTCTGTATAAAAAGAAACTAAATAAATTGAAGGTCCTTTGATATTGCCAATATTGAATAGCTTCTTTTTTTATTTCTTTCGCTTTAGTTTACGCAATATAAATTCCACCAATTCCGCATTGCTATTATTAGATGTGTTGGAATTGTAAGGTAACTGGCGGCGATAGTTACGCATTCATTTGTTTAATTTAACGCCGACGCCCTCCATATAAAAGCCCTGGGAAGAAACAAGTGCACCGTAAACTAGCCCAGATAATATTAATCCCGCGGGCGAATAAAAATTACCGCGAGGGTATAGAGCTACGTCGTTGCAGACGGAGATTCGGAGTCCTTGAAAGAGGCGCACGGATATCCTGACATATCTCATTTCAAAAAGTTTTCATGTTTTCCCGCTGTGGAATCCCGACCTACCCTCACTAATATCCTTTAACTTGGGAAACTTCAGAGGTTTTGAACTTGGCGATATAAATCATTTCTTGAATATTAACTTATCCGCAAGGCGAAACAACAGGTGATGCGAATTCTTTCCTCAATGAAAATATTTATTAACTTTACAATACGTCATAGTAATAAATAATGTTTTGAGCACGCGATTTTAAAACGACGAAATTAATTGCATCGTCAACGAATGCATTCTGTGTGGTTGTAATAAATTCAGGCAGACGTTATTATTGTTGTTATTAAAATAAATGCAAAGTTGAATTTAAATTGGCTGAGAGTTGCGGTAGTTCATAGACGGACGATCAAATTGATTCTTTTTGGATTCTAAAATAAATTAATGAGCATAAAGAATTCAGGATTCAATTTTCCCCTGAAAGTGCTTGCTGCGTTCGATGTATTTAGTAAGGACGAAAAAGCTCTCCCTGGCCACTCCTGCTATCCTAATCCAAGAATCTTGCGGGCAAACCGGCGAAATCTACCGGAGCAGTAGAGTAGAACCCGATGCAATTCAATCACACGTAAAGCTCGGAAAATTGCGTGCCCAATTCGTCGATGATTATTTCCCTTAATAAAATAATCCTGTAATTTCATGAGAGGAGACTTGTAAAGTCAGCACGGGCCGGTGGCGGTGGTCCTCTTGATACACGGGAGCAAAAATGTTATCTCAAATTGAGATATATTATCGTCGTCTGCATCGCCGTTATCGTGAGATTATTTCGTGTCAGGGACTTTGATAAATTCATCCGTCCCGTAAATAAAACGCGGACGTACGACATATATTTTCGTAACAATATTATTAACGCGAAAATATTGTTACGATGCATCGACTTCACGCTTTCAGAATACGCCTGGAATGCTCCGCACAGAAATCGCTAATATTTTTTGTTTAGTTTCTCTTATTTCAATAAAATCTAGTTTTAGTTTCAGTAATTTAATTAAAGAAGCTCACAATGGAAAATTAAATTAAGTTTTTCTACAAAAAACTCGAAAAATTTTCTACGTTTTGCGTTTGACGATTGACGTCTTCTTCAAGATTGAAACATGAGCAAAGTTGTGGAGGGAAACTAAAATAGAGACGTAATTTGATCCTTTTTTAAATAAATTTGTAACCTTTATTTCAGCAACTACTTTGTTGTACCTGCTTCCGGTTGACCTTGAAAAATGATTATCAAATACGCTATAATACTCTTTTGTGATTAAATTTGTTTTCGCAACTCTCTACAACTTCTTATTTTCGAGAAAACGTGCTGGGATGGGTGGTCTGTTGAACATGAAAATAATATCTTTACTGTACAGGGTGTTTTACAACTTCCGGCAAATATTCACACCGTACATGTTATACTAACATTTTCCACTTAATTCTTTTATGTTATGAATTTATTGAGTTTTAAAAATCGAGTGCTGATTTAATAAGAGGTGACCAATACTACCTGATATCGTAAAAACTACGTGAAACATACAATGGAATAGTTAAGTAAATAATATTTTCGTCTCCTCTTCAGATTTCCTTGCAATTCACATTTTATTAAAGCAATTGCTTTGCATATTATAATTTCAGAGGACATTGCAAGTGTGTTATTTAGAGAATGAATATTCTCCGGTAGTTAGGGGTTGTAATAATTATTACAACCCTGGCAACCCTTTATTTCTATATACGAGTTACATTCAGAACCCTTGTTCTTTCAATGAACTCTGCCCTTCACCCTGTACAGTACTTTAACTTTTTAATCTTGAACGAGTTTATTTTGGATAAATAACGAAAAGTAATTATTCGTGCCTTTACTTTCTTAATAAATTTGAATCGACCTGCTTCTGTTAAAAAATATACTTAAAAAGCAGAATATAAATTAGTGTTGCTATACAGGCTGATTTAAAATAACTTTCTTATCGTGAAGGGTAAAGTACTATACTCCGTTTTTTTGTCTATAATACCTGTTAAATATTTCTGAAGTTGATAGCTGTTTCCTGAAAGTTAAGAAAGTTAAAAAAAAATCTGTTTTACGAGTATGTTTAGTGATAAAAGCAGTATTCCAACAGAAACCCTAGAATGTTGACCCTGGCAGATATTACAGAAAAAAAAACGGAGTATAAGAAACTTTGTCTATTATTTTTTTATGGTATGGTATTATTTTCTATGGTAGATAATTTTTCCCTAACTTATCGGGAAGGTGTGTGTAGAGGGTGGTGATTGAAGGTATTGTCGGCTGCGACTGCGACCGTCTTACAGTTGTTCGGCATTCGCCCTACAAACTAAGTAAGATTGCTTCACTTAGCAATCAGTTTAATTTACTTAAAATTTTTTGGATATTTCTCATAAGACAACATCTAATTTAAGAACGCAAAAACTTGCATCGCCCTGTAAATATACAGTTGCCGCCTAAAAAAACTGGTGCAACAAATGTGTTATGTAATAATATTTTCTTTAGCTTTCATTAATGTGTAGAAAGAGAGATACGCTACCTCATTTAAATAAATTAGAAAACAATTAATTTTCGAATGGTTAACACAAAACCTGAATGATCCATTTAAAAATATAAAATTTCATGGATTACATTTTATGAATCTTAAGCCTTGTACCAATTTTTTTCGGCGGTAACCGTACATATTATACCATAAACATTATTTTTTTAACTATAATAAATACATAATTCAATTCAATTTCGTATAGTATTACTTGACATTAAAAACATTTATTTATTACGAATGTAAATAGAAAAGTAGGATAATACCAATTAAACGTTGTCTCTTTCCACTCTTTTCTATGGACGATTGTTTTTCGATAGTCAAGGACTCATTAATTAGCGATGAATTGAAATAACATTTTAGTTTTAAGACATTTTCCACCTTCTTCATGACTTCATGGTTTCCCTTGTCACCGAATCACAATTCTCCTTCTTCCAACGTTTCTACGAAGAATCAGCAGATCGGAGGATGTCTTTTTGCAATAAAGGACGAAACGTCGGCAGAAGAAAAATTGTGGCGCGATGCCACAAAAAGCCACAAAGAAAAACATTTTAATTTGTTTGTTATTAATTTAAAAAGAAAATGCCAAAACTTTCTTCTTATGACGTTTCTTAGTTAACTTGTTATATTAAAAAAAAATGGTAATTTAAAGAAATATTTCGAATGTGAAGTTATTTTGAAAGAGCATACTTAGTTTTCACTAATATGAAGAAAAACGAACGAAATCACGTTGCTCACTCTGTATAAATCGGGAACTATTTACTTTTTCTTATTCTACACAACTTCTCTTCCATCCTTTGACGTTGCTTTATATTTTTGGGTTTTATTTTTTGACGAAAACAGACTTTTCTTCTATTTTGTTCTAAAAACGTAGACAAAGTTGTCTGTTTTATAATACTTTCTGCAAAAATTAAGATTTATCATCTTCTGTTAATTAATCCTCAAGAGCATCTTTAGATATTATAATAAGGAGCACTTTTTTTAATGAATCAAGCACAAACCAGGTATAACTAAATTGCTTTTGATTACATTTCCATTAATATAACGCGAATTTCTAAATTCTAAAATTGATTTAAAATTGTTTATCTTAATTACAAAATCAAAATTCAAAATATCGATGGTCGTGATTTGGTATTTTCGAACTGATGACATTCAACTTAACTTTGAATTTATTTGATTTCTTCAACATGACGTGAAATGTTTATGGATGTTTTTGGAGATAAAAGAAGAATAAGAAAAAAGAAATGTCTCAGCTAAGCAAAGAAGACACTTTGGGACACTAAAAAAATGTAACATACGCGGACGAAAATTAATAAAGGAAAATATAAACTAAAGAAGAAAGGTGTCCTTGAAATAGACGACAAATAATCAGTTAGTGAGACCATGAAAGTATGCATATGCATAGAGCTTTGCACATCACCTGCGTTAATAAAGAAGGATTAAACAATGAGAATCAAAATTAACGAAAAAAATAGACACAACACAATTAAGGCCCAGTTCTACAATGCCAGTTTAAATTTAAGCTCGAGCTTAAACCCACAACAACGATTAACAACAATTGTTCTTAAGGGTTTAAGCTTTGGTTTAAAGTTAAGCTGAAGTTATATAGCTGGGCCTAAGGTGCTTCAAAATATGCCTGAAAATGGGAATGAATAAGAAACATTATCTGAAATGTTTATATGAAAACTTTTAAAGATGTCTTGACCATTCAGATATTGTAATCGATTAAAATATTCTTCTTCTTCTTCTTCTTTAGTTTGATTTGAATTCAACAACGATATGACATGTTTGTGAATGTTTTGGTAGACGTCTTGTTCAAAACGTTTTCCTCTTATTTTTCGTCTTGACTTGATTTGAATTCATTTGATTTCTTTAATAATAATGTGAAACATTTGTGGATGTTTTGGAAGATATCTTGGTCATGTAGATGCTCCTGCAATTGTTCAAAACAATTTTCTTTCCCTTCTTCTTCTTCTTGAAAATAATTTGAATTAATTTGATTTCCTCAACGATGATGTGAAACGTTTTTGGATGCCTTAAGGGAGGTCTTGATTATCCAAATACTCCTACAATCGATCAAAACATTCTTCTTCTTCATTCGAATTTATTTAATTTCTTTGATGGATACTTTGAATTCATTTGTTTCCTTTATATTTTTGCATTTGAGATGTCTTGATCATCCAGATGCTGTGGTAATTGATCAAAACATTTTTCTTCTTCTTCTTTTTTTTGTTAGTTTGAGTTTTTGAAGTGCCAGGTGTCTCTTCTTAAGCGGACATGTCTTCTTTTCCAGCAATTTTTTTCCTCTACCTTTTTGGGTACGTTCTCTTTTGCCCTCTTTTTTATTCAATACTATTATTTTTTTGTCTCTCTTTATCGTGCGGGTCGTTCAAACAGGCGCAGGTTTCTACTTATTCACCTCCTTTTTCGCTATGACGCGAAGCCGACGTTTCTTATAAAGACTTTTTACAAAATAAAAAGTGAAAGAGTTAGAAGATCTGACAAATAGGTACTTATAAAAAATCTTCAAGCAGTTCTTCAGGATATTGTTTTAATGAAATTGCATTAAATGTCTACTGTTGCGATTTGTTGCGTTGTTTTTTGTTTGTTTGTTGTTTTCCATAATATAATCAGATATGCAAGACGTAATGTAAATGGGTCAGTTAACTTGCCCCCCCCCCCCAGTAACGTTTTTCAAAGTTTTCTTGCACCAAATGATTGCACCCTTTATGCACCCTTATGCACCACCAAAATAAATTTTTGCACCCCTCCAGGAGAGAAACTGCAGGCAAATTTCACTGGCAGGGGCCAAGTTAACCGCAGCCCCCCCCCCCCAGTCAAAATTTTCGAAGTTTCTTTAGTGCACCTTGTTGCACCCCTTATGCACCCTTATGCACCACCTTTTTTAACTTTTGCACCGCTCAAATAGCTGAGAAAGAAATAACTGAAGTAACTTTCTATTTTATTTTTTTTCTCAGCTATTTGAGCGGTGCAAAAGTTAAAAAAGGTGGTGCATAAGGGTGCATAAGGGGTGCAACAAGGTGCACCAAAGAAACATCGAAAATTTTCACTGGGGGGGGGGCTGTGGTTAACTTGGCCCCTGCCAGTGAAATTTGCCTGCAGTTTCTCTCCTGGAGGGGTGCAAAAATTTATTTTGGTGGTGCATAAGGGTGCATTAAGGGTGCAATCATTTGGTGCAAGAAAACTTTCAAAAACGTTACTGGGGGGGGGGGGGGGCAAGTTAACTGACCCAATGTAAATTTGGTTCCTTGGATCGGTTCTTTTGCGCTTTGAATGCAACAGGAACTGTGGGACGGTTTCGACTATGTTTTGCATCCCTGATTATAATAAAGAAAGTATAATCGAATGTTATTATCTATTATTAAAGTCCTGTTTTCTTTAGAATTCCATCTGACAACCCTATACTTGATCATCCAGATGCTCTCGCATCAACAAACACATCCTCTTCTCCTTTTTGATTTGATTAGAATTTATTTAATTTCTTGAATACTTTGGGAAGGATTTTGATCATTCAAATTCTCATGCAATCGATCAAAACATTTTTATTTTTCTTCTTGTTCTTCCCCTTGTTAGTTCGATTTGAATTTATTTGTTTATTTACTAATGATGTGAAACGTTTTCGGGAGACGTCGACATTGTTCAAAACATTTTTCTTCTACTTCTTCATCTTGATTGAATTCATTTGATTTTCTCAACAAAGTGTGAAACATGTGCGGATGTTTTAGAAATTGTCCTGATCATTCAGATGCTCCTGCAATTATTCAAAAAATTTTCATTTTCTTTTTCTTCTTCAACAATGATATGAAACTTATTGGATGCTTTGAAAGATTATCTAGATATTTTAGCAATCTACCAAAAAATCCTTCTTCTTTTTCTTCTTTTTGATTTGATTAGAAATTAGTTGATTTCTTCGATGAATATTTCGAGAAAGGGCTTGATTATTCCGATTCTCTTGCAATCGTTTCTTTTTCTTCTTCTTGATTTATTTCGAATTCATTTGATTTATTCAACAATGATGTGAAACGTTTGTGGATACTTTGAGAGATGTCTTAATCTTCTAGATACTCTAGCAATCGATCAAAATATTCTTCTGCTTCTTCTTGATTTGATTTGAATTCATCTGTTTTCTTCAACTAAGATGCGAAACGTTTGTGGATACTTTGAGAAGTGTCTGAAACTTCAAAATACCTTTGCAATCGACCAAAACATCCTTCTTCTTCTTCTTCCTGATTTGATTCGAATTTATTTGATTTTTTCGATGAATATTTTAGGAAACATTTTGATTATTCAGATTCTCTTGCAATTGTTCAAAACATTTTTCTTCTTCTTCTTCTTCTTCTTCTTCTTCTTCTTCTTCTTGATTTGATTCGAATTCATTTGATTTATTCATTAATGAAGTGAAACGTTTGTGGAAATTTGAGAGATACCTTAATCTTCCAGATACTCTTCAGTAATCAATCAGAATATTCTTCTCCTTCTTGATTCGATTTGAATTCATCTGTTTTCTTTAACAATGATGCGAAACGTTTTTGGATGCTTTGAGACGTGTCTTGTTCATACAGATACTCTTGTAATCGCCCAAAACATCCTTCTTCTTCTTCTTGATTTGATTAGAATTTATTTGATTTCTTCAATGAATATTTTGAGAAAGGTCTTGAATATCCTCTTGCAATTGTTTAAACATTTATCTTCTTCTTCTTCTTCTTGATTTGATTCAAATTTATTTAATACAGCAATGATGTAAAATGTTTATGGATACTTTGAGAGACGTCTTAATCTTCTAGATACTCGAGCAATCGATTAAAATATTCTTCTTTTTCTGAATTTGGCTTGAATTCATCTACATATTTTCTTCAACAATAATGCGAAATGTTTTCGGATGCTTTGAGAGATGTCTTGATTATTCAGATACGCTTGCAATCGATCAAAACATCCTTCTTCTTTTTTTTAATTTGATTTCTTCGATGAATATTTTGGGAAAGGTCTCGATTATTCAGATCCTCTTGCAATTGTTTAAAATATTTTTCTTCTTCTTCTTCTTCTTGATTTGATTCGAATTCATTTAATTTATTCAACAATAATGTGAAACGTTTATGGCAACTTTGAGAGATGCCTTAGTCATTCAGATACTCTTGCAATCGATCAAAACATTTTTCTTAATCTTCTCGATTTGATTTCATTTAAATTTCTTTAACAGTGATGTGAAACGTTTGTGGAAAATTTAAGAGATATCTTAGTCTTTCAGATACTCTTGCAATGGATCAAAATATTCTTCTTCTTCTTGATTTGATTTGAATTCATCTGTTTTTTTCAACAATAATGTGAAACTTGTATCACAAACTCTTTTCAACGGACACTAAATGGCGCATAAACACTTAACGTTTCGCAGTCGTTCGACATTTAGTGTCCGTTTAAAAGAGTTTGTGCTACAATTTTTATCGGACAAGAACCAGCTTTAATTATTAATAATGTGAAACGTTCGTGGATACTTTAGGGACAAGTCTTGATCATCCAGAAGCTTTTACAAGCGATCAAGGCGATGAAAGGAAAGCAGGATCCGATTTATTTCAAAATATTTATGAAAATTATTTAGGGGCCGTTTCTCTTGCATTTACAGAGTTTCTCTGCCCCATGTTTATCTTAGCGAGTTCTTAATTATTTCTTCATCGGTATATCACCCAAATCACTGTCACGTACGCAGTAAAAAAAGAGAATTAAATGAATTCTTCTTTTAAACATTTCTTTCCTAATTAATTTGAAGGTATAAATTAGATGTTGCCTAAATTATTTCAAAAATAATTTGACGCAAATTTGAAACTCAAAATGGATCCAAATGATAAAATCACATCTTCTCATCTTATTTCATTCAGTTTCTATCCGAAAACTTCAGTGCAAAGTATTTTTCAGTAGGTAATCAAACTGAAAGCGTGTTTATTAAATAAAGGAAGTTACAGAAAAATATTTGAGAGCAAAACGGTTGTGTTAAGTGTTGGATTTTGATTTTTGTATGAAGTAGTTTGTGCTTGAAAATTAAAACGGAAACGAAAGAGAAAAATTAACTTTTTTAATACGAATTCTTTTCGGAATTCCTTGCCGTCCATCCCTAATTCAAACAGCGTCCGACTTTCTCTCAGTTGCAAAAATATACACACGCCAAAATACCCCGGGGTAGTAGCAACAGCAGCAAAACTTTCCCGACTAGGAATTTATATTTGCGCTTCATATTGAAAATTTCTTATAAGTCTTGCGGTGTTTCCCCCGATATTTAGGTATAATTATTTTAGCGTGTGAGGAAAACAGTGAAATATTTCTGCGCGGTCGGTCGAGCTCCGCGCGTCAAAGTTAAAATGTTTTAACAAAATACAAAACTCCCTGTAAAGTGAATTTAAATATTTTCTGGCGAATGAAAAGCCAGTGATCACGTCCGGTGCTGAAATTTATGCGCGAAATTTAGAAAACAATAAATATTCACATGCATATGCGAGTAAAACACGTCAACAATGTAATTTATGTGTGTGCGGGTTTAATACAGGGTGTGAAACGAAAGCGGAAACGCAAGGAATAAAACGTGTATCAATCACGTCCGTATATCGGAAGGAATAATAGCCGATAGTAACAAAACTCTTATCAAGGCAAAGGCAGCCGTAGAATCTTAGCGGATATTTTCGCATAGTGAGCAGGAGAGGGTTGCAAGGAACGACACAGCAGGAACGTGGTCCGGGCAGCAGCAGCAGGAATATCTAATCCGGTGATGTAGCGGCAGTGTCAAGTCCAAGTAAAGCCACCGCTGGACGCCTAGTGGAGGTATTGATCTTTGAGAAGCGAAAGTTTACAGCCCTCCTCCTCGCTCTCCCCTCGCACCACTGTGAAGTTTAGAAGCCTACGGCCGCTGGTCATTTCGGCCAGTGGAGGCTCGTCACATATTTTGCATATTCCGAAACCGTACAACTTTCAAACACTCACACTTTAAAACAAAAACTATTACATCATCACTACATCCTTGTAATCAATGAATAAATAACAAATGCAAATCGAGAAAATTGCATCATAAAGCTATGAATTAAATTCATCTTTCCAGCGCTGATGTTTTTAACATGACGCCAAGTAATTAGGGGGGTCATAAAAATGAATCATTTTAAACTCTGAATTCTATGAAAATTGCAGGGTGCTTTCATGAAATTCGTTTGTGTGAAGACATAATTGCACCTTCCTCAAAACTTGTGACATACTGTATCGACACGAACTTAAACTTCGAGATTCATCTTATTTCTTGAAATTTGAATGAAAAAGTAAAAAGAAAAAGTCGTTCCCAATTAGCTTCTATTCAGGAGCCCTTGGGTAAAGCATGCATCAGATAAAACAAGAGAAACGTCAACTAAAATATACAGATTGATTCACTCTAGCAGACTAATACAGTTGCCCTCAAAATACATACTTTGCATTCGACTAAAATATGGGTTCCCAATAGGGGTTAGTTGAGGAACCTATAGGGGTCGGTTTAGGTCAAATGTTACAATACATATATGTAATAATACGGGTCCTTCAAGCCTAGACCTGCTAATTGTCACTTAACTGTCAAATTTTAACATAGTTTGGCATAAACTTAAGTAATATAAAAAAATGCCATTCTTTCGAATTTACGTAAATACTTTCTATCATTTAATAAGATTTGTTAATTTAATAACAATTATATTTTTTGATTTTTTTATTAAAAATTTTATGAAAATAGTTCTTAATAACGTAATATTTTATTTGAAAGAAAAGCATAAGTGTATCACATCATCGTATTCAGATGTTATTTTTTCATCACATCGTACACATCGTACGAATATCTAAGATATGTATATCTAAGTATACTTAAGAACAGTTTAGGAGACGCAAAACAACAGTGTGTATTCAACGTCTACACAACACGAGGACCAATGAATAGTATGTGTTCATCGTCTACACAACACGAGGACCAATGAATAATGTGCATTCATCGCCCGCGTATTATGTAGTCTTGGCTACACCCGAAAGAATCTAAGTATAGTTATAAGTTGTCACTCGATTTAAAATAACTTTAGTTTTTAGTCAAAAAATGTCAAAAAGATGATAGAAACAATAGCCTGCATTCTCATCGTATGATTAATTTAATGACGTCTTTAATTCCCACGGCGACGTTCGCCCGTCACTCTCTTACACATTAATTTGAGATAAAGCTATCTCGTTTCTAGTTTATTTCAATAACGACTTTAGTTAAGTACGACTTCGATCATACGGACCAATGGCCAATGAAATTAATGGTTCATATTATATCCATATGAACCATATCATATACCAAAGAGAACTAAAACTAATAAATATGGAAATAAATACAAGCAAGACCAAAACAACGATAATGTGTAACAAATAAAAAGAACATAAAATACAAATAAACGGACAAACACTGGAACAAGTTAAGAGCTACAATTATCTGGGTACAATGATAGAATACAACGGAAAAGTAGACAAAGAAATCACAGAGAGAGTGGGAAAAGGAAGAAGGTTATTTAACATGCTTAAAAGTACGTTCTTTGAAAAAAAAAGAGATACCAGAAGAGATCAAATCCCAGGTATATCAGAAAGTGGTAAGAGCTTCCTTAATCTATGACTCAGAATCCTGGTGCATATCAAAAGTAAATAAAAGTAAAGTAAAAGTTACGGAGATGAGATTTCCAAGAAAAATACAAGGGGTTTCTAGAATGGATAAGATAAAAAAACATGACAATAACGGATGACCTGAAAGTAAGTTGGTTAGGACACTTACATAGAATCAAGGATAATAGAATAGCCAAAGAAATATATGAAGCCAGAACGCAAGGAAGAAACAAAGTAGGAAGACCAGAATTGAGATCGGAGGAACAAGTTACACAGACGGCAGAAAAACGCGGAATTTGCTGGTAAGAAGAAAAAACATTAGCACAGGACAGAAATGCATGGAAAAGAAAAATTAAAAGTATATAAGATTTAATGTAAATAACGCTACACGGATTTTAGATTAAATAAAATAAAATGTCTTTTAATATATCCTGTACGTACCTATTTTGTTAATATTTATTTTTATAATATGTACTTATTAATTTATTTTAAAAAAATTAGTGAGCTTATTATTTTTACTGTAATATACCTTTTTCTTTAGAGGAGTAAAATGTTACCATAACGTTTCGTAAAACCTGATAATTTCAGCATTGCTTGACAGACCACTGGCAACACTGTTCAGGCCCGTCTATTGATCACTTGATCACTATCAAACACTATTTATAGCACTATATAAAAATTGTTTTACACTTACTGCATAAATTAAGTTTGAGGGAATTTTTTTCTCTGTGGGAGGTCGACGATTAAAAAGCGTTGAGAACCTCTGGACGGAAAAATAATAAATTTACAAAAATTTGAAAAAGGATCTTTGGAAACTTTACAAATTAATTTTGCTTAACGATGATATTTTTGAACATTACAAATATTCGTTCCTCATCTCTTTTTATTAAATTATTATTAATTATTAATTATTAAACCTATTTTCTTTCTTTGTTTCCCGCAGCTTTCGTTTGACAATTCCGAACACGTTGTATCGAAAACCTAGTTGCCTATGAACTCTATTTATACAGGGTGCCCACTTTAAATCATAGCCCCTGAAGATTTTAGTATAGGCAGCCAATTAATCAAATCAGAAATAACTTCGTGCTTTACTAAAAGCATAGAAGTAGAATGTGTTGCCTATTTTTTAATTTTAAGGGGTCACGATTTAAAGTGAGCAACGAACGTACGGTATAAATGGTATTCCCCTATGAAAGTTTCTTATTCTTTGTGAAATGACTGCGTTCAATCACCGACTACGTAACGCTACGTCATATACTACCATTCCGGTAAGAGCAAGCGCTGAAAAATGCAGTCGCCATATTTTAAATCGCATTAAAAAAAGTGCTGATTGTAGCATTATTGTTTAAATTATGTCAGATTTCCAGTGCTGTATAAATATTCAAAAGCCTTAACGTATTTTATTTTAATAAAACATTTTAATGAGAAATTAAAATGCCTTGTGCCACTGCACCAGAAATAACAAGTGTTCAATTGAATTTTTTGTAACATTGTAAGTAGATCTTGACTTAGACCACTTAGTATTATGTTGGTATTATGTTCCGGCGCGAAAGCCAACGTTAAACAAAAAGAAAAGATGTTCTGTTTAGTCCTGGAAACAACTAATTTGTAATAGCCTCCCTGAGAAAGTGAACTCACAAGATTTGAAGGTACACAACAAACAAAATACGTTAAACTATTTGACAGCTGTCATCCATCAAAGGTTAATCGATTTAGGATGTCATCCCATTCTCTCTTTATCTTCTTTCATCAAACAATCAAAAGCAACTTGATGAACTTTTCAATAAATAATTGAACACACGTTATCTGTGTCCCCTAAAGAAATCGTTGAAAACGTGTGGTTAAGTACTAAACCGTTCAGCCAATTTTTATTCGCTAGGTTTCGCTACGATTAATTGCTATCGTTGGCTCAACGCAGCCAAGTAAATAACTATTCAATCAGGACTGCAGTCTATTACTATTGACTTTAAACGTATACAGGGTGAGTCAGAAAGAGAGGAAAACGTTTTGAGACAACGTATGGATATTGTTTTAAAAAAATTATACAAACAGTAATTTTGGAGATGCAACTGTTTGAGTCTACAGTATACTAAAACCTTCCTTGAACGATGAATTGATGACTATTTCATCCATGAATTAAGGAATGGCCAATTCTTTCAGGCCATGTTCAATTCACAAAAGTTTGCAACACGACATTCCGTTGCCCTCCTGAAAATCCGGTACATTGTCAGATCGTCCCTTTCTAAATTTCTTCCACATTTGCGTTTGGTGAAAGTTTTCCTGCTGGTCAGTCCTCCCTTTCAAAAAAAAGCAGCATTTCATTTAAGGATATTAAAATCAAAAGCAACTTCATGAGAACCCCTCCTCTTTTTTCAAAATTAAATAAAAATCAAATCTTGAACCCTCTATAAGGAGAGACAGTTTGCAATATAATTGACGAAATGGATTTTTTTCATTTTGAAAGGTGGGCAAAACATATCTATAAACAAGAATGTATAATCTCCATTAAAACAAGAAAACCTTGCAATTGCCCAAAAAAGTTCGATCTAGAAAGAGCAGTGATTTTAAAGCAAATTAAAATTTTGTAAATTACAATTAAAAGATGTACGCCACTGTCGCGCAGAGTAGAGAAAGTCCTGCGTCCGGACGGAGAGTGAAAGTCCTGCGGGAAGTGTAAAGTGCGGGGGAAGGACGCTCTATCGATCCTAGCCACCCTCTTACAACCCCCTCTTACCCACACCGCGGACACTCGGCCACTTGCTTAGGTATTCATATGTTAGAGAACCGCCACCTCGTATAAAGAACGTTGTACATACAGGTATTCGCACATATTCGCTGACGAATGCGAATCCTTTAGTTTCAGACGGCGCTCCAACGATCCCCGAAAGAACTTGGCCGAGCGATAATCAAAATGATTGATAACGCGTCCGGAATGAACGAGTTCATCGCCGAAACTTAAAAGGGAAGTCAAATTTTAATCGACGCCTTTCTTTTTTCTGTTGAAGTTTCTTTCCGGGAAAATTTGAAACATTAACTGGTTAAGTATACACATCCCACTCAACACGCTTATCGAACCGGTAAGTCCGTGGAGACGGTGCTTCACGCTATGGTAGGCAGAATAGAGGCCGCTCTGCATAATAAGAAGTTAGCGATGGGAATATTTCTGGGGAGTCTGAGGAAGCGGTTAATCAAAATCTTTCACTGTATCCATGATGACAGAGACTGCTAAATGAGGTCAAGTCAACCTTTTTCCAACTTGCAAATATTTGCAGTTACATAATTTAAAAAGAGAGCTCTTGTTTTTCTGCTGAGACGAGGAAAGTTTCACATAGTTTCAATGATATTCGATCGAAAATTCTCGGTTCAAATTATCCGAAAAGCCTAGGGAACCCCCCGAATGATTTCAGAGTAACTGACTTAGAGTGCAATATTAAAATAAATAATGGGCACGGAAGGAAAAACAACAAGAGCCAAGAGGAAACTGTTAAAAAAGATTAAGTTAAAGGAAGAGTTAGGTAACTTGGCCAAAAACTGGAAATCGTGAAGAAAATTGAAGAGCGCAATATTAAAAAGAATTGTGAGCACAGAATGGAAAACAAAAATTAAGAGGAAACTGTTAAAAAAGATTAAGTTAAAGGAAGTGAGGGATAGTTTAGCTAAAAACTGGAATTCGTGGAGAAAATTGACGAGCGCAATATTATGGACATGGAAGCAACAACAAAAGCCAAGAGAAACCTACTAAAAAGGATTAAGTCAAACGAAGTGATGAGTGACTTGGCCAAAAATGAAGAAAATGAACCAAAGACCAATCGATTAACCGACACTCTGTGCGGTAAACAGGTTTAGAAAGAAGAATAGAGTAATCGCTATTGCTATCGATCAAAGCAGATTTGATATTCAGAAGAATTATGGACATGGAAAGAACGACAAAACACGAAAAGAGGAAGACCAAGGGAAATATAACTAGGAAGGATTGCATCAAAAAAAAGGAAGAGAAACTTAGCCAGGAACCGGAAATCATAGAAAAAATGGGCCACAAACCCTTCAAAATCCGATACCTCCGATACCATCCGATACCATCCGATACCATCCGATACCTCTTGAGATAAAAAGGATTAGAAAGTAGAACAGAGTAGTCGCGTCGTAGTCACGACGAAAAAGGAAAAGGAGGTCAAGAAATAAATGGGTAGGGAATTAAATCAAAAGAAGGGATGGGCCAAAAACTGGTAACAGTAAAGGCCTTGGAACGGAAAGGTGTAATTAAGTTGGTTCACAAAGAAAGTTGAAAGTAAAAAGCAGTTACACTATGGGTTTTTAGCGTCCTCAGTTCATACTTCGTCCCGTTCTAAATATTTCATCTTTAGAATTGGTAAATGCTACATACTATCTCTATGCTACCATAATTTATCACAATTAACTATTGTCTGCGATTGGCCCACAAGAACAAAGATTTTGGACGGATTAAAAAATGATGGAGAGGTACAAAATTGGAAATGAGTGATTAATGTGAACAGAGATAGGAAGAAATGGATGGATGGATGGAAGAATAAGTGGATGGTGTGGAAAATAGGACACTTCCTTGTTCCTTCTCTCAAAGAAACAATTTCGAGCAGTTCATATCGACATTGTGCTGTGTAGTTGCTGGGTCTCTATAAAACTCTCCATATTGTTTAGATCTATTCGACCAATCAAAATCATGCTATCCTAATTCAATCTTCATATTTATCATCTTCTTTGAAAATTAGTGTTTACTTGTTTCGGGAATTGCAGCTGACGTATTTTGTGTGAGTCGACAGTATGGAGAGAGGAGAGGGAATTTTTACTTCACAAGGAGAGGGATGATTGAGTTGAAACGAGAAGTTATCCCCTCTTGTCCCATAACTTTTGCCCAATTTTTGAACAGCTCATTACTTGTTGGTCTTGTCACTATTCTACAGGTTTTTTCTTTGGATGTCATCAGCACGGTCTTTGATTTTAAAACTTGTTTTCATATAGTACCTCGTAGTTTTTTTACTATAATATAATATTTCTTCATTGTATTAGCAATCGTGTTTGAATTAAACTTAAAACAGGTACAAGAAATATGTGTATAACAATATTTAAGGCGAACATATAAGCTTTACAATAAAAAAATATTCCATGCTATTGACGTGAATCGATCATGACCTCGACCATGGCTAGCGTCTGGAGATACATTACGTGCTACTTATTTTTAGTTCTTCGCAAAACGTATTTGTACAAAAAAAAATCTTACAAATTGAGCCCTTTTGGCAAGATAATTCAACCAAATTTATATTTGTACCGTGAGTAGTGTCTTACCAGATTTAGAAAGCCTAGACCAGACTCCGCCCGGATTTAATTAGAGACCGGACTTTTCTTCATAACAAACAAGTAACGTGTCACTCTTGTCGAACAAAGATAGTTAGTTTTAAAGTTTTTCTAGAAGCACATGCGAGTAGCAAACATTTGACATGTACTATATAACAGGTGATCAATATCTTTTCTAATCAAGTGACCTATGGAAATAAAATCATGTGTCTTTAATTAGTTTATTATTTCAAATGCCACTTTGAAATTACATATTTATATTGTATTCCTATACAAAACGATAGGAATGCAATAAAAATAATTCAAATGGCATTTGAAATAATGAACCAAACAAAGATATATTTTTTTTCCATAGGTCACTTCATTAGAAAAGATATTGATCACGTGTTATAATTTTAGAATTAATTATTGTTCAGAATCGGACTAAAACGTACTAGTTTATTTTTCTTATTTTGAACCTCTGAAACCATTCTCAAAATATTTCTCTTCCTCTCCAAACACTACATACACTACGTACAGTCGCGGACAGAAAATTTCGGATGTCAGTGTCATTCCACTGACGTAAAAGTTAAGAAATTCCTATAGTATACGTCAGATGAGTGACACTGACATCCGAATTTTTTTGTCCGCGACCGTACGTATTGGGTACAAAAAAAAACGGCAATATTTACAGTCATAGTCAAATGAATTATAAACAAAAATAATTAAATTTTTACTGGTCTAGAAAAAAAAATAATACAACTGGAATGTTTAAATAATAGTAGATTATATTATAAGTGAGAGAAATGCAAAATTATACATGAGTGAGACAATTCTCACGAGTGTATAATTGCATTTCGCTCACGTGTGATACACGACGTTTTGTCCAACAGTTGCATTTTTTAACAACAAAGAATCTTAAAAAGATATTTTTGAAGTGACCTTACTTAAAACGTCAAGCAGTCATGGTCGGTCGTCATAGATAGTTGTTGGTTTTGCACTTTGGACGCTAGTGATTGAAATTTGATTTTAGTCACTCAAAACCAACGTATAAAATACCTAAAAACATGCAACTGTTGGACAAATAATCTTTTAAATAAGTTCACTTTCTTTGATGCCAAATTTACTTTCAAAATAACTCTCACTAGTATCTATTTATAATATTATTAAGAAACTTTGATTCATGACTGGTAATTCAATGAATGCAGGTGTTATTGGGGATGCAGTCAGAAAAGGTTAAATAAAATTTCTTTAATTTATGTCGAGTTTTCGGGAATGGTTATTCCGTGTATCAGGGAAAAATAGTGAAGTTACACGTAGGACGAAAGCATGTCTAAAATGGAGGAAGATCAATCCAAAAATATTTTTTATGTAATTGTTAAAGTATTTGCCTTATCACTAAAATAATTACTTTAGTGATAAGGCAAACACTTTAACAATTAAATAAATTTTATATAATCACTGACATTATGGAGAAAACCCTTTACAATTCAAAAATATTTTGTCAATTATGGTAACAATTGTTGTAAACTGAACGTAACAGTTTGTTTTGTAAAACATATTAAAATAAACATTTGTTTAAAGTAAACCAGTGGTGATTTTACATTGATGGCTTAGATTAACATCAGAATTAAGGAAAAACACTTGTACCGGTGAGGTGGACAATTAGGGCGACATTTTGATGTCTTATAATATTATTAATATTTTTAAAACACACTCTTCGTTATCTTCAATTGTTCTTTTTGAAGGCTTCTCTCTTGCCCACCACAAAGAATATAATTGCAAACCAAAACTAAATACAAAGTTTTTTTTGCAAATATATACAATTAAATATTTATGACAGTGAAATAAAAGTCCCGGTGACTTAATCATTTTTAAGGTTGTAAGTAATCATAATCATTAAAAAAGTGACCGAGTTAAAAGTATTCTTCCACGTCTGGGAAATGCACCCCTAAAATTGCAAAGAAATATATTTGGTAGGACCCGAATGAAGATAGATATGTATCATCAGGTGTCGTTGACCCCCTTAACCAAATTCAATAATAAATTTAATTACCTGAAGTTTATGAAAAAAAGAATTATAAGCACTCACCAGTCGGTCTGCACCCCTTCTGCAACCTGAAGTGGAACTAAAAAAAATTCAAATTTGACTTGAGAAAAAAATTATAATTTAATTATATTTTCCGGGCAAATTTTATAGCGCTTGGATTACGAAATTCACGGTGCATTAATATATACATATTTTTTTTTTTAATATATACACAACTTCTCTAAAAATTGTCAATTGTCAATTTTTATCAAGAAAACTAAGGCCCGATCTTTCCACCTCCTGATACATTTATTTGACAAATAACTTTACGAATCGCCATGGAAACCATTCATAAAAATCAAGTTATTTGCCAAATAACGTTATCAGGAACTTTATTAGGAGGTGGAAAGATCGGGCCTAAATTAAAAATTAAAATTAAAAAAATTGATACCGTGATTCGCAGCGTACAAATCTATTTCTTAAATCTGTCACAGTAATCGAGGGAGAAACCAACCACTTTCACTGCAAATATCACTGAATAAAAAATTGTCTAATAAACACTATAATCCTGTAAGGACTTTTGTGGGCGACTCAGATGTGTCTCTAAAATTGATGATCAAGGACAATTTAAATGAGTGATATTTAAAATAAAGCATGCATTTATTGTAAGCATTTAATAAAATAACATTAGAAAACATATTTGAGGGGCCTAGTTCCAAAGTGTACAATCTCCAGTAACATTTTATTTTTTATTTCTCAGAATACTAAAAACGCATAATAATTTAAATATGTAACTAACATTTTTTCTTAATTTCTTAAATTTTAACATATAGGTACCTATGTAAGTGTTGTTATTAAAATATAGTGCGTCAGTGTTTTTTTACTTAAAGAAATTATCAATTAAGAAGGTACATATTACAAAAAAGGAATGGAGCTGCAAGTGAAAGTAACAAATGGAGATTGCTCACTTTGGAACTAGACCCCTCATTTGACCATTTGAATGTTACTTTTATATTACATTTGTGCACTTAAATAAATAAATTAGAAACACATTTATAACATCTATTAAGTATTAACTGATTAATTAATAAATACCTATATTAAATGATCAATTTACTATAATGTTTTTAAATGGTCTTTTTTTAAGGTGCCGCTTAATTTGAGGTTATTATATTAAAGTAGGTTAAAAATTTCTCAAAGAGCTTTTTTGATTTTTTTTTTAATATTTAGTTAACGGTTTACTTTAAATATGTTGAATTTTTGTATACATACAAAGTTTTACTTCATATAATGAAAAAAAAATTCGTAAAAATCTCAAGATCGAATTTTTTCACTATCAATAAATACATTCTCTGTGTTATATGCTAGGGCTGGGTCGATGTATCGATATATCGATACGTATCGATACGCCAGCTGTATCGATACACATTTTCAGCTGTATCGACATATCGCATATCGATACATATCGAAATATCGGATATCGAATATCGATACGTATCGAAATATCGGATTTCGTATCATAAGTTTAAGCAATAACCTTATACTAAATTCATTTTATTTTACCGTTTAGAAGATATTTAGTTTATTTCAATTTTCTCGAGACTTGAAAAACTGGTCTTGACCGGTTTTTGCACCAAAGTTTTAAACCTCTGTTCAATATTTCGAAACATATCGATATATCGACACATATCAATCCAATATTTCGATACATATCGATACGTATCGGTAGCCGATACTCGATACAGAAATCGTATCGAAATTCGATACACAATTTCCCGTATCGCCCACCTCTAGTTATATCGATTGATCTTTCAAAATTTTTATCAACTCTTGCCATGAAATATGGACAGCATGTCTTGTAACATAACTTCAAGGACTTATTTTTCAGTTAAGCTAAGACATTCCATCCAAACGTCTTGGCACGAGTTGATAAATTTAAGTCACCTGGTATACGAGAAAGTAAAAATGATGACTATTACGTGATTTTTTACACAATTTAATATTTTTTCAAGGAGCACTCTTTAATACTTCAATGCACAAAAAGTTATTTTTAGTGCACAAAGCAAATAAAACATTGCTCAATGTGATATTTTCTATTTATAAACATGTTTCGTTATTGTTAAGTTTTTATTATTTTAATGCACAATTAATTCGTTTTTAGGACGCAAAATATTTGTTTTGTATTATTTCACGTACTCAATTGATTTGAAAGTCACCATCAAAATATTAAACAATAATTGTAATATTAATCAGTTTTATTTCCATTTAGACAATTTTAAAATAGTATTGATGTTGCCATAAAACCTTAAATATAATACAATAAAATATAATAATAGCAGTAGTGAGTACACTAAGCTACATTGAGATGCATAACAAATTGATGAAATTCGACAAGTTAAAAAAATATAAAACATTAGCACCTACAAAATGATCGTAAT
This sequence comes from Dorcus parallelipipedus, assembly GCA_958336345.1. Lineage (NCBI taxonomy): Eukaryota > Metazoa > Arthropoda > Insecta > Coleoptera > Lucanidae > Dorcus > Dorcus parallelipipedus. The sequence continues at coordinate 17,726,600 of OY284483.1, forward strand.
ACCAAAGGGATAAAGTTAATGAAACATATGAATGTATAAATTCCGAGACACTATATAAGGATTTTTCAATCAAAAATTCTTTTATTTTTGCTTTAAAATGATTTAAATTTTTTGAATTTTTGACATTATCAGGTAAATTGTTAAAAACCTCCGGGCCTAAGACATTAGGAGATGATTTTCCTACTTTCAAATTTGCAAAAGGAATATGTAAACTAAATTTTTATCTTGTATTCATTCCTGATACATACAATTAAGTGAAAATTTGTGTTTATTTATGTAAACAAATACACGTAACTCATACAAGTAAAGTGAAGGTAAAGTTAAGATTGTATAAGTTCTAAAAATATTTTTACAGCTATTAATTGCTCTTTATCACACCCGTCATACATCTAATGATTTTTTGCGCTATGAAAACTTCATGAAAAGATAATATGAACTACCCCAAAAACAAACACCATATCTGAGTTTAGATTCTATCAAACCGTGATATAATTGTAATAATTGAGCTTCTGTTCAAATATGTATTCCTCAAATGTATAAATTTATAAAAATCTGAATTAAGTGAAGATATTAACTTAGTACCTACAGTGCATTTTAAAATTTAGATCTTCAAGAAGATACAGACCCAGAAATTTGGTGTAATGCTCTTGAGGAATATCGTTATTTTCTATTCTTAAATGTAAACTTGGGATTTGCTTTTGATGATTATAGAATCTTATATAATTGGTTTTCAGTAAGTTAAGATCCTTACTGTATTTATCAAGATCTCGAAGCACAAGTACGTTTACAATTTTCTTAATGTATGTTTTATCTTATTTGAAATTGTTATGGATATGGATGCATCATCCGCGTACGGAGCGAAAGACGCCTCACTGAAATAATGTTCTAAACTATTTATATAACATACAAATATAATAGGCCCAAGGATAGAGCCTTGAGGGGCATACAGTTGTGCATACAGTTTTTCAGATTTAACGTGCGAGAATACGAATAACTAATGTCGTTTTCGATTGGTTGCTCCAGAGCACTCTGGGAGTACCTCCATCTCTTGTTATTCCATGAGGTTAATACAAGATGACAATAATCTGAGAGTGCTCCAGAGCAGTCAGTCGAAAACGACATAATTGACTTCTGTTTTGTAAAAACTATTAAATTAATGCCAATTAAATGAGGAACTATTTACTCACAATCACATTTTCTATTTAATACAACTATTTTCAACGTGAGATGCATTAATTTCATATATGATCTGATTTTATGCAATTTACATTTGTTTGAAAATTTACAAAAACATGATCTATAGTTTTAACCTTATTTTTACCAATTCTGGTAGGCCATTTTATTGTTGGTCTTAAATTAAATTGAAGAATATTACCTACAAAGTTCAAATACATCACAGTCGTCATTATACTCTTACCTAATTATTTAATTAATTACGCATGTAATCACTTTAGAATACAAAAATTAATTACACTTCAACACCTCGCTCGCACTTAACAAAATAGAAAATGACCGGCGATGATACGAGCAAAGCTTACGAGTGTTTTTACTAGAACCAGAGGGTCCAATCAGCTTTCGTATTTTTCTGCGTAAAAAACGTAAGGAGCTCTTCAAGTATGCGTTTTTTGCCAAACACATATCACAAAGAATGCGTGCACAAGTAAAGTTTCTAAGCTTAGATTCTGTATGCCTTGATTTCGAAGTAAACAAATAAACGAATTTTGTGTTAAAATATCCGTGACGTATAGAATAAAATATTTTCAGTGAGTTAAAATTTTATACTTAACAAATTAGAATTTCCTAAAAGTTTATGGCAAAACTGTTGACGATAAAATTATTTCGTCAATGTAAATTATTTTATTTATTAACCAATACAAGATATTTAAAAATTGATCTTAAAGATCACCCTGTATAAATTTTTACGTCTGTAGATTTCACTCGTGCTGGCAGTTTTGCAGCTGCATACGGGGTGAACAAAAAAAATAGATTTTGTCTCAATTATAAATAATTTATTTTATTGTGATTCGTTATTTATGAATCAGTTTCGCTGAGAGTGACCTTATTTTTAAAGGAAAGCCCTTTCATTATATCAATATTAGTTGAGGTCAACAATATTAATAAAACCCTATGACAAATAGGGCATTTATGGGTGACGGAACAAATGTAAGAGGCAATAAATCGATAAATAATGTAAAGCAGGTGATATTAGCGACGGGTTCATTGCCAATAACCTCTCATAGCCGCTCCCTATTATCCTTATAACGAGTTCACTAACTTTGACCCAGATATCCTCCCGAAGAATGAGATAAAAATCGTCTGGCGCTTTACCTCCTCCATCGATAAAGAAAATATTGTTCTCGACAATATATTTTGGTTTCATGATTTTTTCCAATCGCACGTTCTTACTTCGTATAACGCACACATTACATAAAATGTTTCAATTTGAAAGTTTTATATACGAGGGTTGGTTGATATATTTCGGACCTAGCTTATTATTTAATGTTAAAAGCGTATCTCTGTTCATCGAAAAGTTGATGAAACTGATTGGCAGCTTTAATAGAAGAAATTAATTTTTGACTCGTATAGGTATTTATTTTATTAATGTATTCTGTCCACGTACAATACATCTTAGCGTCGAATTTGTTAGCGTACGGGGGAGAGAGTGATTCTCGGGCGGATGCAATTTTAACGAGGGCGTTTTATACGATTAAAAATTTCAACGTTGATTGACTGCCTTATGGTTTATTAATGTTTAAATGCACGTTTACGGTTCGGGGCTTAAATTATACAGTAGAATTGACACACACATCACGGCCATTCAAACAGCCCTGCGATCTCGTGCTGAAACATTCATCGTCTTCGCTTAACATTGACAAATATCCGAAGTTAGGTAAACGCAGTACATTTGTTTTGCTCTCGAGGAATTCATATTGTATTATGGAATTTGTAGGATTTCTCAGAAACTAAATGAAAGCTAACCAGAAGAATCTTAATAAGTTTGAAAGATCATAAGTCAAAATAATAGGTAAATATTTTTATACAATTTTATTTTATTCAATTATTGTTGATTGATCTAGGTATATAAATAATGATTGTGCTAACTTTGAATGGAATCAATAATCTAACGTCGTTTAGAAGACACGAGCCAATTCGCAGAAATTTTTGTAATATCCATTAAAATCTGAATAGGATCACATAAATAAATCACTAAAAGGTAGGTTTCTAAAAGATGTAATTTTCTAGAATTTAACGTCACCTTTTCTTACCACGAAAGAATGAAACAAAATTTCCAGAAATATAAAAAAGTAGTATTGGTAATAACCTGAACAAAGATTATCACCAGACAACGGACGGAATGATGGAATTCAATGTCGTTCGCATAAGCGGCACGCCCTGCGCGGTAACTGGTCGTCTTAATATCCCGAGCGTAAAATTTGGTTTTCGCATCACTACAGTTTAAATTCTAAATAAATATAGTAATCCTTTCAAAATAAGAAATTATAATTTACGGATTATAACTTTATGTTTATTATAGCATATTAATAACTTTTTTGAAAGTAATATATTAATATATTGACTCGGCTTCTGCCCGACGCTCATGGACTTGCTACTTTACGTGCGCGTTGAGTCCTCGAGGCGAAGTGACCGTGAACAGTCATACAAATGTCCGTGCTTTGATTATCACACAGAAATAAAGTAAAAAAATTTTCAAAGTCAAAATTGAGATAAAAATTGATACTCTAGAACGAGAAGACTTCTTTTTCTAACTGTCTTTGTCAAAATTCATTGTATTTTTTTATTTTGAAAAAAAACTAACTTCAGTTAATAAAAATACATAATTAACAATAAGTTACGTTCAGATCCAAAAGAAGATAACTTCAAGCGACCCTCTGCTGAAAGAGGAAAGGTTTCCTGCTCTGACTTTTTAAGCAACAAATTAAACAATTAGCTTGTCTTTAAAATCCTTTCTTCCAATTACAAGTTCAAATGAAAGAGAAGATGTTCCCAATTTAATCCAAAAGTAAATTGAAAGATGTCGGTGCCACTAAAATAAATATGGAAATGATTTCCAAGATGAAACAATTAAAAATTAAGCAGTTTCAAACTAACTCCAAAAAAAAAAATAAGTTTGTAAAAAGGTAAGGAAAGAGAATGATATAGGTTTCTTTAATAAAAAAGGAAGACAAAATATTTTTTGTTTACAAGACTAACAACTACAAAGGAGGCTCATCGCTGAAATTTTCAAAAAAAAACAGATTTCCTTCTTTCTTCATATCTTACTTTCTCATGCCTGAAGGAATTACCTAAACCATTAACCAGTTCCTCGCTGTGAAAACCACTGGACGTTGGATACTACGAAAATTCTTTTCTGAATGAGAATGCGAGGGATCCCTGTTTGGAAGAGAGTGATTTGGTTTTGATGGCAAAATTAACTCAGAAACACTTATACAGTGATGAACCAATACAGAAATATCTTTGTCTTCTTCTTCCTCTTCTTTTTTCCTTCTAAACGCCTTTACAGATTCGGAGTGGTCTTTATGCAGATCATTATTTTCTATTTGTAATTCCATTTCTTCTTTGGTGTGGATGTTACCTTCATTTCTTGCATCAATGATAAAACGTACCGTAGGGTACCAATGGCAATGTCACAAGTATTTGTCAAAAAATATTGATATAAAAATGTTGCTCGCAGTTGCTACTGCCCGTTCAAACAGCGATATTGAAGCAACGCTGTCGCTCGATAAGGTTGCCCGAAGGTCGACACGTCAGTGGGCACCTTTACAGCACGTAAACTTGACCTTTAAACGGCATTTGTGCAAGTAAGGGGGAGGGGGCGGGATGATCTCACCTACACTTGTTGAAGTTGACACGGTGCCTCAATGTTGTAATATTCGCTGTGAGTGAAATGAGTTATGTAAAAGGTGAATTTTTCGAATGCGGAAAAAACGAATATGGGTCTACTTTATGGAGAATCTAAATATAATGCACGCCGTGCCCGCCAACTGTGAATACAAAGATTTCCCTTGCGTCAAGTCCCACATTTTACAATGTTTACGTCCATCTGCGGGATTACGGGAAATTTCAACCTGCAGAACGCCTATGACCAGACGAGCTGGTGCGTCGAACATTTACTAATGTGGAAGCTGGTTTTATAAAACCAAAGTAACATAGAAAACATCCTTTTTATGCACCCAATGATACACAAGGTAACTCGTGTCTAAATAAAAACCTGGTCAAGTAGGCTACATTTAGTAATTCTACTATGTAAATGCAATGGATAAATTCTCGATCACAACCCACTTGACCAGGTTTTTATTTAGACGCTCGTTACTTACACCTGACAAACGTCGGCTGAAAATCCACTGCAGAAGTGCAATGAAGAGTACGAACATCTTCTCTTATTCCTCCTCCTCCTTCTCTTCTTTTCCTTCCTTTTCCTTCTTTTCGCCTCCTTTTTGGTCGTCTTCCTTCTCTCCTTCTTCTTTCTCCTTCTCCTACGCCTTTACCATATCGGTACGGACTCCGACCATATCTTATATTATTTTCTATCTGTTGACATTTATTTCATTTCTCCTGTACTGTGGACGTACCTTTCATTTCTTACTCCATTGATAAGACGTACCATCGGATGCATAGAAAACTAGACTACTACAATTCGCTATTGTATACCAGCTTTGATTTGGTTACTGGGATAACGGACCAAAGTCACAAGTATTTTTTTTTGATCTGTGATGGTTGCCCAACGGGGTCCTAAGTCAAGGACTTGTCAGGACCTCAGGAGCGGGAGTGACCCCCGAGAAAAATCCCTAGTACGATTCGAACCGACGCGATGACCATGCGATTGCAAGGCCGGTCCTCTTACCACTGGACCGTTCAGGCGGTCAAAAAGATTGCCAAAAAATATTTTGGTATGCACCTAATTGTTATATACCAAGCAGATATTACAATGTTAGAAAGCAGTTAGTTCTATGAGGGTTACTACTGAAGAAGTTGGGCTAAAGTGACTAAATAGTGGAATTAGTATCGATAATCAGATATTATTCGTCGATGTGGAAGCCGGTTTTACAAAACCAGAATGACATAAAAAGCATACTTTTTAGGCAACCGATGGTACGCGCACTTTCTCATTCTCCTCTTTTTCTTTTTCCTTGTTCTTTTTGTCTTTTTCTTCTTCGTCCTTCTTCGCTTTTTCTTCCTCCTCCTCCTTCTCCTCTTCTTTCTCCTTTTCCTTTTCCTTTTCCTCCAGTTAATTACAAGACTGAAATAAAAACTTAGTTCGTAAATAAGTTTAAGTTCGTCTTATCGAAAATATGATCGTTTTCAACTAACCACCAAGGCATTGGTTTCTTTTATTGCCTTTCGTTCTCATGTATCTTTCTTGATCTTTTTATTTGGTATTCCCTATTACCCTACAATTACCAATTCCTGTATATTCTACAAGCGTACCCAAAGCACGAATATCTTGGGTTAACATATTTTAGGATAATCAAAATGTGGTGATTATCATCATTTTATTTTTCCTGTAAGTTATAATAAAGAAATGCAACATCCATAACTGAAATCTTTCTGTTTCTTAGAATTTTTGATTTCTTTGTATTAGTTTTGACCACGCATTGAAATTTTAATAGTTTTGAAGATAGGATTTCTGTGAAATTTGAATTCCTGGATGTGATGAGGTAAACAGATAAAAAAAAGCAAACAAGGAATTTTTTCGCGGAAAAAAAGGGCATTGGAATAGGCGTGACAGAGCCCAGTGTCCGTTTATCAAGCGTCGGACCGTCCAATGCTTCGAATTCAATTTCAATACGCGCTCTCAATCATGCATAGGATGGGAGTAGGACGGCGGGGGCGAGCGAACATCAAAGTCCCTCCAGCTCAAGACATGGCGGCTACCCCGCGCACCCCTCGGATTGACGCTATGCCACGCATACACTCAGCTCACGCATAATTTAGACGCGCGGTTGCTGGAATGGACATCGCCCAGGCTCAATCAATACCCGCATCCAGGACTACATTACCGCCTCACTAGATGTAGTATCTAGGTGGTGGTGCCTTGCTAGGATGACTACCGCTAGCGTTCCTCTTCTTGGGGCACACGGACCAAGGGGTGCCCTTTTATTCCGGGAGTCGCCGAGATTACTTTCGCTTTCGAATATGTCCATTAATTCCGATTACACTGGCTCTTTTATGAAGTCGTAAATTCATTTCGGGTCTCAAATTTTCTACAGCCACTTCCGAACACTTTCGGTTTCACTTTTAACTTTATTACTTTTGATTTCGTTTTAAAGTAGTACCTCCACTCTTTAATTGTCTATTTTATATACTCCTCCAAAAAAAAAAAAAAACTTAAGGAAACACGATCATTTTTTCTTTTTGTTTTTAATGTCAGGGTTGCTTCGAGATCTAGTAAAGCAAATGAAAATTCTACAGCCCGAAAAATTAACTACCCCCTGAAATTTAAAATTGCCGACCATATTGTAAAGCTTGTACCTGACATCACAATAATTCATTTCTTTAAATGGTTTGGGTTCTGGTTTTCAATTTCACCTCTTTTTTGTGCTTTGCATTCGTATGGTTCGTTTGTTTCTTACCCTAGTTTGTCTTCATCTCTAATCCTTGATTTGGAAGTCTTCAATATTTCTTATTACCTAGTCCCTTTCTCTTCATCCTTGAACCTTCCTTTTGACCTATCCCGATTGAAGACTTCCTTTTCGTTGTAAGTAACCGATTTCCAAGAATCCATTGCGGTGGGGGGCGGGGGGCTCAACAGCACAGAAGAAATGAGAAGGACAAATATGCCGTCAAAGTAGTTTTGTATTTACGAAAATGAAAGTGTAAAAGCAAAAATTAGCACAAATGAAGAAGTCCATCTGCATGGAGAGACAGAGAGATAGCACTATTTTTTGGGGAAAGTTTGGGGAAATAAAATACTCTTTGGATAAGGGTTTTTAGGTATGCACAATATTTTAAGGAGACTCGTATATTACGTATAGGTACATCTGTTTTCAGTCTAATAGAGAAGTAGTCTCTGCAAAGAAGTTGTCCCTCTTAAGATGTCAGAGATGCCACTCAGTCCTAAACTGAATGGCGCTTCTATTTTTAGGACCTACAAATAAGTATCCATCTTTATTAGGACTGAATGGCTTCTCTGTTTTCAGTCTCTGCAAAGAAGTTTTCCTCTTTATTAGGACTGAATGATGGCGTTTCTATTTCCAGCTCTAAAAAGAAGTTGTCTAGCTATCGGGACTGACCAATCTCTACAAGAAAGTTGTCCATTTTCATCAGTATTGGATGGTATCACTGTTTACAGACTCTACAAAGAAATTGTCCTTCTTTAGATGCCAAAAAGTCAGTCCTAAACTTAATAGCGTCTCTATTTTCAGGCTCTACAAATAAACGTGCATCTTTATTAGGACGTCTCTGTTTTCAGTCTCTATAAGGAAGTTGTTTAGCCCCAACAGGATTGAAAGGCGTCTCCGTTTTCAGTCTCTGTAAGGAAGTTGTCCCTCTTTATTAGGACTGAATGGCGTTTCTATTTCGACCTCTAAAAAGTTGTCCGTCTTTATCGGGACTGAAGAACCTCTACAAAAAAGTTGTCCATCTTAATATGGCATCTTTCTTTACAATCTCTACAAAAAATTGTCCGTCTTTAGATGCCCGAAAGTCAGTTCTAAACTGAGTGGAGTCTCTATTTTCAGTCTCTAAAAATAACCTTCCTCTTTATTAGGACTGAATGGCGTCTCTATACGGAAGTTGTCCATCTCTAACAGGACTGAAAGGCGTGTCTGTTTTCAGCTTCTACAAAAAAAGAGCAGCGATAACAGCAAGAAGTCCTTCTGTTGATCTAAGGGTCATAAAATGATCTAAAGATAAGCAGCGTAAGGTTTGTTCCAACAGCAGTTGGAAGCACTTGGTAGAGTTGTCAAAATGGATCATTATTCCGGTGGGCAACTGATTTTAGCAGTTTCGAACTAGTCAGAAGGTGCTGTTGGAATAAATCCATGGAAAGCTAATAATTAATAACTGTCATTTCTCTATCCTTATTTATCTATCGCCCCATAATTATTGCTTGCCCCCTGTATAAGTGTTTTTTTGCAAGTATCTTTTAGGTAAAGAGAGGTAATTAAAAATTAGTTTTGTGAAGCAGTTACTATTTTGCAAGCTAATTTAGGTCGGATGTTTATACCTAATAGGAATTCGACGGTGTGTCGTCCGTCATGAAGGAGGATGAGGAGGAGGCCTCAATATCGCGGTAGGCTGTAAGTGCGTGCCCCATGGGAATTATGCATTATATCTCACAACCATCACGCGGCTTTGTTCACTTTGCAGTATATCGCCGTAACAGCTTAAACACGTGAGCCATTCATATCCAAAACGACGCGACAGCGCGTCGGGACGCGCCATCCTCCTCCTCAAATGCGCGCACATATTACGCTTTACGCCGTACGTGTACGACCGGCATGGAAATTTCAGTGTTTAAGTTAATACATAAACTACCAACCAGGTAAGTTTCAACATATTAATGAGTTTGATCAAAGAAGGAGGGTTACTTTCTCCAAATTTAAAACTCCAAATTTGAAGCATCGATCACACTAATTTATAAAATTTTTAAATTTATGCCAAAAAATTTATACTTATGTACAAAGTTGGGCAAAAGTATAGAATCTTGAAACGTAGCATTTTCAAAAAAATATGGTTAAATAAAAGGGGAGAACGGTGAAAGTAACTAACATTATATTGCGAATGTTTCTGTCCTGTACGTAATAAAGATCCCGGCGATATTAAGCGTGAAGAAACAGAATTATTGCGGTAGGTATAAGACGGGCAAATCCGCATATTACGCAGTCTATGGAAGTGCGGTCGGCAGGAATGCAGCAGGCAAGGCATGCCTTCATATTAAAGTTCCTGCGACCACTCACAGTCACATTCAAATGAGGCCGCACTTCCGTTAACCATTATTAAAAACTGAAATATATAAAAAGCGGCCATGCGAGAGGTTCCTGCGTAGAAATCCAGAAGCAGAACAGGAATTTTACCACTTAGTTGAAACCAGTGGCGTAACAAAAAGTATACTATCGCAGACTTTTAAAAGTGAACGATTGATAATATGCTTGGCACTAATGTATTGTAGCTAAGATCGAATTTCGCACATTTTTACAGCTGCTCGTTCTCTTTATAGGCAACTCCAAAAATGAATGAGACCTCTACTGGAAAAAATTTTTAACTACTTAACAATAGGTTTGTCGTTACATTAGGTTAAAGCAGAAAAGTATATGTGTATTCTTTGTTTTAAAGGTACAGTTTTACGTATTTTAACTTAATTTACAGGAACTGGTGAGCACTTAAGCATTTCTGTACTTGGAGTAATTTTTTTACACAGGTTATGTATGCAAAATTACTTGTCTTCCACCATGTTTGTTTACAATCGCCAGCGCCCTCATCGATGATTGGAATCGCCTATAGGCCCCTGGCAAGCTAGGGTTCTAGCAAGCTACCTGGTGGAGGTTACGACATAAATTGTAGGAGGCGACTTGAAACCGTTATATCCATTTATATCATTTCGAAAAAGATTTGAATGTTTCCTAGTATTTTCTCGATTTGTATTAAAGTATGGAAGGTAAAGATCGTCCTCGTAACGTGCTCGTAACTCCAGTGATAGTACTGACAGTCAACTGACAGCAGTGTTACCAACCCTGATACGACCGTTTTCCCTACCTTTTCCTATATAAACTTATAGCTAGTGGTGCTCGTGACGCCGTTTGCTTAAGGTTACTGTATTTAGAAGGTACCGCCAGTATATAGGTACTATTAGTACTATTAGTACCTATATACTCACTGGTACCGCCATTCATTTCCGCGGCTTCGTCCCCCAAATTAAAAAGGAAGCGATGAAACGCTAAAGAAGAAAAATAATAGATACATCATACATAACAAGTTCCTGTTGCTAAGGAGTTTAGGAATGAATTTGATTAACCCCAAATTAAAAGATATAGAAAATTGGCGCTACCTTCTCGATACAGTAACTTTACGTTTGCTACCCGCCTATAGTGTCAGCGATAGTATTCTCTGTTCACAAATTAAAAGACCACTGGCGATGTTGCCTTGTGAAAAGTAGAACCGGCAACATTGTCCTAGTTAGAAATTTGGTAACAAAATTGATAAGTAGTGTTTGAAATAAGCGTCAAGGTTATGCGATCCGCTGGCAGCGGGCTTGACGCTTGGTCGGGCGGTGGTGGTGTGTTCGAATCCCCTCCTGGTACATATGGGTCCTATGTGAGAAATGGAACACTTATGTGTCGGATTGTGTTCAGGATTCATTTCGGCCCCTTCGAACTAGGTTTTCTGCGTTTTCCCGGTTTGTAAGGCGAATGTCGATGGAAAACACCTAGTAGGTCGGTCGCAGCCGCAGCGGACAATATTACAATAGACAGCTTAACGCATTCCTGACAAGCTCATAGAGAGCTTGGGGCATGTATGACGTAAGTACAAAAAAGATGTATAACTGTTTAAACGAGTCACGTACTAGAACTAACTAATGCCTGTACATTATTGTCACTTGAAAATTAATTATTAAAGTCAACAGCTTCATTTGTTTGCCATTTTCCACGGCCACCTTAGACAATAACTCGTTTTAAAAGAAATAATTCAAATAAATCTTAAAATCTCAGAAAATATCTCAGATAGGTATAAGACATACTCAACAAAAATGAAAGTACTTTATTAAACAAAGAATTTAGGATAGAAAAATATAGGGCATGCTATTTAAGAAAATTGAGTTCTGTCATTTTGAAATTTCTGAGATTTTGTTTATTACCATGACCACCCTGTAGCGATAAAAGTACATTTAATAGTGGCTTATGATAAGCTTATGTATCAACTACATCTGTACCAAAAATCTTTTTCTTAGAGTTAAAAATAAATAAAATATAAATAAATAAAATAGTGGCTGCAAATGGCAGTTTTTAGACAAAATGTTAGATATCTCAAGAACGGTTAGGTTTAGGTATAGGCAATGGTATACAGGAAATGTGTAGAACTTTATGGGCAATTCAAATTTGGTTTCATATATAGGCCATGCCATTTGAAATAAAGAAGTTGTGTCCGGTACCACTGTTTTGATTCACTCTGTATAGATGAAAATAATTTTGTGTTATAGACCTCTTAAATTAAAAAGGAAATTGTGTTGAAAATTTTTTTGTATCTTCAGTAGTTATGGAGATATGGCCCGAGAACACACTGTTGGGACACCCTGTATATATATACAGGGTTTCCCAATAGAGTGGCCTATTAAAAGTTTTCTGGGAAGGGAATTAATTAAATTAACAAAGTACGTCATTGCACTCCTTTGTGGTATTTGACAGTAAAGCTACGACATGGACATGCCGTCCAAATTCCATGGCAAGAATTGATAAAAAATGTATTTATAAAGTACTTGTACTTAATGACAATTGAGTGCAAAAAAATGTACTTGTACTTGTATTTATCTGAGTTATATGAAAGGTACTTTTACTAGTACCTATTCAAGTATATTTCTTCGTGCTGTACTTGAATTTACCGTATTTATAAGTAGTACTTGGCACAGCTTGACAGAGTTAGCTTCGATAAAGTGTTCGGCCGCCCCGTTCCGCACTGCAGAACAGAGTTATGACCAAAGGACGGACATTTGTATGAGTGTTCACGGTCATTTCGCCTCGAGGACTCAACGCGCACGTAAAGTAGCAAGTCCATGAGCGTCGGGCAGAAGCCGGGTCAATATATTAATATATTACTTTCAAAAAAGTGATTAATATGCTGTACTAAACATAAAGTTATAATCCTTAAATTATAATTTCTTATTTTGAAAGGATTACTATATTTATTTAGAATTTAAACTGTAGTGATGCGAACACCAAATTTTACGCTCGGGATATTAAGACGACCAGTTACCGCGCAGGGCGTGCCGCTTGTGCGAACGACATTGAATTCCATCATTCCGTCCGTTGTCTGGTTATGACCTTAGCAGACGTACGCGTACTGTATAAGTTGCGCGTGCAATCACACAAAAGTCTTGCTTGTGTTTATCTAATATTTAAAATAATCTGTGCCAATGCCAAAATAAATTAAATCTATAATAAATTTAATAAACGAGTAGTTTGTTATATATATATATTTTTTAAAGATTGCTGCGAGATTAATGGAAAAACTAAGCGAAAACGAAACCCATGATAAATTGATATCTAATCATTACGGAAGTTCTTAGTAAATCATCTGATCCTCGTTTAGTTTGGCGGCCGGGCCTTGATAAGACAATTTTCAGTCCTAATAAAGCTGTGAGCATCCTTGCGTATCCTCGTTATCAGAAGGAACTCGAACTGTTGAGAGTCCTGCAGGACGAGCATCCACAGCAAATCCCCGCGGAACGCAGAGTCCCGCATGTACGCTAAACGCTGCGTAGGGGCTACTAGATTGAATTTTCTTATTTTATTTTTACACCCCACGCCGCTTACTCCGCGCACACCCTTACTGTACACCTTAGCCCAAGTGGACGGTGTCGGTTAGATAGGAATAACTCCTCGAAAAAAATAAAATAAAATAAAAAATGTCGCTGCTCACCAACAATCATACGGACGCAAATCAAAATTATCCAAATGTATCCTCTGTAGGCAGTTTGAATTTAAATAAAAATAAAAGTCGATACGAAGCAGAGCTGAAGAACGTTAAAGGATATTTGACGAACAGTTATTCCGTTCTTATTCCACGATTGTAAAACTGGGCTTAAGTGTACTTAAATACAAGTACATTTCGTATAATTCAGATGAATACCTCTGCCTTTTTTTTTTAAGATTCGATGAAACAATTGGTATAAAATATATTAAATATTAGCTATTTTTATACCTTGGTTTTTACGACTACAAGTCATTTCTGCGCACGAAAATTAATTATCTTAAGACTTTATTTTATCTTCGATACCTTTCCTATTGAGATTGATGTTCATTGAGAATACTTTTAGAAAGGAGTCACAAAAAAATTTTAAGATCTCAACTGCATTCGGCACAACAAACCAAAGTATAGGTTTCGCTCGAGTTTTTCAAGGTGTAACGACCTTTCTGAATGATATCGTTCTTTTAGTCCTATTAACCCAATAGTAATCCAAGGCGCGCGCGGGCCCGGTACTAAAACACAGTCATAAAAACACACAAACCAATTTAGCCCGTACAGTCTGTTGCCAGCCAGCCAGCCATCCAGCATGAAACATCCTCTGGCAACCCCTCACCTGCACCCCAGATTGACCGATTTAATTTCGGCGGCTATGCTCGTGAATCTTGGCGATACTTCTAACATTGGGTGGTGGGCCCTTGTGCCGTTTCTAATTTTCGGGCACAACATTAAGAGGAGGCCGGCGAACCACCAAACAAAGAAGTTAAAATACTCTTAAAAACGCATTTTTCAAAACAAGTAAAATTATTACAATTATTGCAATAAACTTTTTAATATGGGCGAATGTAAGAAAAAGATTTGATTTGATATTTCGGAGGCTTTAGGTATGGCTGTTAAATCTGGAACAGTCTGTATATTAAAGAAAAGCTATATTTCACTGGAATATTATTTCATAAGGCTTAAGTAAGGTACTAAATCAACACTCCCGTACAGGTAACGCAATCCCATTCCTCTCGTGAGAGGATTGAGAAACAAAGATAACAAATACAATAGTCGCAAGTGCAATAAGGAAGACAGCAGTTTTAAGGAATTCTGTTTACCGCAATGTCACTGGTTTCAATTTAAAAGTGTATTAGGTTAGGTCTAGTTAAGTCTGTTAAATTATTTACCAATCAAAAAATTGTTATTTTAAGAAGTGCAGAATTTTTCTTTTACGAAAAAGGCGGAATCATTAAATGTCATGCGATAAAAGTTTGGGATGCGATATTTAAACTCAATTTTCTTAACCACTGACAGTTTTGACAAACGTCACTTCAAATAATATTTCCAACTGTTTTTTATCCCTAGATGAGAGGAATGTGCGACAAGGATAGATATAAAAAATCACTAAATGCGTTACCTGTATACGAAGTATGTTGATTTAGTACCTTAGGCTTAAGCGGAACTCAGCTCCCTCTGGCAATTTCAAGAACGACCCTGCTTTGTTTCCAGATTTTTTTTTTGTTCTAATTTAGTTCTTGATATGATCTTTATTAATAATTATTACTAGTGAATTAGATAGTTGAATTTTCATGAAAAAAAAATGTACCACTTATTTTCTTATTTTTTAATTAAAGGTGTGTTTTGTATTAACGAAAAAAAAAATAGAAAATATTATTAAGAATTATTTTACTTCCAATGATACACTTATAAAATAAAAATAAATACATTACAGACATAAATCATTTATTAGCACTAAACCCTACAATCATCTTAATTAAAAAATAAATACAAAGAAGAAAAAATATAAATGAGCAATCTTTACGAAGAAACCCAGCAGCATTTAAGAAGATACAGAATAGATCTTCGCATGATCTCCACCGACCGAAGAATTTGATATATTGCTTTGATTGGCCACCGGAATGGAAAAGATGATGGAACGGATCAAGCCATCACGCACCGAATCACCACACGGCTGACCATGCCCGAACGTAAATATTACACTATTGCACGAAGAACACGTCGGGTAAGAACCGATAGGGTACCATCCAATTTTATTCAGTACCACCCCAACTTTATACACCTGCAAATTAACATCCACGTTACACCAAACACACCACAATTCTCCCAATTACATACTTTATTCTTCTGTATATAAACAGGCCTGTTAAACGAAATATCAATCAACGAGAAGTAAGAGACTCTGCTTGTAAAGTGAGTGTACGTCAGACGACTACCATCGGCATCCAACAAATGCGCATACAAAAGTTCCGTGTATGAACTGTTTGAAAAGTTTTGCTCCATTAGAACTTGCGCAGGCACCTAAAACAGCTTCAATAACCAACCAAGTTTCAACGCATAGCTTTTTGTTTATACCTGTATTCCAAAAACGCAGACGTTCTTATCACAAGTAAAAGTGACCGCACAATCCAAAACACTCGTGTTCATGCATTCGGTTTTCCTCAGCAACTGCCTTGTGCAGTACATCTTCCTCGAAGATTCATTTGTTAAGCCCTCACCCGACGTAGATCCGGGTTGAGTATAAAACGATATCATAGAAGTCCTAGACGTGTCCATCAAGGAACCCTTCAAATAATAGACGGTGTCGAACACTCAATTCATATATCGATTATACTTACAGTAAAAAGAGATTCGTTTAACAATGGGTTTTTCTTTTGTCTAGGAACCGTAGACGTAGAAAACCCGGCTGGCATTGCGACGTCAGTGCTCGGTGAGGATATGTTCATTAAGATTGAGAATTTTTCAGCTTGCGATAACAAGCTCGAAGTAGCCGGTCCTTCTGCGAATTGCTGCGGCGACAGTGTCAGGAATCTTATTTTCATTAACGCATCTCGTATTGTTGGATGTCTCGTGTTTACCTCGTTAGTTGGGTTCGCTGTTCAAAAATGTATCGTAAAGAATTATTTGTAAACAACTTGAAACATAGAGGGGGGGGGGGCTTTAAAGACAAAATCAGAGATACCTGTAGAGTTAATCAGTATTTTTAACAATTACAAACAAAACTTTGAAGTTTCTTACAAGTATCTCATTTCTAAGAACCCCCCATTTTAAATGAAAAAAAAAAAAATGCTTTACTATATAAATATCCAATGTGTATTAAGTAGCAAAATACGGAAGAAATTTTCATACGACACAGTTGTGCTAAGTAAAACAATTTTAAAACACACTTCAAAGTGCTGTGTGTGATAGCAACGGCACTACAACACTAGCACAAGTAAGTTAAAGCACAAGAAAGTGTAAGAGAAAAGAAGAATAAAACTAGTTAATAAATTATGCACAATTACCTATACCATCTAGTCTAGGTACTTTCGCACCTGTACTTTGGTTGTGGCGGTCTGCGTAACGCGTGATCGCAATAAACAGTTCCAACTCAGAGTTTACGTTCAGTACCTCTTGATCGAAAACGGTCAGTATTGTACTTAATTCTACATCGTCGAAACTACTCTCAGATAGAACTTCCTGTGTTTGGTTGCATATTATCTGTAAAAGACAAATTCGATTTACAACATATAGACCAAATTAATAACAATCATTCAAAATACACAATGAAAATAAACATAAAACTCAGTATTTATAATATCAACTGCAAACAATGTGTGTCCCATATTAAGATTGCGTCAAGATTTAATCCAAGGTAATACACAGAATCCGGATTATTGAACAGTATTTTCCTCAAAGAGAAAACCATGATTTGCGTCTTAGGTAACCATGTATAAGAGTTTGATATATCCCTATAAAATTTCCATAAGAAAGTGACCCTCACAGTATATCTACTAATAAAACAATTTTCTTTTCTTTTATAGTGAGATGGTATCATCACTATTACATTATGGTAAAACACTACAGACCTTCCCATGGTCTTCTCATTTTTCTGTCGAGGTTTTCAACACTAGAATCGTCAAAACGAACCTTCTGCTTAAAATATAAACAACTCTATGACTTCCAACTTTAATGCTAAAGAATGGAGGGCAAATAGAAAGAAAAGTAATTATTGAATAAATGTGTTAAGTCTTATGAAATAAATTTAACTCCTCAGACCGAGAAGCCATGATACACTAAGAATTGTTAAGGTTACAGTGGTTTTAGAAACAATTAAATATGATTTCTTCCCACAAATATCTTATAATGTTGCCACATTTATATGATCTGCTTAGTTATTAAATTGTAACTTTGTATAAATTTACATAAACATTTTCTTGACTTTTTTTTAAACCTGTACGGTTTTTTTTTATTATTATACCCTAAGATGTGTATTTCGGCAACTACGCTAATATTTGTGGGAAGAGATCAATTTTTTTAAATTATTTCTAAAACCACTGTCTCCTTTAGTATTCTTTAGTGTCGAATTCACAAACGTTATTTAAATCCAATCAGTCCTTAGAAATAATTGTTGCTTTTTGCTTGTACCAATTATTTCTAAGGTCTGCTTAGATTTAAATAACGTTTGTGAATTCGACACTTAAGTGTATTAAGTCTTGATTAGAAATATCATTCATAACTTTGCTGAGAGTAAAAGCTGTGAGATTTTCATAAACAGGAAAAGAAGTGACCTTTGTAATTTTCCATACAAAGATAAAAGATGTGCCTGACTTACATACTAAAGAAGAATGAGGGATGATGTTAAGATGCAAAAAATTGGAAGAAAAAAGAGATCATAGAAAGGATTAAACTTAAACCTAAGTTAGATGTGACACACACTATGCTCTATGTCATAACGTGTGTCACATTCTAAGTTAAATTTAATCCTGCCTTACACCCAGCCTTAGGGCTGGTTTCATAAAAATTTTAACCGATAATTAACTTCCTAGATACCTGTGTTAAAAGCATAGCAACAATTGTTCTTAATGATTGATTAAATTTAACGAAGCTTTATGAAATCGATCATTAGTGTTTTTATAAACCCTAAGGAACAAAATAGGATGCATAATTTAATTCTTCTTTTTCGTTTGTACCGAATCAGAAGGAATTTCTAATGATATGATGTTTCACTCCGTTCTGCAGATAAGGAAAAAATTTACTGCAACCCTAGAAATTAGTTTTTCAGAAACTGCACTGTTCACAACCGATTGTCACTGCCAAGATCATTTCAGCTGATTTCTTCCACCTTTTCTTTTAAAGTAATTATTATATAATATAGCTGACGTCCTCTTTTATCTGTATCTTTCTTATAGAGTAATAACAGGTGGGCTAAAAAATATGAAATGTCACCAAAAAAAGGAACTACGTTGCATCTATTACCCTGTTGCAGATGCGACACATACTGAAGGTGTCTTTTGGAACCATTTGCAAGCAGTATAAAAATTATAATACACTTGGACGGTGATAGAAAGCTTTTTTAATAAAACTTTTGTATCACCATAGTTTAAAAATTGAAAAGGCTTTATGAACCAAAATTTAGGGATTTTTCTAAATGATGTATGTTGTTACAATTACATTGGCTAAGATTTATTATGGTAAATTTTCAACCATTTCTGAACCTCACATTTCATTTTTTTAATATCATCAGAGAACATTCCGCAACAATCATCCATTATGGATGCACAAAACATCGATGTTTTATCCCTAATGAGTATGTTGCATCCCTAATCCCTACCACCCGTATCCAACCATTGTTTATAACAGGTTTATAACAGGAGCACCCTTTCGGAAGATGCTCTCATTTTTGTAAATGGCGTCTTATGTCATCACGATTTTGATATTTGTGAAGTAAACAGAAGCAGAATACCCGGAGGCAAACCTTGGATCGCTATACTCCTCAAAAATTCGGAATAATTGTGTTAATGGCCACTTAATCTTTCGTTTTGGAGATTTGCACTGGCCCGCAAGATCGCCCGATTTAACCGTTCCAGACCTTTTTCTTTGGGTTTTTTTGAAGTCACGGGTCTATACGAACAAGCCATAGACCTTGGCTGCCCTAAAAGAGAACATCCGACTAGAAGTGGAGACTTTATCGCCAGAATTTTTGAGAAAAGTCATGGAAAATGCTGTGAAACGAGTCCGAATGTGCATCTCTGGCGGCGGCCACTTGACCGATATTATCTTCGCCGCTTAATGGTAAAAAAATTGAACATCTAAATAAACAGAATCAACAAAGAGAACCAATTTTTTTATTTACAAACAAAGTTACTGCCTTGTGAAATCGAGTGAGGACTTTTGCGCCACCTTGTTGCACCAGAAAAAAATTCTTTTACAATTTTTGTTGACACTTTGATTTGATTTATTTTATAAGTGCCTAACGGCACCTTAAAAAAAATTTCCAGCTTCTAATGATTTTTCATTTTTACAATTGAGAGTCAACCAGGTTTGATTATTTGGAAATTCTTTGATTAAATTCACCAGCTTCTTTTTGAAAAGAAATAACTGTTTAAAAAAGAATAGTGGTTTGTATGGTGTAAGTCAACTCCAACTTCAACAAGGCCTATAAATTGTGGTCGATGCCATGCCATTATAAATCTTGCTTTCGTATGACCCAGTATATTCAGAACCATCAAGCAAAGTTCACTGGACCAGCAAGCTGAATAGTGGAGGATTTTTGCATTTTCAGAACAATAAATATTCTGTGCTTTAACCAAATTTTACAACTTTTTAACAGTTTTCTTTCTTGTTCTGTAGTATTTAAGGTATCATAAAGCCACATGATTACTGCAGAGAAAATCGAGATATGTGACCACAACAGTTTGCTTACAAAGGACATGTTCGTGTGTTGATTTCTCAACACATTTGCTAATTTCAGACCCAAACCTCCCATCTAAATTTATTACAGCTGAGATAATGCAATTTTTTGAATAGATCAAATCAGTACTTCGTATCTACACCAATGTCAATTTTACAGGAGACGAAAAAAAAACGTACTGAAACACTATTTAAAGAATTTGTTCAATTTAGTTTTCCAAGGGAGTACCTGTATTGTATACTTCATAACTATTACAAAAAGAAACTCTTTGCACTTTTAAATCCATCATTGTTTTACAAGGGAGATACGAGGTATTGCACATTTAAATTATGTCAGCTTTAGAGATACGAGGTACTGATTTGAGACCGTCGAAATAAGGAACTTTTTGTTAAAAATAAAAAATCTTTAAGTAAAGTTCTTGATATTTGAGGAGCGTTTTGGACATGTCCATTTTATACGAAAAATAAGCTTTTAATAGTCAGTAGTCAAGAATTTACTGCTATTAATAAAATATGTACAGTGTGCATCTTTGGTATGGATTTCTTCAATAGCTCCTTAACTATTGATTATAAAGGAAAGTATCGTGTATAAAAGTTATCGACTGTAATGCGTTCTATATTAGTAAATTATTTTCACATACACAGCATGTTCCATAAGTAAGTTATGCACCAAACCTATACATATTCTTTAAAATTTTTATTTCAAATTTCGATAGATCTCTTAAAAGTAAACATTTTTCTGTTAAGCAACTATAGCTCTAAATCAAAGCATTCGTAATCTACAGTTATTCAATTGGATGAAAGAGCTGAAATGTAGAAGTATTTTATTCATAATCAATGGTCAAAAAAATTATTATTTACTGTGCATAACTAATTTAAATATCGAGTAGAATAACTTCGACAGATAATAGTAACATTTTCCATGCCTGTTTGTTCACAGACAATTGAAACTTAAAGTAAAATTTTCTGAAAAAATTTAAATGGGACGCCCTGTACATTTTGACACATTTGATTAGCTCGTTAAATTCTATTTTTAACATCCTACGTAAAAGCTTATGGTTTCCAAGATATATGCACTTACAGTTACGACTTCAGTTCATAATCATACCATTCCATTTATCTATTAAATCTAAACGAAATATTGACATTAATCAGTGTCTTGGAGACTGTTGAATATCTGCTAAAGTTTTCTGCAAATGCTTGCCTCATTTTATTTTTTTAATATTAGGTCGTATTTGGTTCATTTTAAATAAAAAAATAAGTAATACTAAAGGTTGGTGGCGACAAGAAGTATAATGATTCATTATCATTGATATGTGAGTTAATATCTGAATGAAATGTTTGTTCATTGGGCCACTTCTTTGGGCCTTAAGTCTATTAAGTTCCAAGTCTTTTAAACCCTTAAATTATTTACTGCAATGATGTGTAATACATCTTGTATTTAGACTCTAATTAAAGACTAAAGACTCAATAAATAAAATTGCTGATACTTATAAAAAAATATGTATCATAAAATCTTTAAACCGGACACTAAATAGCGCACAAAACAATTCATCAGAATTGAAAAATATAAACATGTTTATATATAGAACCAACTTTTAAAAAAAAAACATGAGTAAATATCTTCATAAGGTTAAAATTACATCTTGAAGGATGGTTGGTTTTATGTACTCAGATTACTTATAAAAGCCATAATTTCGTTTAGATTTAATAGATAATTATGATTTTGTCCTTTCCTTTTTGTTTATTTTCTTGAAATTTGGTTCTTATTAGAAGTTGTAACTGTGAGTGCAGATATCTCGAAAACCATAAGCTTTAGACCAATACAATTTACAGATATCAGAAAATGAATTTGGTGAAGGGCATCCCATTTAAATTTCTTAAGAAAATTTAACTTTAAGTTAAACTATTAACTGTTTCTGAGTAAACGCACATGGAAGATGTTACTATTACCCGTAGATATTATTCTACTCGATATTTATAATTAGTTATGCACAGTAAAAATAATTCTTTTGACTGCTAATTATGAATAAAAAACTTCTACAATGCAGCTCTTTCATTCAATTGAATAGCTGTAGATTGTGAATGCTTTGATTTAAAGCTGTAGTTGCTTAATAAAAAAATGTTTACTTTTAAGAGATCTATCGAAATGTGAAATAAAAATTTGTACATTCCACTAACAAAAAGTATAAGTTTGATGGATAACTCATTTGTGGAACATGCTGTTTATGTGTAAATAATTTACGAATACAGAGCTCACTATAGTTGATAACTTTTATACAAGATACTTTCCTTTATAATCAATAGTTAAGGAGCTGTTGAAGAAATCCATACCAATGATGCACACTATATGTAGATGTAAGCAATTCAGATTGATTATAGTTTAAATGAATACAACGTTAGACAAATCCTAACTCTTAAATGTAATAATGGTGTTATATCAAAGACGGACATGTCCTGTTTTGCTAGACCGCTCTGGCGCTCCTCATTTGTCAAACATCAACTGATTTATTATCCCAACAAATGCAGCTAGGAAATTGGATTGTTGCTTCTTATTGCCCCTTCAGGGTCATTACCCCCAGGAAACCCTAAATATTTATATTTTCTTTGTCCGGATTCATTTTCTAACAGGGTCTCTGTTTTTTCCTGTGACTGGAAAAGATATGACATGTTTTTGCGCCTTATTACGCCAGTTGTATCTTATTCCCTCCCCCATTTGCCCCTTATCTTAACTTTCATATCACAAAACTCACATGCAAACATTTCTCCATCAAAACAGGCTCTTCAAACAGCTTAGCGAACTCATAAGCTCTACAAGCGTTTTTTGGAAACAAGTCCGACCATAAATATTTTGTACATTCCTCGACGAGGTGAGGCAACATATATTTCTTAGCACCATAACATAATTCACAGGCTTGATCGAACGATGTCAGATTAATTTTGTCCGTGTAAATGTACCTGAAATAAAGCTTTCATTGTTGCATATTCTCCTAACCTAATTGTTTAAGTAAAATCATACTCTAAAAGTGCTTTAAATGCATCTGGTTGTACATCGAGGATGGCGATAGGATCTTTCTCGGCCATACCTCCGTAGAACATGGCCTCAAACACGGGGCTTGACATCGCAAGGAAAAGTTTGTGCCCCTCTAGGACTTGCTGGTTAGGTTCAGTGCCAACGATGAACCTGCAATCGCTCCACATTCCCGTCTCCAGTAAGTATTGGCCCCGTTCTTTCACTTCCCTTCTTGTCGTTTGCCAGTCGCACGGAGGTGGTGGTGCACTCATCTGGAGGAGTCAGAAGCAGAAATAGAAGTCGCAAGATTAAACGTGTTGCTTACGTACCTCGACGCTTTCGTGTTCTAGTGAAGTAAATGCACTTATTTAGAAGTTGGTTTCGCCTGTGAATCGATCTAACTTATTTAAACTTTTCACATAATTCATCAAAAACGACTGGGGCTAAATTAGTTTCACTCATCATCCGCTTGGCGTTTTGCCCATTTGTTGTCGTCTTGTAGACGCACGTAGAGGGCACCACATCCACATCGTGCCGGTAAATTCGAATTATGTCGGAGTCCCATAAGAAGTTATATCGTTCCAACTTTCTATTAAAACAGAAAAATTTGTTTTCTAAGTGCAGGCCCCTCTTAATATAACAGCACTTTATTCCTCTGGCACCCCAAATTTGACAAAAATGGCAATATTTGTTGAATAAATAAATATTAAATGCATTTGTTGGTTTTGATTGTTTGCCACTATATTGTGCATCAGTGGTATGAAAATCATGGCCAGCTCACTGACGTGTATGTATGGCCGTTTCAATTCGACTTTTAAAAATTTTGACGGTACTCCACTCAGCGCCTCTTGTGAGTTTTCAAGTAATTGCAGTTGTCATTACGTTACTATGAGTAGTTTTGTAGTATCTTTAATAGGGAGCGCTGGGGGGAGTATTCCACGGCATGCTTTCTCGGAACCAAATTTTAGGCGATTGAAACGGCCATACATACACGTAAATGAATGTTAATGGAGCTGGCCGTGATGAAAACACGAGTTGTTTCAAATTATTAGTGTACATTTGAACTTGAATATTATAATGTACTTCAATACCAGGAAGCTCAAGCATTATGTACTACAATCGTAAATTGCCATAGGAGTGACATTATTCCCATGCAATGTGTCTCAAGAAATATTTTCATATCACTAATTCACAAATCACCACGCCAGGCGGCGCTGAACGCAGAGATGTGCATGGCGCCTATAGGTAGGTAAAATAGAGGACATTAAAATCCGGGCAAGAATTTGACATTTGACATGTCGTGCGTAGCTGCGTCAAGGTTTCTAAAGTTACAAGGTTGCCTACGTTTGTACTATGAAAATCACGGAACTTGAGTGCTGCGTAATCAATCGCCGAAGCAAGAACCGACAATTATTTCAGTATTATTTCTTTGTTAACGATGAATGAGAAAAAAGGACGGAGTTATGATTCATAAGTCTGTATATGCAACACCAGACAATGACGCAACGGTCTTCTCCTGTGAATAATACATTAAGAGCAAGTTCTCATGAAGCGCGTCAAACGCGCGTTTCCTAAACGCGCTTTTAAAATACACATAATTAGTATTTGGTGTTCACATGGTAGCGCGTGATTAGAATTTTACGCGCGCTCGGCGCGGCTTAATGCAAAAGTTATAAAAGCGCGCGTGGAGCGCGTCTCTTGCTACGTTCTGTGAATTTCTTCAGTGCTCTATATTTCAATTTCATATTAGCTATGAAAGGTGAAGAATTTAATACCGATTTATTTATTGATCAAATTGAAAACAGACCTGCGATTTGGGACATGAATTTAAAAGATTATTCCAACACGGTCTCATTTTTCTGTACGCAATCCACAAACAAATATCGTCTTCAACATCCATTCTTGATGAATAAAAATTGGATTCTACGCCTAGCGCGCGAAAATCACAGCTTATAACTGCAGTCATGTATAGAGAGACTAATCATAAAACGCGTGCTAACCGCGCGTTTAGCGCCTCTCATGTGAACGGCTTACAAATCACAGAACGTGCGTTAAGCGCGCGTCTGACGCGCTTCATGATAACCAAGCCTAAGGGTGCGTTTCGTTTGCGCGCTCACTTGCTTTAAGCGCTCACGCTTAGAAGCGCTGTTTTCTGTTGTTTCCTTTGGGGTTTAGTCGCTTAAGTCATTATACGCAAAGGTGTTTCTTTTGACTTTTGTTTGCACAACGAATTCATAACCTCAAAAATATAACTTCAATAGTGAAATTGATGCAATCATAGCTGCTGTAGCTATTTCTAAAGTGTAATGTTTGTTTATAATCTGTTTATGATTAGCTGATCTCCTCATACGCATCTCACACGTTCCATTTGGAACATAAGCGCTTACGCTTTTGCTACTCTACCTCGATGGAATAACCGATTGTGAGCGAAGACTATGACGTCATAATGACGTTACTATTTCGTCAGCCGGCGCTTTGTGTGCGTTTGCAAAGCGAAAGGAAACGATTTAAGCAATGCTTATGAGCGCTCAAAGCATGTGAGCGCGCAAATGAAACGCACCCTATATCGTATGATTTTTAAAATTTTAGATCAAGGGAGGCCGTGAAAGCAAAACGTATGCCATAAATTAGCAAATACAACAGTTTATTCAAAATGATACTTACAAGACTTCAAAATGCATTCATAATTGGACGATATTTTCCCAGGGGTGTTAACCAAAACGTACGTATGAGTTAATTTAAGCTGTATGTTTTCCCCTTCACGGCCTCCCTTGATCTAAAATTTTAAAAATCATACGGTACTTTCCGTGTTGGTTAGAGTTTATGGGCGTAGGGAATGCTTTAAGTATGTTGTGACGTCAGTGGTCCCCAGCGCTGTGCGCGATTTCATATGAATTGACAAAATTATTTAAATTTTAAGAGTGTGTTAAAATAATTTTTTTAACATTATTTTTCTATTAACATAATTTATGTAGTGTGTAGTAGTGATCATCAGACAACGGACGGAATGATGGAATTCAATGTCGTTCGCATCAGCGGCACGCCCTGCGCGGTAACTGGTCGTCTTAACATCCCGAGCGTAAAATTTGGTGTTCGCATCACTACAGTTTAAATTCTAAATAAATATAGTAATCCTTTCAAAATAAGAAATTATAATTTACGGATTATAACTTTATGTTTATTATAGCATATTAATCACTTTTTTGAAAGTAATATATTAATATATTGACCCGGCTTCTGCCCGCCGCTCATGAACTTGCTACTTTACGTGCGCGTTGAGCCCTCGAGGCGAAGTGACCGTGAACAGTCATACAAATGTCCGTCCTTTGGTGATCATATAATAATACAGTATACCGAGTGATTCAGTTTGGTATTCGCACCCCTCTAATTTTTTTATTTCTACTTTTAGGAAACTGACGTTTAGTGTAAATAACATAGGCCTACCAATAGTTTATTTGGCAGCATGAAACAATATGTACCGCTTCCGGTTTAAGCGGAAATGGCGTGAAGTAAGAAAACTTAAATAGGACATCCTGTATATCTTTGCATTTTTGGAATCTA
Organism: Dorcus parallelipipedus; assembly: GCA_958336345.1. Lineage (NCBI taxonomy): Eukaryota > Metazoa > Arthropoda > Insecta > Coleoptera > Lucanidae > Dorcus > Dorcus parallelipipedus. Next base: position 17,753,484 of record OY284483.1, read on the forward strand.
CAGGTAATTCTAGATCAAAATGATGTAAAATATTCCATATACAGGGTGACTAAAATTCGAGGGAAGCATAGGAATCTCGCTTATTATATGAGATAGTGAATTAGTTAAATGGTGTCAAAGATTCCAAATTTCTTTCTGATTAGGAATGTTTTCATAGATTTTGAAAAAAGTCATAAATAGAGAAATTATGTTCGATTTTCGAAAGTTGCAATTTTTAGTTTTTCTCCGATTACGAAGAAACTCTTCGAAATATGTCAAATTTCTTAACACATTATTAATCAGCATGAAATTTCGCAACTTTTCCTGCATTTAACCATTTTCTATCTCTTATTATAAACGAGACCCCCATGTTTTCCTCGAATTTCAATCACTCTGTATATGGAATATCGTATATATTTCGATCTAGAATTACCTGTACATTTCAAAAATGCAAAAATATATAGCGTGTCCTATTTAAGTTTTCTAACTTCACGCCATTTCCGCTTAAACCGGAAGTGGTACATATTGTTTCATGCTGTCAAATAAACTATTGGTACGCCTATATTATTTATATCAAATGTCATTTTCCTAAAAATAATAATAAAAAAGTTACAGCGGTGCGAATACCAAACTGAATCACCCTGTATAATTGCAAATACATATGTACTTAATTTTGTTTGATGTTTTCGTGTTAACACGTTCGTGATCAAAGCGGCATTAATTATGCCGGTCTACATCTTGCACTGACTAAAGGTCTTCTCAAACCAACGCGGTACGGCGGGAGCGGGACGGTAAAAAAAATGTATTAAATTTCAGTCATAAATACGCGTTTTGCAAAAAAACGCAAGTACAAAAGGGGACCAGTGACACCACAGGACTGTGCATAACAATGCGCATGCGCGGAAATATGCGTAACCTTATGATTTATAGCGTTTTCGATTGACCGCACTAATGCGCACTCAGAGTATCTTCATCTCGTGTTATTACATGAGGTTAAAAGAAGATGCAAATACACCGAGTGCAACCGGTGCAAGTGAATCGAAAACGCTATTAGAAAGGTGCGTGGAGCTTGGCCATCAAACCAGGAGGAGCAATTCGGTAGTTACTAAAGTAAACATAGATGTCGTGCAGAAAGGCGATTGAATCTCGAAATGAGAAACAAATGTTTTAAATTTGAAACATAACGCATATTTAGTATTACTTTCTGTGTCAAAGCTTCCTATTTCATGCCCAACAACAGATACGTTCGTTCGAAATTGCATTTACTGAAATGTTGCATACCAGAATTTCTTGCAGAATATGAAAGAAAACGTTCAAATATATCGATCTAAGGCACTCCCGAGTTTTGGCCGGACCCGTTCTCTATAGAAAACGGCCGCGGAGTCAAATATAAATGAGCATAACTTTTTATTGAAATGCTGCACACCAAAATTTCTTGCAGAATATGAAAGAAAACGCTCAAAACTATCGATCTAAGGCATTCCCGAGTTTTGGCCGGACCGTTCTCTATAGAACTCATAACTCATTTGTAATTGACTCCACGGCTGTTTTCTATAGAGAACGGTCCGGCCAAAACTCGGGAGTGCCTTAGATCGATAGATTTGAACGATCTCTTTCATATTCTGCAAGAAATTCTGGTGTGTAACGTTTCAATAAAAAGTTATGCTCATTTATAGTTGACTCCGCGTTTTCCGTTTTCCGTTTTCCAATAGAGTAATTTTGCCACTAGATCTGGTGAGTAAGTTCAGACATGACTAAAATTTTATGATTTTCTGACCGACTTAGTGACATATCTAGTGATATTTTCATTTCATAATGTTTAGCATTCAACATTGCATTATTTAAGTCTCAGTACCTTCACAATTCTTCCAAAACTATTCAACGAACTAAAAACGAACAGAATTTGTTTTTTATTCAATTTTCTTTATTTTTTCTGCTATAAACGTCAATCTTCAGAAACATTTGGAGCCTCATTTAAATGCCATTTCTGCAGAAGACATCCAACAATTCAACAATTAATTCTTTTACTTGAAACAAAATAAAACGTTGACCTAAAGGTTTTAAAAAAATATGATTTTGCAATACATATTACAGATATATTATATGACATACTAACATAAATAAGTTTATATAAAATATATGACTGTGTAATTAATTAGGTAATCTAAAACAAGCCCACTTTCTTCTTCATCTCCTGCTGCTTCCATCTTGGCAAAATATTAAATTCGTGATACTTCATTTTAAACAGAAACACAAAGTCGTCGTGCGTAAGGTGAAGCTGTAATGACAAACACGATTAAAATAGCTTCAAAGGCCGAAACACACCGACTACTTTTAGCAGTCGGCTTCTTTTTAAACTTGCGACGTTGCAAGATTTTCTCACTGACTTGGCCTGCAGAAAATGAATTACCTCTTTTTTCAATGGATCCACCTTGCTCGGTAGTTTTTCGGTAGGTTCCTTTAGAATACTGATTGGATATTTGTCGTACTTATCGAAATCATCGTCGGGCGAATCAGAGTTAATCATCGGCTTCTTCGTGTTTTTAGTGCTGCCCTCTATTTGTTCGCGCATTTCAACGAATGACTTGTATTCCTGAAATTAATTATCCAATTAAAACCGAGCACATTAAGAAAGGGGGGCGAGTGTACAGTCCACCAGGAGTTATCCCAAGCTCCGAAGAAACCCGTGAAGATGGGAGGTTCACTACTTTGCTTGATTTGGACTATTGGAATATTCCCATCTCTTCCTGCTGGATCTACAACGCACACTATTACTGTTAAACAATTTTAATTATGAATTGAAACTCGTGCATACCAGTTTTTAAGTATTGTAAGGCAGTCTCAAAACTCTGTTTTCTTTCTTCGCTGGTGCTCAGTTTCCCAATCCAGATAAACATTACGTTATTTGCATCTAGTAACATAACATCTTCTGGGACTAAATCGGCTTGAGTGAAGTTAAATACTTCTAAAACTGAAGACAACATAAGTGTACTTATGAGCGAGAAATAACATTATGCACCAAACGCGTATGTATGGTTGCCTATTGTCGCTCGGTGCGGAAGATGTACTGACGTGGGGTAGTGCAGGAGGTGGCAGTTTTATTAAATAGGGGCAGTTTTATTAGAAACTGCCCCCAGCTTAATAAAACTGTCCCCACTTTTTAATAAAATTGTTGCTGCCACCGTCTCCCGCAGCGAGCGCCTATCACAACGACGATAGGCAACTATCCACACACATTTGACACATAATCTTAATTCTCCCCAAGAAAGTGAGGCCGAATGCCCATAGTGTATTTACTAACACAAACTAAGTTGTTTCAGGTTCGCACCTTTAAAGGTTCCAGAGGCTGTGGAGCAGTGAAAAAGTCTGGGTAATTTGGCTTCCCCATCGTCGTTCATCATTTTGGTTGTAGTGTAATTTTCTTTTCCTCCGATGATATCCCAGAACTCCTGAGTTTCCTTGCCTAAATTGAACGCGCTAGAGAAAAAGTTGCCTTTGAAGAAAGTACTGCATTACCTTCTAGGATTAATTCAAAATCCTTTCCAGTAAAATGTTTGGCCATCTCCCTTTGATCTCCGGTGGAGTACACCCCGCTCCACACGTAATACCGTTTTCCCTTTCGCAAAACGAAACAATAACTCGAGTTTAATGACGAAGCCTTGCACGTGACTTGCGCTGCTTTGCTGCTGTAGGTCATGGAGCCGTAGACGTGGAGTAAGTAATTCGTAGGGCTTTTTGCGTTACGTCCGGATTCTAGAAGGTGGTTTATAATTGACTGCGTTTTCTTCTAATTGCAAATTAAATACGAACCGTCGTACTCAGTGCCCTTTCCTTTGAAGATCAGCAATTTTCCTTTGAATATTTGCAGTAGCTGCGAGGGTTCGCGCCCCTGTATTACACGTACTTGTATTGCGGTCCCTCCAAGTTCGTTATTGATTTCGATCGCTTTCAAAGATGCACTCGTCATTTCTTCTTGAGTTGTATTCAAACCCTAAACAACAAATGAAGTATGCACAAAGAATCACTCGATGAAAGGAGGGCGTAAAATTCGGTAGGTACCATTCAAATGTTTACCGTTTTTCCTGCGCACCCTGTATTACGTACAGTATATTTTTTTATTTTCGTGTACTTACAAACCAAGAATAGATAATGTGTTTCTGTCCGTGGTTTTGGTAACTGTACCAAATAATGTAGCAGTCGCCCGAAAAAAAAATTCCAAATCTGTCCTTGCTCATTTCAATAGCTTCGGAGTTCTTGGTCCTCCACATTCGCGTAGTACCGGAACCGTCGTCCAGAAGTTGCGTTTCTGCTGCCAGACTTGGTCTCTCGTGCATCAGAGACGCATCGAATTTGGTGATTGCAATTTTTGACGCCTTGTTGTTGTCTGAAACAAACTCATTTTAACTTCAAAATGTCTTTTCTTAAGAGGTTTCCTAAAACTCGAATCTTGAAAGGTGCATACATGTACTTACTTAAAGCTGAGCCTAAAGAGTTAGTTACCGACGCAAGATATAACTGAAAGACCTAACTGAAAAGACATGCATAAAAAGTTTTCTTAGATACGTTAGCAATCAACTAAATCTATACCACACAAGAGTTTTGTAAAAGCATTAATACATTAAAATCAAAAACAATTGAATCAATTAAAATCAAAACACGGAGGAAAACCGAAGAAAGAAAAACAATCACTTAAAAAAAATGATGTGAATAAAATTTGGTTATTTCACTGATCTTTTCTTTTTTTTTCTTCTTCTTTCGATTAATAAAATTCGAAGAGGGATCAAAACAAAATCAAAGCTTGTCACTAATTGATCGTCAAATTATTCTTCTTGTTTCCGATGAAGCAAAATACAATCGACTTCCGTTAGTTTAAAAGAAGAAGTGAACAAAATTTGTTATAATTTCGATTGCTTTTTTTGTTTTTTCTTTTCCTTTTTTTGATATACAAAAAAGCCGACATTCGGCTTACAATTTTTATTTTGTTTTCTTTCGCCTTTAATGAAGAAAAAGAGAAACGCAACGAGCAATTAAATTAAAATTGAAAGTTAAACGGTGTTTTTTCCTGCATCAAGCTGAAGAAAAGAAAAAGCAGTCGATCATCTTTTATTTCTTCTTGCGTTAAAAAAATAAAAATAGAGGAAAAAATGCGAAAAAATTTATTAATTGACAAGATTAATTTGCTTTTTTTATAAATAAGGTGACAATATTCATTGTGCAATCGATCGACTTTTGCTTGTTTTCTTCTTTTGATGTACAAAACGCAGAACGCAAGGAAAGATCCACTTCCGATCGTTTTTTTTTCGGCGTTGAAATGAAAATAGACATTCTCTGAAAAATAATCGACCGTCTTTTGTTTCTTTTGCTTTTAACCTCTTGATCAAGTATTTATTAAGTGTGTAAACGATCGTTTTTTGTCTCCTTGTGTGCTTAAAAAAATATAGAAAAAATGCGAAACACGATTAAATTTAACTTTTCTTTAAAAAATAATTAAGGTCAGTTGGGGTAAATGTAAACGATTTTTCTAATTCTGAAATAACTGTTTATTTTTATGGTTTGAAATATATTATTTTAATATTAAAATTTAAACATAAATAATTGAACACTATCTTCTTTATGGATCATACGCGGTTTTGCATAATGACAATGAGGCAACCGTTTTTATGAAAAAAATATGTAGGTAGGTTTACTTCCTCACGTCACGTTCACAATTACCCCTTATCCATCGTAAATGTAAACAAATAACTATATAGAAAAGCACTGGAATAGTGAAAATTTTAGTGTAAATGTGAACATAGTTAATGTTATTAGCTTTGGGAGAAACTTGTTCTGCACATCCTTAACAGCATTTGCCAAATCTTTGGAAGTACATGAAAGTCCTCTCCTTTTATTTTTACATAATTTCGAGGCATGTTAAATACTCAAAAAAAATAAAAAAATCAAATCGTATATTTCAGTAATTATAATAACACATAAAAGTTCAAAAAGTTTACTCCGAAATCTAGTTTACATTTACCCCATGCTTCGTGTATTGGGGTAAATGTGAATATCACCTTAAAGTTTGATTTACCTACTTTTAAAAACATGGCTTCTCCTCAGTCATGTAAACATCTAAAACATTGTACTTACCTTATAAATTTCTACTCATACACAAGATTTTGTAACGGGACGCTAAAACAGCGTTCACAATGACTTAACGTAACAAATTTAACCTCTAAATACAGATTGAAGCGTTTTGTTTTAATGTAAATACTTAAAATTCTAAACTGAAACTAATTCATGTGTTTAATTAGGAATAGTAAATCATTTAAATTTAGAATTACTTCGTTTACATCAGTCTTTCTCAAAGTGGGCGATAACGCCCCCTTGTGGGCGCTAGAGGCCTGTAGGGGGGCGGTAAAGGGCACAGAGAAAATTGGGGGAAACAAGATAAGACTCCTATATGGCAGGCTATAATTTAACTAAAGTTATTAAAGTAATGGGCGCGTTTAGCGAACAGCAGCTGCTGAGTTGCTTCCTCAGCAATCGTTTGTGATTGGCTATTACCTTAATGTGAACCATTCACAAACGATTGCTGAGTAAGCAACTCAGCAGCTGCTGTTCGCTAAACGCGCCCAATGATTGCGATTGTGATTTTTAAGATTTTTACATTAACAAACAGTGCATTCAAATTATTTATTAATTTACGTTACGTTAAGTGATTGTGAACGGGGTATGACTAACAAAGCAACTTAAAACATAGGATTATATTAAAACCGTTAAAAACGTATAAAAGCGTTTGAACATCGGTGGGAGCAGAACGTTGCCAACTTGGAGAAATTCAGCAGCACCTGATTTGCGCTATATTTCAAATAATAACGAGATCACATTAAATTTGTTATTAAAGGTGCGTTTACAATTGCCCCAGTTTACATTTACCCCAATTGACCCTAACAAAATTAATTTGTTTTTTTGGATTAAAGAGGTGAGAACATTTAGTGTGAATGGTGATCGTCTTTTGTTTTGTTCTGTTTTTTCTTTGTTTGACGTAAAAAACGAAAAACACAAGAGAAAATCCACTTCCGATCGTTTTTTTCCCTGCGTTGAAATGAAAATCGACGGTTCTCTGGAAAATAATCAACCGTCTTCTGTTTCTCTTTTTTAAATTTTATGATCAAGTATTCATTAGGTGCGTAAGCAATCGTCTTTTGTTTTCTCTTGCGTTGAAAAAAGCGATCGCAGCATATCGCTACTTAAAAAAAAATAAATAAATAAAGTAAAACGCGAGACACAGTTAACTTCAATGTTTCTTTAAAAAATTAATGAATTAACAAAATTAATTTGTTCTTCTTTTTTTTATAAAGGTGATAACATTCGTCTTTTGTTTTGTTTTGTTTTTTTTTTTTTTTTCGCTTTTGACGTACAAACAAGAGAAGATCGACATCGTATCGTTTTTCTCGACGATGAAATGAAAATCGACAGTTCTCTGGAAAATAATCGACCGTCTTTTGTTTCTTTTTCTTTGAATCTCATCATGATCAAGTATTTGTTAAATGTGTAAACGATCTTTTTTTGTTTCCTTTCGCGTTCAAAAAAGAAAAAATGCGAAACACAGTTAACTTCAATGTATCTTTAAATAATTAATTCATTAACAACTTTCGATCGTTTTGTTTTTTCGGCGTTGAAATGAAAATCGACAATTCTCTGGAAAATAATCGACTGTCTTTTGTTTCTATTTATTTGAGTACCATGATGAAGTATTTATTAAGTGCGTAATGGATCATCTTTTGTTTTGCTCTAGCCGTAGAAAACATGTACAACATATAAGAGGCGATCTTTTGATTCTTTTTACGTCTCATCACAAAGTATTCTATTAAGTGTGGAACATCTTTTGTTTTTGTTTCTTTTTTTTGCTTTTGTTGAGAATAGGGAATGTAAGCGGCAATCGACTTTTGTCCATTTCTCTTTCGGTGGCAAGATGAAAGTTGAAAGTCGTCTGGTAAATAATCTTTTGTTTTCTGCGTTTTATGACAAAAATAATTTATCAAAGTATAACATATCGTCTTTTGTTTTTTTCTGTCTTTCATTTAAGTCAAAGAAATAAGTTGTGACTAAACAGTTACGTAGTTATCACAAATGGCCAACCAAAATCATAATGTTTTTTTTTAAATAAAATCCTGCCAAAATTCTCTCTTTTTTTTTCAAGTGAATTTTTGATACCTTCTGTTTTTTCTTAGAGGAAATTATGGAAAAGGCTGACATTTAGTTAAAAAAAAATATAAAACATATTATAATCAAAGCGCGTCGCCATTTTGCCTCCAAAACATTATTTCATTGGCCCAATGCAATTCGGAAATTTATAAATCCGGAGAATTCAATGCACAATTAGAATGCAGGGGTATCGATTTAGTTGTCTAAGAATACGGTATACAGGTATTTATAAAATTTCGAAACACGACGAGAACTTCTAACACAAATGAAGAAAGGAAAAGATGTGAAATAACAATAACCGCGTGGACATGAAAATAATGAAAAAGACGTCCAAATGTGTGGCAGAAATAGATCCGATTAAAGAACGCATAATCCAATCAAATTTCGGGTGCAAAAAGTGAAAGAAACTTTAAGAGATTGAAGCACATGCAAACATCTAATGTTAGACATCTACAAATGCTTCTTGGATTTATTGTGAATATTGACTTTACTTACTCGTTTTTCCTTTAGCTTCATCTTTGTCCTTCCAAGATAAAAACAGCATTTTAAACTCGTAAGGCTCGGCCCCATCGACCACTCGCGTCACGTGCGTCTCATTGGGGTACTTCTTTTTCTTCACAAATCCTCGCGCGTTTCTCATCGCCTCCGTTCGCTCCTTATCGCTCGCCCTTTTTCCCACCCAAACCCAAATTCCAAACACACCGTGATCCAGAACGAACACATCCTTAAACAACAGGATTTGGCCTCAACTAACAACAAGTAAAATTTGCTCACGTCTGAATCGAGGTCTCCTTGCGAGAGGGGTCCGGATTTAAGCTCGGTAACTCGGTATTTGCCGCTGTTGTCGGAGCAACGATACAGTTTGATGTTGTTCCGGAAGTGCTTTTCTGTTTCCGCGTCGCTGGTTGCTTCGGCTGGTAGGACATGGCGTTTGTTTAGGGGTAGATACTTTTGGAACTCGGTTTTTTCCTCGTCGGTCAACGTTTGTTCGTAACCGTCGTCGACGAAGACGATGTTGGAGATGTTGTTTTCAGTTTTGAACTCAATTGCTGTCTGAAAATTTTTTTTTTCAATAAGTACCTCAAAAGGCCAAGACTTTTAAAGATATTTAAGATTTCATATAGAACTTTCTTCGTTTACTTTTTCGTAAATTATGTGCAGCTTTTTTTTTCTTTAACTGAAACGTTAAATAATGGTTTCAAGATGAGTTTAAAAACAATTGCCACACAAGGTTACCTATATGTGTAATCATGGAATATAATACATAAGCGACTTTACAATAATAATGGTAATTTGTTGTTACATGTGCCTAAGCATAAACGTTATACTTCCAAGGTGAAATAAGTTGTTTTTTCTGTGCTGAACGTTCTGTTGTTGCCTTGTCACTTCCAAGCATCAACTTATTATCAATCCTTGTAATGTATAGTTAAATTGAGTAACTATGTAAGCACACAGCCAGGATGTGTTTGTCTTAAAAAAAAGCGTTTAACATGACTGGCTTCATCACTACTATTATCCACGAGTAGAAAAAAAATGTCGTTAAGTAAAACTGTGACAGGATGAGTACCTTGGTTGCGTGTAACTTTTCAATGCCATTCGCAGCTCTCCCAACCCAGACGAAGATGATGGTCGGTGTGAGGACTATAAGGACATCGCCGCTGTTGAAGTTCTTCCACGACACCGTATCTTGTTGGACGACGACTGGCGAACGTTTACCTTTAATTTTGTATAATTTGGGTTCGAAGGACTTGATGACTTCGTTGAAACCGCTTGGTAAACCTCCTTTTAAAATTCTGAAGAGAAGAGAAGTAGAGAAGAGCATATAAGTTTTTGAAGACTATGAGAAAAAAAAAGTTTTTGATTATATTTTTATACTTTTTTGCGTAGATGTAGATATATCGGTTGTTGAATCAAACTGAGATCATATTCAATTGCATTACCCCTCCAGAATAGTCATTGTTTATGTTCTCATTTTACTACAACAACCGGTGGGTATACAAGATTCAATGCTCTATTTGTTTTAATTTGTAAAAACTATTTCCAACCGATAATGAGAGCGATCTGCAACACGCAATTATTTTAACCGCGCTACTTACGAGCTAATTAAAATTTAAAACCAACGACGTGCGTTATAAATAAAATCAGCCTATTTTCACCTTGCATTATACAAGTGTGTTGTAAACTACATACATTGCAAGTGATGTTGTTTCGCACATCAATAACGAGGTGAAAAAAGTTTAGTCGTTAAAGTCAATGATACAGAAATTTGATTCAGTTAATTAAACATAATTAGAAAGTAGTCAGAGCAATTAAATTTAATCAGTGGCGTACGCAGGTGCGTTCATGACCTTCTTTAAGATGTCCGCAATTCTGTGTACATGTTGTTAGGTAATGTTTTGGCTAAATGCTTCGTTTTGGTTGTTATAGTCATTTTGTGGCCTATCTACTGACACAAAATCCACGTCAATGGATTTAATTAGACTATATCTACAAAATGATGTAAAAGACCCTGCCGCCGCCTACCTGAAACCATTTTTAAAGTAACTCCTGAACCTTGCACTTTCATTTCCTTGTGTCTCTCTGTGCTGAGTTGCATATCCTCCGAGGTAGGCGTCGAGTTCAACAGTTTTGTAAGCAGCAACCCCCGACTTGTCTGGCGTCGTCGAGCAACCCAACCAGAAGTGGATGTGGTATTCAAGAGAGCCCCTTCGAATTTCACGAGTCTACGTAAAGTTATTGAGTTACACTATACATCCATCTCTATAGGTACTACATATAAAAAAGAAATTAAAACCCCAACAGGTCTGCACTTGAATTTGTCCATCGATATACATTATTTTGAAAGCTTTTTAAAAAAATAATAGGTTTATAATATAATGTGTTTTAAAAGTGAGGGACACCCCCGCACTTTGTGTCTCTCCTTTTATACTATAACCCGTATATGAGTGCAGGCGTGGGTTTACAATTCAATAAAATTAAATAAAAAGAAAACTCACTACTGCATCAGTTCCCGAAGCTTGCCCATACTGAGAGGCTGCAAAAATAATATATGAATCAGCGTCGTAGAATGTTCCGTACTGGTCTCTCGATAGAGCCACGACGTTCATATTCTGAAAGAAAAAAGCTTGGATTTTTGTTGAAGGATGAGCGAGAGCGTGAGATAGCGTACTTCGATTCGCCAAACAAGGAAGCACGTGGAATTTTTTCGTATTTTCTTGAAGGCGGCATCCACCAGGCCATTGGCGGTGGTGCCATTTGCGTATCCGTCATCCTGCAAGAAGGAAAGGAAATTGTTGAACTTAACCTTGTACCTTGCAGCGAAATCTGTGTAAATTGCTCCTCTCCTCTTGAAAGAGTTGAAAGAGGAGGAATGGAATGCTTTTTGGAATTTTAATTAAATACATATTATTGTTACACCTGTTCTTAATTGTTTTTCATATAAAGACAATGAAAGAATCCAACCACTTCAAAGCAACAAAACCGAAAATCTGAAAATGATTGTGAAAGAAGAAGAAATAGAGTTGGAAGAAAACAGAGAAGAGAAGACAATATGAAGCTTCGATGAAATGATTCAATTGTGACTGAATCGTTCAATGGAGAAAGGGCATATGTCCATATAAGATTCACTGTAGACATATGCCTTTAGCCATTTTTGCAATAACCGATTCACTTGTTGATTCAGACAAATAGAGTGATTTCAAATTTGATGAAATTTGTTTATAGCTACAAGTAGGTTTTCTACTTATTGCAATAACGTGAAAGTGATAGATGATTAGGGTTATTGTCAGATAGCGATTGAATCTGTCATTTTTTAAGTAAAAATATAATAAAAAAAGAGGTTTGCGTCGGCAAATAAAATAAAATTATGCGAATCGAGCTGACAATCATTGGACTGCAGTGATTTATGTAAACTACCTAGAATTCATTTAGCATTCACTGCTTTTATCCGCGTGGCGTTTGAAAGTTGCGTTACCGACATTACAAGGTCCTGTTACATAATTAGAATTTTCTACATCAAAAATAACCGGTAACGAACCGTTTTAACAATTCTCGCAAGCACCAGTAGGTTACTAAGCACTGTTTTCATTTACTACAAGGAGAATGTTTACGTTTGAGTTTCTTCGTTTTGCGATGATTTATCCTTCCTGAATTCGCTAGATAACATTTCTTTTTTTTGTAATTTCCGATTATTTAGCGTCTAAATCCACTTGATATTTAATTAATTAATAATTCGATTGAAAAGTTACATACAATATCTTTTTTAATCTTTTTTAATTAGCATTAATATATACGGAGTGATCAGATATGCGCGACAGTCCCGTATATTTTACCGTTTAATAACACAGGCCTACATATGAAAATTTTTTGAACATTGTTTTCGTTTTGATAGCTGTTCTTATCTAATTTACATGCTCTGAATTCAGTAATATTCACAGATTTTCGCTATCACATCAGATTTTTCCACAAAATTAAAAAAATATTTATATGCATTTTCGAGAAAATCATTTGTCTAAAAAAAATTCATTTTCAAAATTACTACCGAAATATCTATTTTTATTAAGCCCTTTGGGTATGATAAGACGGCTCTGTGTGATATCTTCCGTTTTTCTGTGCCTTAGAGTGCTTTTTTTTATCGGTTGCGTTTGGAATATCACGTTTTACTGACCAGCAGTAGTTGGCTATGATATTTATATTCCATCGGCCTTGGTATCGCTTTTCCATCTCTTTCATGTCTTGATGAAAGCATTCTCCCTATTCTTCGGTGAAATCACCAACATTTTCAGGGAAGAAATCCAGATGTGAACGGAGTTTGATGCCCATACAGTAACCCAGTCTTTTGAATTTTTTTAAATAACGTTACGATCATGTTTATATCATGTTTATAGTCTGGATGCTTGTGTTTGATATCAGTTACAAAGTTCCACTATTGGGGGTGCACTCTATAACTATTATCAATCTCTATTTGCCGCTAACTCTATTTTTATGAATGGAGTTAGTGGCAAATAGCGATTGATATTGATACTGATGTGATACGATAAAAATAATGACGGATTCGTAATCAGCGTCTCCTAATTAGTAAAGATCACCGACTATATTCAAAACAATGAAAATCATGTCGGCCTGTGTAATCGATTCCTTGCTTCAAGTTCAATTACTGTAAAATGATTTACTTCACCGTCTTAGCCTAAGGTAAAATTTATCTGTCAGTTAGAATGTGACACATAGTATGTGTTCAGCCAACTATATGATATGACACATTCTAACAGATAAATTAACCCAGGTTCTTTCTTCAATTTTGACACTAAAATATCGCGATCACAGTGCCAGTTGAATATATCTATAATTCAGTTTTCTATTAACCATGGCAACGAGAATTTTCTGTTTTTCGTAAAATATCAATAGAGTCAATTAATTACTGGGCGCTGTGAAATTTTTGTGAGAATGGCAATTAAACATAAATCCAAAGAACTAGCGAAGGTCTCCTTGCTAGGAAAATCAAGCAGAAACGCGAAATTCCGAACCGTTCAACTTTTAGTAACGTTCGTGCCGAAGAAGCAGCCGAAAAACATCACCTACGTTGACAATCTACCTGACGAAATGATGATCCAGATTTTTTCGCACCTATCACCGAAGGAGCTCTTCTTTAACGTCCGACCTGTGTGCAAAAGGTGGGAACAATTTGCCATAAGGTCTATCCTGTGGAAGAAAATCAATGTTGATAATGAGACTCCAACGGAGACTTTGTGTGAGTGGATCAAATCCACCGATCTCTTGAAGATTTTCATCATGAAAAACAGAAATGACGGAAACATCATCGCGGAAGAGGTTAGTCTCCCATCGTCATGATTATTATAATTTAACACCCACGTCATTTCAGTTGTCAAAAAATTGTAAAAGCTTGGCATCTATTGAAATCCAAAACTGTTGGGGTGCTCCTAAAAATTGTTTCATACAAAGCAAACCGCTATGTCACCTTGTTACACGCTGCCGTACATTATACAACTTAAATCGGTGATTTTCGTTTTTCAGATTTTTATTTCGGAAATTCTTCCGTCTGATTTCGAGAAACAAGCGCAGCGGAAGGCTCATGGAGAAGTACGTCGGCCCCAAATCTGCCAAGCAGATGAAGGCCTTTTTCGCCGCCCTCTCCCACTACGAGGTGCACGACTCGGCGATCATAGGAAACATAAACTTCACTCGGAACTTCAAAACTGCGAGACGTCATTCGGCACTTTCAGGAATTTCAAAATCCGGAGCGATATATGAACATGATCCAGGGGAATTTGAATTACGGCCCGAATTTTGGAGACAACTTTTAATCTATTTCGTGGGTATACAATTAAAAATAGTATGTACAAGAAGTTACAGAGCAATAAAAATTTGTGAATACAATAAATTGTCAAGTTGGTATAAAACCAAAAAGATTACAGAAGGTTTTCTTTTTGATAGATGTGTACAATTAACAATTTTAGATTGATTTTCTCTAGTTCTCATATTAGCAAAGCTCCAGTATATCAACGTTATTTATTCGAGGAAACATTTAACATAAACTGATTTACAATAAATTATGACAGACATGTTTATCTAATGAATCTAACTCACTTGATTTTAAAACACCACGAATCGCTGCAAATCAGCGTTTACTCTAACACCTCCCCTCGATGAGTGGTTATCTAATTACACCATACCACACATCTCAAGACATTTGTCAAGTTTAGCTTTAGATAATCCCTTAGTTAACATATCAGCTGGCATGTTCTCTGTCGAAAGATAATCGACGCAAAATATTTTACTCTTCAATATGTTGCGTATAAAATGATGCCTGATGTCAATGTGCTTACTTCTTGCATGATATACAGGATTCTCAGCAAGTTTAAGAGCTCCTAAACTGTCATTGGAAAGTGTAATTTTAGTTAAGTCATTGAATCCTAATTAAACATAAACACGATGAAGAAATCGGCTATTAGACAAGACAAGAAGACTTCTTTTTTTTAATAAAACAAGGAAAGCATGGAAATGGAGAAGGAAAAATGTTTGATTGCTTTTTTACTGACTGAAAAATTGCATGAAATAAAAAAAGCACTCTTATTGGGAATCGTAAAATGCACATCTTTAAATGTTTTTAGGAAAACAATTGGAAACGGAATAGAATATAGAAAAGATTGTAAGTGTATGTACAGTTGCGGACAGAAAATTTCAGATGTCACTGTCATTCCTCTGACGTAAAAGTTAAGAAATTCCTATATGTATACGTCAGATGAGTGACAGTGACATCCAAAATTTTTTGTCCGCAACCGTACAGTAGCGGACAATAAAATCCAGGCAACATCGTTTACAATGTAAACCTTACTTTTAATATTTTTGACATTTACTTCATATACAAAAAGTCAATAGTAATTCTGACGTTTCAAACAAATTTTATTTTCTTATTTTGACAGAAATATAACCTCAGCGAAAACCTGATTTACCCAATTTGTTAAATTACGCACGACATGTTAAATTCTTGCCCCGATTTTATTGTATGTACGCTCTCACTCAATTAAATCGATGCCCCTATACACTAATGGTCTAATAATAAGCTGGGCTGCATTACTGGAGTCGGTAAAACTGTATCCTGTGATTTCTTAGGTAACCTTTTGATACAAAGAGAACGTCAATGATTTCATTTTCTCGGTTTTGATTTGAGTTTAAATTTTAAATCAACTTTTTGGTGGAATCTGATTCCCAAAGAGTCATAAGCAACCCTGCGTAGTGCGTACCATGGAAAATTCCTCTTTAACATAAAAGAAATCTAGGACATTACAAAGTTGTAACAATATATTCCAGATATACAAAAAGTTGTAATCAATGAGTGGACCAGAACTACTGCGGATGAACCAGTTGAAGAATTTTAGCCATTATAGTTAAGTACTACTTTTTTAATTTTTAAGCTATGTACACACGGCGACACTTAGAGTGGACACTTGTGTCTAGAGCAGTGTTTTACTGTCCACACGTACTGCAATTTTTTAAGATAGAGTAGTCTCGGACACAAGTTTCGGATTCAAGTGTCGGCAAAAAGTGTCGCGTTTATCTACACCTCTCTACGATTTCGCTAGATTAGGAATTTCGTGGGTAGTGTTTTACTATGCAATTTTCCTGAATCAAACAATTGCTGAACAGATATTTGCTGCTGTGGTAGGTACTTGTATCGCAATAAAAATAAGAAATCGTAGAAGACGAAAAAGGAATCTGTGGATAAAAGAGACGGTGAAAAATAAATAAATTTTCGGTTGCTATAACACGTTATCCGTAAATTAAGACCTGGTGACGAAAAATTGTACAAGAATTTTCTTCGTACGTCAGTTACAGATTTTGCCCACTTATTGGAAGAAATTACATCAAAAATACAGAAAAGAGACACAGCATACCAACGGAAAAAAGATTAGCATTATCACTAAAATTTCTGCCAACAGGCCAGATATTTAAAAATATCTTTCCTAAAATTGTATTAAATTTTTGAGGCAATTCTTCAATTTATTGAAGCTGTCCGCTTTGACCGCAAACCCTTCCAAAAGAGATATCAAGAGATTCTTTTCTTTTTCCTTGGTCCTGGTCCACTCGAATTTCGACATCTTTGCGACACTGATTAAAAATTTCCGAAAGATTTGAAACAAGCTAGACCTCTTTTCGACACTCATTTTAACTTGTCCACACGTGAATTGCAACGACACTAGCGACACTGCAATTCGCTCTAGCGACACCGATCTCAGATGCTGTACACACGCCGACACTCGGTGTATACACTCGATCTAGACACAAAAGTGTCGCTGTGTGTACGTAGCTTTATATTTGATTTGTTTTTGCAACATTTTTAACATGGGACTTGGCTCTACTAATAATAAAAGAGCTTTTGCAATGAAACAAGTGGTCATTACTAACGTCGAAACCATGTATATTTTGAAAACGGGTCATCTCCCGAATCGGAAAAAAATTTTGAGGTCCCCTATGTGTCTAAAAAGCATTGTTTAAGCATTTCTGTATCAGGTTTCATCCCCTGTTAAGATAAACAAAAAAATGCTGCAATTTACACTGAACACTATCAACTGAGAACGGTTTTTTTTCTATAAAATTTGAAAATTTGAAAAATTTATTTTCGGTATTAATTTATAAATAGTCGGAGTCGGAGTCAGGGTCGGAATCGGAATCGGAATTGGAAGATTTCATGTACCGACCCCACTTCCCTGATAGTATTAGGTTGTTCGTAAAAAAATATCGTATTATGTCTATAATTTTTTTATTCCAGAAAATTTGGGTGATATCATTGTGGAATACAACTGCTAGCAGAAAGATGGCAAAAGGTCACTAATGTAAATGGTGATTATATTATATATAGTATAATCAAAATTTATATACTTATGTATATTAACATTCTGAATTAAAAAGAAAATGACATTTTTTTCCGAACAACCTAATATTTAAACACTGTAACCGTTAGTGGTGGATTTCACAAACGTTACTTAAATTTAATCAAGCGTTAAAAATAACCGTTGCCATGGTTACATGTGCTGAAGGTATAGGAATGATTATTCTTAATCAATGATTAAATTTAATCGACTTTTATGAAACCCAGCATAAGTCTAATAATTGTAAATAAAAGCTTTATGCTGATGTGCAAATATCGCCAACTTTTGCGGTTTTGTTTTTTCATTGTAAACACTTGTTTTTCTTTTTCTTCAGAAAAGCGATCGCCTTTTGTTTCTTATCGTATGTATATCGATTTAGCTTTTCTTTTTTTATCATTATTTTATAATATTCTTTCATTTAGTTAGAATTCTAGCCGATCTTTACTTTTTTTAATGAGGCTTTCCCTTCAATTTCTTTTTTTTTTTTTCAGAAAAGCGATCGCCTTTTGTTTCTTATTGTATATACTTGTGTGTTTACCGGGTGTTCACTTTGATTACGCACCATAGGAATGTCAATGCAATTTTATTTTATTGCAAATTCCGGCTTCCCTTTTGAAGTTATTGTTAAAAAAACATCATGCTGAATGCAGGCTTGTTGATCCATGATAGTCTGCATGATATCGGATTTAATACCAAACGATTTCTTCTTATGGCCTTATTTAAAATCAGACTCCTTTTCGCGATTTGAATGAGTTCAGAAGTAGAATCGCGGAAGAATGGGCAACTATTACTTCTAGAATGTTTAAAAACGTTCGTAGAAGCTTCTAGGGCAGGTCGGCCGCGAACGGGGAGTTATTTGAACATTTGATGTGGTAAGGTGAAGTGGGGTAAATATGATATACTTTTTTAATAGTTCACGAAGAAAAGGCTAATAATTTTAATGGAACCAACATTTTTAAAAAAATTATCAATGATTTAAATATAGTTCGTAATTGATATCAGGACTGACACCATTTCAGTTCCTTTTTGAAAAATGTTAATGGAAATTTTTTTTAAAACGATCTCAGTATATTTACCCCAGCGAATGTGATAATGATGTCCATCTACCTATGAATAATTCTCTTGAAATGGAATGGGACTAATGTATAACAATTATTGTAGTTTATTAATTATTTAGGTTTTTACAAAACTAAAATATCTCGATCAAGAAAATTGCTAAACACATGTCGACTTAAATCTTAGGTTATACTATGACCTGTGCTATGACCAGCGATTGTTAAGCTAAGTTCACATGCATTGCGGATACGCAAAATTTTTATTGCGGATCGTTTCTAATTGGTTCATTTTGATTGAAATGTACATAATGAACCAATTAGAAACGATCCGCAATAAAAATTTTGCGTATCCGCGATGCATGTGAACTTAGCTTTACACCGCTTGCAGCTATACTAGCAAGTAATTTCGTTCCATCTAGTGTTGTGCTTATTCGTATAAGAGCTTAAAGAGTTGTAAGGTATATGGCAGCAGCAGTAATAAATTTGCGTTAAAATTATGACTCATTATCACAATTGCCCCTTTACCACATTTACCCCATTTATAAATAAATATTTTTCAATGCGAATTATGTTTGAAGTCTCTATTTTTCAATTAGAAGTTTATCTGCTTGATCAACACTGTGGAATACAAAAACATCTGCTTATTTAATTTTGAAAATCCATTTATTCTAAAAACGTAGTAAAAGTAGTCTTAGCTAATGCATAACACAAAGCTACGTATTATACTGTTTAGTGCTTTATGATATATTCGATAGGAGAGCAGGAATTTACAATTTAAAAAAATTGCATTGAAATCCCTATGGTGCGTAATCAAAGTGGACACCCCGTATATATAGAGTCAGTTTATCGTATTTTCTTATTTCATTATTTTATTTTATTTAGTTATAATTTTATCCGATTTTTACTTTATTTTAATGACACTTTTCCATCAATTTCATTTTTTCTCAGAAAAGCGGTTGCTTTTTGTTTCTTATGGTATATACATATAGGGATTTAATTTTTTTTCTTTATTTCATAATTTTCTTTTATTTAGTTAAAATTTTAATCTCTTGTATCCCTTCTTTCCGTTTTACTATTTGTTTCCTCCATTTTTCTCCTATTATAGCATTTATTTCTCTTTTGTTTACCTCTAATTTTTCTTCTATTTTAATATTGGCCTTATCTATTTTCGTATTGATCTTCTTCATTTCTATATTGGTCTTTCTCATTTCTTCCATCATCTTAACGAACATCATTTTTATGTCCTCTTCCTCTTGTTTTGTTTCTTCTTTTATTTATATGTCTTCCTCTGTTTTTTTCTATTATCACTTCTTCCATCTCACTGCTTTCTTCTATTTCTTCTTCTGTTTCCATTGCCCTTTTTTCATCAACTTCAGTATTCCTTCTTTTCTTTTTCTGTTCCTTGTCCATCTTATTTATTTAAAAATTCATGAACCCGTCCAATTTTCGTTTTATCGAGCCCTTATCGTTGGTCGCCAATTTAAATGCTGTGATATGCCCCACGTTGGGCGCCAATTTAATGCTATGATCTCAGGGTATTTTGCAAATTTTCTCTTTCTGGCCCCACGTTGTTGGTGCCAATTTAATGCTGAGTTAAATCGTCACTTTGGACGATACTTACTATTAATATATTTTTCAAAACACGGGTGATTTTTTTCCTTGTATGTATGTTGATCAAATTTATTTTATTTTCTTTTCGATTTTTTTTAAATTGTTTTACCTGCTGAGGACTTTTTCCAGTTTGCTCATTTGTTTTCGTCGCCAGATTTTTTCGCTGAAATTTCAAATCATCGTAGTTTCCAAATTTGAAAAGTGTTTAGATTTTATTTATTTATTTATTTATTTATTTATTTAGGGTTTTATTAATTTTTTAATAATTATTTTTCCTGCCTTGCTTAGGATTTTCTTGGATTTTTTTTAAATCATTAAGATTATCTTTAGTTTTCATTGATTTTATGTGGATCATTATTATTTTATTGGTGATTTTCTTTTCTCTCTTTTTTTATAATTATTTTCTACCTTACCTATTTAAGCTGCGTTCGTTTATTCAACTCCGTTCACTCTATTTACTCTTTTCGCACCCTAAAGAGTGAGAGCGAATAAGATTTTATATAAGTAAGAATGAGAAAAAAGTGCGAAAGTGCGAGAAGAGTAAATAGAGTGAACGGAGTTGAATAAACGAACGCAGAATTTTATTATTATTTTTTTCAATTTCTTTTTAATCATCAAATAATTGTAATAATTATTTTATTTTACTTTTGTTTAAACGCTTTAAACATGATCGTTTCTCGTTTTTTTTTATTGCATGTGGATGAAATACATTTTTTTACTTGCTTAGAATTTTCTTTGAGTTTTTTTTTATTATTAAATTTCTTCTTCATTATGAAGTTTCAATTTCGTCTCCGAATTCTAACCGAAACTTAATCGTCACTCGATTTGAAACCGCCGTTTTAATTTTTTTTTGCAAAAGATTTTCGTATCGTATTAACTTATATTATATATAAGTGACAACACAAAAAATAAGTTTTCGCAATCTGGATGCTATAAAATCAACTTTACTGTATATAGGGTGTCCCAATATAGAGCGCAAAATTTTAATGAAGATGAAGAAGCCTATACACAGAAACTGTTTGTCACTTTTGCACCCTCGCTGTTGTTACAATTACTTGTTGCTTATAAGTTATAAGCTATTACTTATTAATAATATAATATCTTAAATGTACAGGTAATTTTTTTATTATACGCCGATTGATCGAAGAACTTTTATTATATAGCTGTCTCCTTCTAATTTTCGTGAAACGGCCTTGCGGTTTTTGTCATGGCATGTCATTTTTTCTATTCATTATCGACGGTTACAAAATTCTGGGGTGGTATCGAATTAGTTGATCGCAAGTGTACATTTTTCTGTAAGATCGTGACTGTTTGCTTTTATTTATTTATTTATATTATAATAATTCTAATGCCGACATATTTTTCAGAAATAAATAAATGAACATGTAAATAAAATAAAAAAGGAAATTAAAGCAAAAACTAGACTAGATGTAAAACTTTAAAATAAATTAATCTGATGGTTTTTAATTAAAATCAAAGTAAGAAAAAAAAACCAGGTAGAATGGAAGTGAAACATATACAATAATGCAACAGTACAATAAGACGTCAACGAAATACCTGTTTAACAAAATGTATAGTTCATAAAAATTATAATACGTACACGGTGACTCTTCTAACTCTAGTAATTACGATAATTATATTATCGTCTAATTCAAACTGATGCAACAATACACCTCAATATTTACATAACAGTTCTTTTTGGGAATTACGTGCGCTATAGCTTCAGAAAAAGACACGCCAAATAAAGCTATAAATCTATTAGTATTAATTACTGCTACGCTATTAATAAGAAAAAAAGTGAACACAATAACATTTCCAAGAAGTTGAGCAATTAAAAATCAACCAAATAATGGGATTAATATAAATAATACTCATCATACGTAATCGACTTGCTGAAGATCGAACACTTGCATTTTCATGAGCACGTTATTTTCCATTTCAGGAAAACAAGGCACTTTTTCGATCAAAGAAATGAACGCACAGTTTTCATACGAGATCACTCCGGCGTTTTCGGCGAGTTGCAGAGATACAATACAATAAACCGGCGAAACGCGAGTTCTTCGGGCGGGCACAGAACTTGGTGACCGTCGGCCCCCCCACACGACAAAATATTCTTTCTTGGGGGGAAGTCTTTCCTCTCATTGATGAAATCACGCGAGCAGGACCTTGCGTAAGTAATCCTCTAAGTTAACGAGTTCAGTGATGTGATAATTTTATGTGCGTATGTACAGTCATGCACACCTGAAATACACCTCCTGCACTCAGACGTCATCCTTAAAACCTTGTGTGTACAAGCCTCACAGAATTGTCAAGTTGTAACGTTTAAGCTGCACATGACTATAATTACATGGAGAGCAAAGAGCATTATTGTATGTATTATGTACGTGGATGAAATATTAAGAGAATTTATATTTATATCTTAAAAATGTTGAATACTAAAAACTAATACTGAGTCTAAAAGAATAATTGATGTTAAAAGCGACTGTTTCACAAACAACCTGTATATGTATTCAAAAATGAAATTTTAATGTCCAACATCATACGCAAAGATAAGTTCTTGGTGATGCTGGAAGGACCATTAAACGCATCCCTCTCTAGCTTACTGTAAGCGTTTTTGAAAAAAGATGGGCGATTAGATTTTATGATTCTTCAAGCAACACCATGAGCATGTTTATACATATGTGCAAAACTAAAAGTGTTAAACCTTAATTTAAATAAGTACCAAGTATTTAAGAAAATGAAAAATCTAACGAAAACAGAGGAGCACGTGAAGTTTTGAATACCACAACTTTGTGTTGTTTATGGAATCCTCGTAAATTGCATCGATTGCTATTTAACTAGCATAGTTGGTATTAAAATTTAATTTTATTAGCGGAACTAGAGAAGGTAAAACGACGAGAAACTCATTTCAGTTTACCGCTAGATTTACTATGAAGAGTAACTGCAATCTTGCAAAATCCGTAAATACACAACTTAATTTATTATAGTTAAGCGTCTGTGAATAATTTTAAAAATAAATTATTAAGTTCATGCCATACGTCCGCTAGTTTTAACGACAAATCATTGCTGGTAATAAAATGAAGTCGGCAATTGATGTAGGGCTTCAGATTTCCAAGTGAATGTCAACTGTGAACGTGTAAAAGATCAGCAATGACCTGTTTAATCACGTCCCCATTTTGAAAAAAAAAAAAATAACGCAAACGGTAAACGCAAGCGTATCGCAAAAGTAAAAATCGCTTCACATGATAAATTATAGGTATTAAGAACGGTGATAATGCACAGTTCTAGTTGAAAGTTTTCGATTAATTTTTGCGTTAAACTTGTAAGCAACATTGACACCAAATGAAGTTCATCAGAAAGTGTGTCACTTTTAATTTCATAATCCAAAACGACAATGCAAAACTACAAAAGTTCTCATTTGAGGAATACAGTAGCACAATACATGGTGATGGTCAAATAAGTATTTCTTTATTTGAATTGTTCCTTACTAGTAAGTCAAGTAACCTATTTTTGTTCTGCTTCAAAATGTCGATTTATTTCAAAAAATAAAAACGCCTATATAGAATTTCGTATAAATAGATGGATTTCGCCGATAATACTTCGCCTTACGGAATTTAAAAGTTTGCAAAGAAAACTTAGATTATTTCCTGCGAAGACAAATGTAGAAAAAGTCATAACAAGCAGAAAAGAAGAAGCAAACAGTAAAAAATCGAAAAACGTAGGAAATGGAAAGAACAAGGTTGAAGGCAATATACTCATCAGGAAGCAAAGCTGGAAACTTTTTTTTATTAATAATTAAAGAAAATAATTTCGACGTTATCGTTTTTGAGAATGAGGAGAAAGCGCGAAGCACTTTGAGGGCCGCTGCTCGCCGTTTGGAGGACTCGCGGCACCTAGAGACTCAATTAAAGCTGGATTTACATGGAGCGTTAACCGCATCAAAAAGCCGAGCGTATTGTATATTCGTGCTTAAAAGTATCCGAATGAAAAGCAATAAAATAGTTCGAATTTGACCCTTGTGGTAAACTTCCACAGTGACAGGTGGTCACGTCGGTCTTCCGAAAACTTTTAAGCACCAGTATACGCCTTATAGCGTTTTGACGCGCTCAACGCTCCACGTAAATCCAGCTTTAGTCGAGTCTCTTGGTGCCGCTAGGAATACTGTACTCTCATTGTCTTTACGTAACGAGCTCTAACCAATGGGAGTACAGTACGCTCGGCATTTTGACACGCTCAACGCTTCATGTAAATCCAGCTTTACGATGAATCTTTGCCGGGTCCCTTTCACCTTTCACTTTTAATTTTATTTTTTCCATTTTTTTTTGTCAATCTCAATTTCTTGCTCGAGTTGAGCAGAGTTGGGTTCGCTTGGGTTGGGTTCACCTAGATCTTTCGTTTATCCTTGATCTTTAATTTTTGGATTTTTTTAAGTTTCAATTTTTTTTCCGATCTCAATTTATTGCTCGGGTTGAGCAGGGTTGGGTTCGCTTGGGTTGAGTTGGCCTTGAACTTTCGTTTGACCTTGACCTTTACCTTTTTATTAGAGAAAAGGAAAAAATTCAAAAAGAAAACAACAAATGCATTTACGAATGCCCTCAACTCAACTTCAAGAAGGCTGTTTCGTAGACAGCCGAGAAGGGGAAGCATTTTGCCAGATCCACAAAGGCAGTGCATGCATAAAAACAAGTGGACCGAAAACCTAAAATGTTTAAAGAAAGAGAAATTGAAAAGAAGCTGCTATCGATTAAAAAGCACGAAGTGTGCTTATAAAGTAACTTTCAGATAATCAAGAGTGTCTGAGAAAAAAAGATGCCTTAATAAACGAAGCAAAAGAAATGAACTATTTTGGATTACTACTAAAAAATAAAAAGTTATTAAAACAGACACAAATTAGAAAGGAATTGAACAAGTAATGACAGGTAGAAAGCAGAGAAGAGCCCGAGCAAATACGATAACTTTAACTTGATAAATAACTGAAAAAGGAGTCTGAGTGAAAGTGGCAAGTAGAAAGTAGAAAGTAGAAAGAGCAAAGATGTCAAAGGAAAACACGAAAATTGTAGATAGATCTTCAATTTGGTCTTGAAAAAAAAAAGAAAACAAAATAAGCCCTTTCAAATGAGGTATCACATGACCACCCCATTCCATTTAAAAATTTTAAAGGGGCAACTGTCACTTGGAGGGGGTTGGAGGGGGAGATACAAAATTCCGCTAAAATAGTGTCATTTTTTAATTAAAAATCGACCTGTTTCAGGATTTTACATAAAAATCGTTTATTTCGTAGAAAATGAATTTATTCCATACTTTACGAAAGCAGTGTACGTATAAGAGGTACATACCTATTTATCCTATTTAATTTATGGTCGATTTTACAATCGTCGTATAAACTGAGTATAACAGTACTCTTGGAATAACTTGACGTAGATATGGAAGAATGTTGAAGGATATTCGGCGAATGGAACTTATTCCACGATTGTAAAACTGAGCCTTAGTAACGCAAGTTTATTTTTCAAGTTTTAAGAAATTTTAAGTTCCTTTTGCTTTTGTGATTTTGTTTCTTTTTCCTAATATTAATAATAATATTTAAATAAAAACCTTTTAAACCAACATATTTAGTAAATCTATGGAATTGCACGCGGGCGGCTTTTGATCTCGCGGGGGCCCTGAGTGGAGCCTTGACGTCTAACGTCGTGATAATCATAAAACTACAAAACACTTTTATGACTGTTTTGCGTTTATATGCTGTGCTTTCATAACGAGGGATGTATCGTCGATTTGGATATAATTTTTTATTATTTTTCAAAAACTAAAGTAACTCGTGTCTAAATAAAAACCTGGTCAAGTAGGCTACATTTAATAATTCTGCTATGTAAATGCAATGGATAAATTCTCGATTACAACCCACTTGACGCTCATTACATAGAATTTTTTTAACATTTTTCCCGTACTCTGAGATATTATTTCTCTTAGCGTTTTTTTTTTTTGGCGAAACAATTGTCAGTCACCGTGTATACACTTATTTATCCATAGTACATACTTTGATAAAAATTAATTGTGCTGAAGCAAAATTTACAAACAAGGACTTTTTGAATAATTATTTTTTCTTTTAACCTCAAAGCAATTCATTTTTATCTATTTAAATAATTATAGACAATTTGGCACCCCTTTGATTAAGCGCCCTTGTGCGTTGCACAATCTGCAAAACGGGCAGAGGCGGGCGTGTGTGTTTGTGAAATGTTGCAAAGGAATTAATTTAATTGATCCAAAAAACTGTTAATTTCTTGCGACTTTGAAACTAGCATTTATTATCTAAGAATAGTAAAGAAGACAGTACACTGTACTGAAGATGGTAGAGTAGCTGTCAAAATACGTACCTACGGATTTAATTTAAATGTAATAAGACATCATTTTTATTATCAAAACTAGATTTTTTTTATTCATCGACCCAACATATAACATAGATTTTTTAACAAGTTTTAGACTTGTATTAGAAGTTTGTTTTATTTTTCGCTTATGATTTTTCTTAGTGCGAGAATTTTGACTGAAGAGAAAAAATTAACGCAACCTAGTGACACTTTCTGAGAGCGTTCAGGAAACATTAGAACAAAAAAAAACCAATTCCTCAACGCATTAACTTGAAAAGTAGGGTACATTAATAAGAAGCGTTGCGCTCCAGATTCTATATTCAAATTCGAAAACAAAGCGCGTTACGAATCCTTTCCCCGAAAGCTAAAAAATCGACTTACTACATTCATTCGCCGGGGCTTCTTTCACCAATTCACAAATGTCAACTAATCACTAATTGCCCGACAACTTTCACGAACGGATCTGATCAAATCTTTCCGACACAGGTAGCGAGTTCCTGTGCGAACGGAAGCAAGTTTTAATTCGATTTGAAAATCGTTTTGGGGACGTTTCGCTTCCGGATGTGCTTAAACCTTGCTTCCAAGCGGAAGTACGCAACGGTGGTTTTTTATTGTTTCTGCACGCTCATGTTTTTTTTTTTTTTTTTTTGGTATGTAGTATGCAGATGATGGTTCTGTTCTATTAATAAAAAAAAATCGCCCATGCGGTGTTTTGTTTATTGTTTACCTCACGGCAAAAATTTGCAGGCGAACGGTATCGAGTTTAACACAGTTATCGGCATAAACTCGTTCACCTTTATATTGAACCGTTATCGAAAAGGATTTCCATGTTGCTTGAAACGATAATAACCACGTATAAATATTAATGGCGGGCAGTTGATGTTCCGTTTGTTTTGTGCTGTGGTGAAGTGCGAAGATGACCAAACAAAAATTCTATGTACAGGAGAAAGGTAGTTAGTTGCGAATGCCAAAGGGAAAAAATTTTTGCTGCGGCCTAAATAGAGCGTGGAGCTACAACTTCCATGGTTCATTCGAGTTCCTATTGTTACGAATCTGTTTTTTTTTTCCATTTGATCTCGTTAAAAGGAGGAGTGTAATTAAAATATTAATTATACGTCGCCTTAAATCACATTCGCTCGATGTTAAATAGGCAAGGAAGCGAAAACAACAACATACGTAGAGCGGAAAGTGTAAGAAAATATTTGTGGCAAGCAACTCGTGGTTACATTGTTTGATGAGATGTTTGACGATTTGTTTGCACCTATAATCATAAATTGAAAAATAATTTCAGTAACGCAGGTCTTGAATTAGTTCAAAGTCGCTTTAAGTTATGTCACGTTAAGTTATAATCAGAACGCTACAACATTATATTTTGACAGCTGTCATCCGTCAAACGTCGATTAGTTTAAGAAGTCAACTTTTTGGCTCTTCATCTTCTTTCAACAAAAAATCAAAACCAACTTGATTAACCACCAAATTGAAGGCTCTTTATTTACCCTGGTTTTATTAACTGTGATGGACGTCATCTTCATAGAACGTTGCACAGTTAATAGCTTCTTTCGAGGCCTTTCAAAAAATTGCGTGAAAAAATAACAAAATGTTAGGAAACAAAAGACCAATTGCTTAACGTAAGGAATTAAATTGAATATTCATCAAAATTAGAGGTGCGAGGTTCCCAACTTTTTCAAGCATCGACCCGTTCAAGAAAAATAATTCTGTAAAACTCCATTTCAAGCTTAAATTGCTAGAATGAAATCCTTAGCACGGAGTTACGCTAATTGGTGGAAAAATATTGGCAAAGATATTGAAGAGATGGCTAAAAGCTGTGACAGCTATTTCAAAGTAGTACATCCTTGGGATCTTGCAACTTCGCCATGGCAAAGGGTACACATCGATTATGCAGGGCCGTTTATGAAAACGTTTTTACTCATAGTAACAGATTCGTATACGAAATGGATTGAAGTTGTTCCAGCTCAGTGAATCGACACGAGAAGCACAATCATTAAATTAATAGATACTTTTGCTAGATTTGGTCTGCCGCAAATTATTGTCAGTGATAATGGTCCTAATTTCAAATCAAAAGAATGAAACGGTCGCGGATTTGATTTTCAAAACAAAATCGGTTATTGTGGGTTTAATTGTAAATAACTAACAATGTTCAGATTCTCAGTAAAAATTCTGCCGGATGCGACTGATGGACGCCGCGGGGCCCTTTTCAAAATAATGTAAACCACCAGCGTGTTCTTAAAGATTTGTAACGTTAGCCCTATTCAAATAACACTCCGGGTTTTTTTTGCCATCATAAAACAAGTCTGCTTGACATCTAGCTTTGTGTTAGTTCAGATTTTGTACGAATTGGTCACGCTAAAATTTTAGGAACATGTCAGTTATAGAAAAGAGATCAAATTACGTTGCAAGTTGAAATGGCTCGCTTTGGTTTGCTTTGTTTTCAGACAAGCACAGACAAGTGCGAAAAACAGAGAGACAGAATTCGATCTCTCTAGCGAACGGTTGAATTCCTTTTAATTTTGACTTCGCGAGTTTTCTTTTAGTGCTTGCAGTCATTCTTTCATTTTCACATTATCCAGCTAAATCATTTATTTCGGTACGGTTAAAAATACAGTGTGTTAAGAGAAAGGGCAATTAAACAAAACCACGAATACGTTCGGAGTCGCGCCGCGAGTGCATATAAACAAGAGTGTATGCGTGTGTGCTCAACTCGGGAACGCGGATAGGTGAAATAAATGCAAATGCATTTATTTGTATTCTTCGTCACATACTTGGTGGTATAAATCGATTAAGAATTATTTTATTTGCATTAATCAGTGGCTAAAGAATCTATAAAGTTCAGTATTCATATTGCATTTGGATAAATTTTAGTCAAACTATTTTATTTACATTTGGGACGAGGTTAAATCTCTACAAGTAGCATTCACCTTAGTAAAATTTGTTGGTCATTTGTTTCATAAATTATTAGGCCATTTCTGTGATTTAATCAACCAGAGGCAATTAACTGTTCCCTCAAATCTAGGTAGAAATTCAAATACACTGTACTCTTGGAAATAATTCTACCTTTATCTGCTAAGTTGGAAACATGCTAACGGAGGTATTTCGATTTGTAAGGCAAGTTCTATCTGCTGCCCAAACCAAGTGTGCCAGCACAATCTAAACCCGCAAATCAAGGCCAATTAATTGCTCGTTACGGATTTCGTGAAATTACGAGGCCGAACAAATTGAACTACCTATTCATAGCCATCTTCTTAACAAAGTTTTTCACTCCCATTGTGTGGACCGAAGTTTGGTCTTTGCCGAGAGATTTGCAGGTTAATTAAAAGCGATTTGCCGAGAGACTAAAAGGCCGTAACCACACGTAGCGGAGTGCCGAAGACAGTCTTTTGGATCCATTGCGCCAACAAATTAGTTAGAAGGTTTAGCCGACGAAAAAACGAC
Source organism: Dorcus parallelipipedus (assembly GCA_958336345.1). Classification (NCBI taxonomy): domain Eukaryota; kingdom Metazoa; phylum Arthropoda; class Insecta; order Coleoptera; family Lucanidae; genus Dorcus; species Dorcus parallelipipedus. The sequence continues at coordinate 17,783,514 of OY284483.1, forward strand.
GTAAAGGCGTACACTGTACCACCCTTTAAACGTGAGAAAAGATTGTACCTATTCGACCTCAATTAATTAGTTTAGCTAGCGATAGGTTTTCCCATCACCTCCGAAAGGAGTCCCTGAAAAACTAGCGACGATTGCTATTGATTATCTTGCAAATTGATCGCCGAGGGCGGCATTTTGTATCACATACGTCTCCAGAACATCTGATTAATTAATTAATTAAGTACACTGTTGACCCACTGCGTCACACTGTGCGTTGGTTGATTGAGCAGAACGAGTCTTAGAGTACGATCTTAAGTGGCAAACACTAGTACCAAGACAAATCTAAGTTGAACTTAAATTAATTGTTAATGTAATTGAGGAACAGAGTTTGCCGACAACTATTTGCGTGTGCACCAAGCCACCAGCTGTGTGATTGGAGTCAGTTCGGTATAAATCATTAATTAAATCTAATTTCCGCGTTTTTATTTAAACGTATTTAGTTCCTTTAAATCTCTCAAGTTTATTCACCGACTCACCAAAAGAACTGAGTTACAACAACGTAAGGCCAGGATTTGCAGTGACGATTATGAGCTATTTGTAATTATTATCAGTTTATTGCGGATTCCTGAGGATCGTTTAACTGTAAACAGAATAAATAGGACCGTAGGAATTTCTTTAGCACCGGTAGTAATCAGGTAGCCCGGTAGCAGGTAGCTGTAGACTAGACGAATAGGGAGCGCATGCCTAATTGCAGTAAGCAAACCTTTGTTGTGTGACCTTTTGGGATTTCTCCGCAAGTAAACATTTACGGTTCAGTTTCGGTTCAGTTATTTAATTTGGAAATTTGTTTTTTTTTTTTTGTTTGGACAGTTTTTTAGTTGTCCATAAAAGTCAATAAATAAGGTGACACGTCGGCGTGTTAGAATTTCAAGATTTTTTGAAATCAAATGGTATACGTCATAAGGTCACAGCCCCCTATCACCCATCCACCAACGGACAGGCTGAACGGTACGTGCAAACTGTAAAACGAAGTCTTCGAGCAATGATGGAAGAACCTGGAGATTTGAAATTAAAATTGACAAGATTTTTATTACAATTTAGGAAAACTCCACGTGCTACAACAGGAGTTGGTCCTGCTGAACTCATGTTTAAAAGAACAATCAGGAGTAGACTTGATCTTACAAAATCAGGAATTGATGAAGAAATGCAGAAGAAACGCGCTTGTCAAGAAGTTAGAAGTTTTGAAGAAGGTAATAAAGTTTTGTTTAGAATTTATAACAATGGTGATGACAAGTGGCAAGTGGGGACTGTAGTTGACCGATTAGGACTTCTGCATTATGAAGTTGAACTAGGAGTTCGTCATAAAAGACATGTTGATCAAATATTACCTTTTCCCTTATTATATGTGTCGTTATACTAGTTACATAGTTTGCTATGAAAAACAAAGTTAGTCAGTACATGTTATGGCCGTTTTACACTATGACATTTTTTATGTAAAATTTGTTACCAAGTGAGTGAGAAGTGCCAATTCAACCAATCAGAATTCACTATGGTAGCTTAGCTCTCTTACTTTGTAACAAAAATTGTTATCAAATTTAGGAAGTGTAAAACAGTCTTTACAAATAAATAAATACGTCACATTTTTGGTACAATCCTTATTTCTAAAGTTAATACTTAATAAGATGTCACCACAAAATGATGAACATTAACTGAAACTGAACTAATTATATTTACTTTATACCTAACAGGAATTAAAAATACTTAAACAGGATGGTTTGGTTAAAATTATTTTCAAAAGAAGTCACTAGATGTTTCACTAAAAAATCACTGAATTTTCGCTAAAAACTGTAAAGTCACCAGACCTATACTCTATTCAAGATAAGAAGGTAGTAGACGTCGCCGTCGCTGCGTTCGAAAAAAAATACACACAGCTAACAATATAAAACGCGCCAAATTTTAAAAAGGAATTGAATGAACGTTCATTTAATTCCTTTTTAAAATTTGGCGCGTTTTATATTGTTAGCTGTGTGTATTTTTTTTCGAAGGTCTACTACCTTCTTATCTTGAATAGAATATAGTTTCAAAAAATCAGTAAATTGGCAGTGGCAGCACTGTCGAGACATATTAATTACATTGTACATATGTCAAATGTTTCATTTTGAATTGGAAACATGTGTCCATCTTCTGCGCGCATTTGTCTTAAATTCCTTGACTACTTGTTTAAAAAGAAGAACAAAACCGGCGTGGCCTAGCAAGCAAGCGGATGCTTGTGTTTTACATATTTTATTTTATTAATATAGTCATCTCTGTCTTATCTCCGCCTTCTTTCATGTTTCAGTGAAACAATCGGTATATTAGATATGTTCTAGCAGCAGTAGAACGGCACTTTAGCGTCGCTAAAGTACAATTTCTAACAATTATGTATTGCTGCTAGAACAGACCTATTATTTCATTTGTTCTTTTTGCTGACTAAAAACAGTGTGCAAAATTTTCGGACTAAGCTGCTTTAGAGGAATGATATTTCTTATTTTGGCATATGGATACCTTCACAGTGTTGCCAAATAACAATTTTATTAAATAACAACCAACTTCCTAAGCAAAATATGTATAGTCGTGCACAACTTAAGTGCTACAAGTTGACAATTCTGTGGGCCTTGTACCACAAGGTGTTAAGGGTGAGGTTTGCGTGCAGGAGGTACATTTTAGGTGCGCATGATTGTACCTACGTGTAAGTCCAATTTCTATCATTTATGAAAGAAAAAAATATGTGGATTATATCTTAATTTGGTACTTTTACAAATCACAAAGCAATTTGAGAAAAAAATGACGCCTGAAGAAAAATCAGAATATAATGAAGTCCTTCTTCCTTTAATTGTTTATTATCAAATGACTTTCATTTGAAAACACTTTGTGTTTAGCACTTAGTCAGCCGTTCTAAAACCAACGCCCGGGTTTCTCATTGTTTGCCTTTGTTTTTAACACCGCCGGTTTCAAACGGCAACGGCGATGAACCTAAAGATATGTAACGTGCACATCGCAACAATGCACGCCGTAATTGAGGCCTTTGTGGCCGCTGGAACGTGACACTTGTAATTCCGCCGTGAATGTATGAATTTATTTGATCGCCGGCGATTAAAATTCTTCTCTTCTCGGTGAACCGTTCTTTTGCCTACCGCAGCTGCGAAATGATTAACCTGACGATAAATAATAGAACCCATTCTGTAATTTATTAATTTTACGTATTGAGCTTCGCAAAATTTACGTGCAGATTATAATAACTAGTAAGTTCAGAATTTTTTTTTTAATGTGAAAAAAAGTGCGTGCGTCACGACCCACCAGAAACACATGGAAAGAGGCGACGCCTTGCGTCGCTAAGCCCATCGATCCGTCGCCGTAGAATAGTAACAACGTTCACACGACGCCCCCAAACAATTTAAGGTCATTTCTTGATTGCATCGCTCAAATTTTTGGGGGTGCTTAATTTTTGAAAAGGGCTCGCGGAAAATTATATTTTCGAACGGAAAAGGCGATTTCGCTTTGGGTTTCCTTCCCGAGTGCGCACGTCGACTTGGAATTTGGAAGACGGATATCCCGTGTAACTCTACTAATCACCAACTTCCTCTCCTTTTCGTCTGTTATACTACAAAACGCAACACGTTTGATCGGTTTGTTTCACGCAAGTTACGGGTGTAATTGCTAAATACCGCAGCCTAATTTAAACGAATCGTGTGGACCAGCAAGGGTAGTTGCAGAAGTAAAATGGGAAAACATCTGCAAACTGTTGCTGCGATGACCTGCATGAAGACCTTGCTTATGATTTTTAACTTGATTTTCTGGGTAAGTATCCCTATACGATGTCTGTCCCCCCATTCTTTCTTTCATAAGGAAATTGACAATACCTGCATAAAATTAAGGAATCGATTTAATCAATAATTAATTTTTTTAGCAATTTCTTTATTATTTAATTTTATATTCTGCATATTTTTCAAAATGGTATTACTTTTATACTATACTCAAAAGAACATTTTCTTTTTCAAGAATTTCCGGGTATTAGTATCAATTTCTGATGTATATAAGTGGTACCATATGGTGACATTCACATCTACTTTCCTTTGCCAAAATTTTACAAATCGTTCTGCCCCGAATTGCGGAACATTCTTTTTTCGTACTGAAAAAAATACAGTAACAATCATAAAGTCAATTAATTATTATTATTCTTTGGGAATTTAAAAGGCCTTCTTTTTTAATTGTAAAAGTTAATCTAGTTTTAATTTGATCCGAACGTAAGTGTTGGTTAACAACCTTGGTTCACAATTTCCGTCCTAGATTAGTTATTATATTAAGAATAATAATAAGCGTTATTGTATCTCGGTTTTTAACATTTTTGTGCATTTTCTGCTCTGATTTATACTCAATAATTGCGGGTAATTCCTGCCGGCGAAAGTTATCAGTCCATAACATTCTTTTCGATCACTTACTTTTTTTTAATACGAAAGCAACAGAACGTTCGCTTTAAATTGTGTTAATTCACTTTAAAATGCACAATTTTTTAAACGTTGATAACTCAAAATGCATTAACATCGAGTTTAAAAAAACATGAGTAGTTCATAAATACTACTATGTACTTACAAATACAAATAAAAGTACATCAAGAAGAAACATACTTAAGTGCAAGTACATTTTGCACTCAATTTTCTTAATAGAAGAACAAAGTAATAATAAATTCTGATACTCTTGGATTCATTCATATACCTATGCCTGTGTCTATTCTCAAAGTTGTTTTCTTATTCTTCGCACGTCTTCCTGTATAATAAAAAGAACACCACTCTGTATATAATTAATTCCTTAAGTGACAAGTCACGAAGTCCGTCCTACAAGCAAGCAAGAGACCGTGACGTCTGTGACAAATGGAGCGAAAATATATTGCCGTCGTGAAAAATGCACTTCTTTTTCACTTTCTCAAATTTTAAATTATTTTCAAAGTAGATACTACTAGTGAATATAATGATGAGAAACTCTTATGTTGTTTATTATACTCTACAATTATCTATACATTAGTTTGCTCTAGCGTACTGTTCAATAATTGTACTAACAGTAAACATTTGCCGCATTAAAAAAAAAACAGTTCTTTACGGAATGAAATCGTGCACACGAAGTTTAATTAGCGATATAAATTAGAAATACCAAGCCAACATATAAGTGCAGGCTTACTGTCGAGGCGTGTTATTATTTGCGTTAAATAATAGAACATAAATTATATCGCTTGCATTGTATGCATGAGCAATGAACTAAAATGATTACGAGGGCGCTGGAGCTGTAACGTTTCTACTGTAACTATTTGTTAATTGTTAATTATTCGAAGTTGTTTGGTTAAGAAATGGAAAAAATTAAATATAGTAATACACAAATTTAAAAATTTTTAGTGACACTTCTGGAATCCTACTTAAGTAATAGACAATCATTTGTAACAATTAATGGTTACCAATCTTCCCCATGTATTACATCGTCGGGAGTACGTAAGGGCTCAAACCTTGGTCCGCTGTTGTTTTCAGTTTTGATTAATGACCTGCCAGAGATAATTCTGAGTGAGATTTTGTTATTCACAGGTGACGCCAAAATTTTTAAAGCTACTGAGAATATACACGATCGTCATTATTTGCAAGATCAACTTTGCAAATTGGAGGAATGGCACAGGATTAATAGGTTGAAAATCAATGTTGATAAATGTATGGTGGTTTCTTATAACAAAAAGAGAGATACTTTCTTGTTTGACTATAAACTTCTATCAACTCTAATTAGAAGAGAGTCGTCTGTAAAAGATTTAGGAGTAACTTTTAATAATAAATTTACTTTCGAAGTGCTCGATGTGAGATCTATCCTTGAGTATGCCTCCTTAACTATAACTTCTTCGATTAATTAATCGAAAGCATACAAAAAAGGTTTTTAAAGTATTTGATTTGGTGTTTTCCCTTCTTTTGTGTCCTACTCTGAGCTGTTGTAATTGTTTTAATTATGATAATATAGAAAAAAGGAGGATTATTACAGCTTCATTTAATTTATACAAATTATGTATTAAATAACAAAATCCAAAGTGAATTCTTATTATCACAAATTAATTTTCGGATTCCAGTAAACACAAGATTAAAGCACATTTTTAAATGTGATAAAACACTGACAAATATATTGAAAAGATCTCCAGTTTATATTATGACAAATTATTATAATGAAATATCGGAGAAAATTGATATTAACATGTGTACCATTAATCAAATGAAAGATGTTGCTCTGAATTATTTTAAGTAGGTAATTTGAATGTTTATTTTCTGTGACATGCTCCGTAAATGGCATAAGCTGTAGAGTGTGATATGATAATAATAATTGTAAAGAATTTTGTTGTTGGGTCAAAAAGTGATCACAGGATGTCGTGATCTAAACTTTTCGATAATAATATTAGGTTGTTCGGAAAAAAATGTCGTTTTCTGTTGAATTCAGAATGTTTATATACATAAGTATATAAATTTTGATTAAACTATATAATCACCATTTGCATCAGTTACCTTTTGCCATCTTTCTGCTAGCAGTTATATTCCACGATGATATCATCTAAGTTTCCTGGAATCAAAAAATTCTAGACATAATACGACATTTTTTTCCGAACAATCTAATAATAATAATATCGAATACAAAAATAAAATAAAAGAAAATGGACCGTTCTCCACCGATGTGTGAGAAAATCGAAAGGCAAATGCGAAGCAGATGACGTAATTTATTGGATAAAAAAGTCGAATAAAAAATGAATAAAATTAATTTCCCTACATTCAATTTTTAAAAATTATTTATTCCCTTGTATAATTCTCACAAGTACAGATTATTGTCTTCAAACGTCAGTAAGTCGAATATAATAAACAGAATGAACTGAACGGAAAACAAAAGAAGATCGGCGATTTTTTAGCAGAGTGTGAAAAAATCGTTAGACAAAACAAAACAAGAAACTTTACGAAATGTTAGTGAAATTAATTTGACAAAAAGAAAGAACAGTGAGATCAAACAAAAGTAATAATTCAAAAAAATAAAATGGGCGGAAGAAACACATTAAGAATTTTGAAAAAAAAAGAAACGATGTATGATGCAGCTATTATCAAATGACGTTCGAGGTGTTTAAGCCATTTAGTATTGTCACGATGTCATTATCTGGGAAAATAAGTAAATTAAAATTCGTTTCGTAATTATTGCAATTGTGTGCATTTCAAAATTATGCAGGATCAGCACCCATTAAACAATTAGTAAGTCAGCCGCGTTACACACGCTCTGCGAAATGTAAGCGTGTATGTTTACATGTGCCAATTAAGATTGAGGCAATTAGAACACTTGTAAGAAACAAATTTGGCAAGGGTTAATTGATGCTGACATCTTTAGAACTTTATACCTTGGACCGAACCCCAGCCACCAGGACAAAAGAACCGATTGTGACGTAGATTTAGAAATGTATAAAAAGGTTGGAGACCAACCCGCAGTAGGCAGTAGAGGTAGTAGTAATTAAGTAGTCATGAAGTTAAGTAATAACTTAATTAATTAATTCATAAGTTAAGTTAAGTAATTAATTAATTAATAAGTTAAGTTAAGTTAAGTAATTAATTAATAAGTTAAATTAAGTAATTAATTAATAAGTTAAGTAATAGTTTTAGAAATTATTTCGGTTCAGTAATGAGAAAATACAATAAAAAATACGCAATGCGCACGATTGGCCTACTTGGATTTGGTGGTTTTGGTCATATGTGAAAGAAAATATCCGTTTTTCTAGCAAAAATGAATAGGGTGAAGATGTCGACAAAGGTCTAATGAACATTTTTATACAAAAGTTGACCCAAAAACATGCATATTGTGGAACTTACGGCTTATTTCCCACAAGGGAAAATTACATCAAAATTCTTAAAATTTGAGATTTTTTTTAACGGATAGCTTCACCCTTGACAGCTTCTTCAGGAGAAGAAAAAGCTATCAAATAATAGCGAAATGTTGAGAATTCGACGGCTTTTAAGCTGCCTCTGAAAAAATACTGCGAAATTGTTTCTTTCTTTAGCCGATACTGCAATGTAGTAAAATGAAATGAAAATGCGTTTCGCTGTTTTTTAGATAAGTGGAGTCGTGATCGTGGCAATTGGGATCTACATGAAAGTCAAACTGTACAGGTACATGGAAATGAGCACCGAGTTTTCCGGGACTGCCCCGTACGTCCTAATCGGCATAGGATCACTCATCATCCTCATCGGCTCTTTGGCGTGCTGCTGCACCGTCAAAGGACAATCAGTACTTCTATACGTGGTGCGTGTTAATTATGCTAGAACAGAAGATATTTACATACCAACAATCACCATATTTTATTTTATTTTTTAGTACGGAGCTTTTCTTGCAATTGTATTCGTTCTGGAACTTGGAGCTGGCTTGTCCCTGTATGCTTACCGAGAGAAACTAACAGACGGTTTCGATCGAGGATTCAATAATACTCTAGCTAACTATAAAACGGAATCTCGAGAGTTAATTGCCGATTTTGACGTCTTACAATCAACCGTAAGTTAATATTTCACATTTATTCGCTGAACACGTGGGAATTTGCTGCATCTATCAACAGGGCATTCGCTTCTATTTTACTGGTGGCCTAACCATCAGGAGTGATGTTCCAAATTGCTACTTACTACTCAACTATTCAATGATTAATTTATTGAATTTTTTCAGTTGCATTGTTGTGGCAATCATAAATACTCTGACTGGTTAGATAATCAATTGCCTATACCTCTCTCTTGTTGCATTAAAGAAAACTGCGACGTCGGAAATGCAAGTGAAATATACAATCAGGTGGTTACCACGAAAGACAATGCCGAAATATAAATTGATTGTGTGTGTTTTCCAGGGTTGCCAAGACAAAGTTGCCGATTTAATGAAGTCCAACATGGAGGCGATCGCAGGATCGGCCATCGGCATCGCGTTCTTTCCTTTGATCGGGGTGACTTTATCCTGTTGCCTGGCGAGCGTCATCAACAAAGCTAAATACGAGCAAATGTCTTAAAGTACACTTCTTCTACAGAGTTTATTCGCAAACAGAATCTTAACTAACTTAAATTAAATAACACTAAGTAGCCTGTCGGTTAGTGGTTCTTCCATATCGATGTGAAATACTCTTCTTCCTTCACCGTAAAAGAGTTCTGCACAAACTTGAATGTCAATATCTAAAGCACGTCAATTTTTTTCGTAATTGCATGTACAAAATATTGAACTTTTTCGCTCTGTATTACTGCTGCTTCACATCTTCAAGGTAAGATGTAAAAATTCAGCGATGTGTGGTTTTTATCTGTGAGTTTTAGTTACGATACTGTTTGCTTTGGATTGGAATTGGATCAGTTTTCTAGAAAAAAAGGTGTTACTTGAAATGAAAAGCTTTGAATGTATCGAGTTTCAGGCGTCTAATACCTACCTTAAAAGTAGGATTTATCACGAATGTAAATTTTTTTGTCGGGTGCTGAAATGATAAGTGAAACTTGAATTTATAAGAAAACACGTGTTTTAAGCATTTTAAAATACACAACGCGTACGTTTTCATCAATGTATACTATATCAATACGAAATGTTTCGATCTATTTATTCTCCGAGATAAAAAGACTACACGTTGTGTTGGAAAAATTTTAAAATATATATTTACAATAAATGTTTACATGTACAGAATCATTGCTATTTTTTTTCGGATCAATGTTATCTGTGGGGCGTTCACATTAGAAATTATAATTGCGTTGCCTTGAGGAAGACACTTGTTTTATGACTATTTGCCTTTTTGTTGTCATCTTCAAGAGGCTTGCCTTAAGAAAGGCAATTGTTTTCCAATTTATTAAACTTTTATGCTCACATCCGCTTTTAATTTTGATTTCTTTATGTGGGGATCGAACCTAGAACGTTTAGATTATCAGGCCAGCCACTCTAAACACTGAGCTACTGAGACGAAGACTTCGCACACTTACAAACTTGTATATGAGCTACCGTTTAGGTTTCCTTTCTTAGACGTTTCTGTTTTTTAAAATCATTTTCTTTATTTTTAATCAAAAATTTAATTTATGCTTTCTAAGTTTCAAAACATTTTGTCATCCTTGTTTGCTTTAATTCTTATCGCTGCGTTTATTTTATTTATCGACACTCGTTTCTCGTGTTCACTTCTTTCAAGGTTCCACACTTTCTCGATTCTCTTTCAATTTAGGTTCGCTACTCTCTCAGTAGGTGACGACATCAGCAAACTGTGGCAAACTGTGAAAAATCAGATCCAACAGACGGCGCGATTTTTCCCTTTACAAGTCGTACACGAAAGTTGTCGCTTACACGTGGTCGCTACGTAAGAGAGAAAGATGCAGTGATTACTTAATTAAGTCGTGGACATGTAATGTTTGGCGATGTAACAACTGACATCTGGCGGCGACATGTGTATTATCAAAAAAGGAAAAAGTCGCGCCATCTCTTGGATGTGACTTTTTTAATTTGATTCAACAAGGCCTTAAGAAACGTTTGTATTTCTTTGTATTATACAGGGTGAGTACAAAGTCCCGGAACGGTCGAATAACTTTGTTACTTGAGAAGTATTTTTTTTTTAAATTTGGTACGGATATATAGTTAAAAATAACGAATTTATTGTGACAATTTTTACTTTTTTTTCGCTTCCGGTTTGACAGGAAATGCTTTCTACTTTCTTTTTTTAAATGAGACACTATGTATATTTTTACATTTTCGGATGCAGAATAAAAATCTATCTTCAGAAATATCAACATGTTTATTTTTATTGATACAAAGGCAATACGAAAAATAAAAAAAAAAAACTATAAATGAACGTGAAATCAAAATATCTTTGAAAACAATTTGAAATTTCATTTAGGCTACAATAAATGTTCAAACTGTGCCCCATTTACAACTTGGCAGTAATGTAGTCGATCTACAAAATGTCTCAGTGAATTCTGTATCATTTGTGGCGCAATACGGTTGATTTCTTCAGTTATTCGTACTTGTAATTGTTCCAGGTTATTTGGTCGATTTTTATACACTTGACATTTCAAGTGACCCCACAAGAAAATATCCAGTGGCGACAGATCTGGAGAACGGGCTGGCCAATCAATTGCTCCTCTACGTCCTATCCACCGTGCAGGAAATATTTCGTTTAAATAATTACGAACATTAAGCGCAAAATGTGGCGGAGCTCCATCTTGTTGGAACCAAATATTTTCGTGTAAATGATTAGGTAGGTTTGGATGTGGAAAGAGAGCTGTAAGTGCGGGGACAATCTCGTTCCTCAGTAAATTTAAATAGCCGTCACCATTTAAATTTCCTCTTATGAAAAACGTTCCTATTATGTTGTTTCCAACCATACCAGCCCACACATTCACTTTTTGAGGATGTTGTGTATGGACTTCCTCCATCCAATGAGGGTTTTCAGTTGACCAGTAACGACAATTGTGTCTGTTAACCGTGCCATTGAGACAAAACGTCGCTTCATCAGAAAAAACTATTTGATTCACCAGATTGGGATCTGCTCTGATAAATTCTGTCATTAGTTCACAAAAATGTTGTCTGCGATCTGGATCATCTTCAGTCAACTTATGAACAATATGCATTTTGAAGGGTTTCAATTTTGCAGACTTTAGAATTTTGTGGGCAGATTTTTGGGAGATCTCATGAATTTGTCCCAAATCCGTTGTAGATACATGATTATTTTCTTGCACTGTTAATAAAACATTTAGACTGGTGTCTTCATCGGTTGCTGTTCTTGGACGTCCACTTCTTGGTAAATCTTTTACTTGGCGCAATGCTTCGTACTTCTGAATTGTCCGATATACCGTACTTTTACTGCTTTGGCGATCTGGATTAACAGTGTTAAACAAAGTACGAACTTCTTCAAAAGAACGTTGACGGTTACCATATCCGCGCATGATCAAGATGTCAATTCGCTCAGATTCTGTAAGTTTTACTGCCATTTTCAAAAGTTTTCGTTAACTGACAAAACCAAAGGATAGTGACTCTAACTTGTGACAACAATCTGACAGGTTACAGTAAAATTCCTGTGTTTTCCAAAGATATTTTGATTTTACGTTCATCTGTAGTTTTTTTTTAATTTTTCGTATTGCCTTTGTATCAATAAAAATAAACATGTTGATATTTCTGAAAATAGATTTTTATTCTGCATCCGAAAATGTAAAAATATACATAGTATCTCGTTTAAAAAAAGAAATTAGAAAGCATTTCCGGTCAAACCGGAAGCGAAAAAAAAGTAAAAATTGTCACAATAAATTCGTTATTTTTAACCATATATCCGTACCAAATTAAAAAAAAAAAATACTTCTCAAATAACAAAGTTATTCGACCGTTCCGGGACTTTGTACTAATCCTGTATATTTGCATTTTGTTGTTAATTTTACTTTCTCTCGATCTTTGAAATCAGTGCCACAATTTTTTTTTTTTTTCAATAAAATATAAACGTCTGCAAAATTAAAACTGCGAGAAAGTCATCAGTCATTCCAATCTGATAGCGTTTTCGATTCATTACTCTGGAGCACTTTCATGTTTTAGCCTGCAAACGTTTACCATATTGAAAAAAATAATAATTGAATAAATTTGTAATTGTTGCCATATTTTTCTATTTGCCGCCAAAGTACTTGACAAATTACAAGCAATGTTGTCAATAGGCGTTCGAAAAAAGTCTCAGCTTTTAGCTTAAATAATCACTCAAGTCAATAGAAGCAGAAAATAATTCAATAAAAATGTCACTAAAAACAAATGCCGAAAAAATCAAACTTCACTTTATTGAATATACCACGTACACGATCAAAAGTAAAATGATTTAGAGTAAGTCGTGATCAATTTGACAGACAGTAGCATTACTAATAATTTTCTCAACACTCATGGCTTACCTTGAATCATTTTATTTTCGATCGCGTGGTATTAAATATTTAAATATTCTACTTAAGTGCATAATGATTGGCCAAAAATCGTTAAAATTGCTAAAGAAAAAGAGAGTTAAAGATTTTTGTTAAAATCATAAACAAGAGATGATCGCGTGTTTAACGATTGCAAGAAACAAAAAAAAATGGTCGACGACTTGGATATAAGAAAGCCTTTGGTTTTCACTACTGCGTCAAAAAAATTAATTATAAGCGATAACAAAACTTGTTGGAGGAAATTTAAACTTTCCTCCAATAATATTTCTTAGGGCCAGTTGCTCAAACATCGTTCAACTTTGAACTTGGTTCTATGATAACGGCAACTTAAGCCTTTACAAATGTTGCCATGGTAATAGGTTCAGAACTGAACCATGGTTTAAATGTTTGAACAACTGGCCCTTAATCACACGATTAACTTGATCGAGTGGTTAACCACGTTTTATGAAACTGGGCCTTAGTGCCCTTACTAAGATTTTTTCGGTTAACTCGCCTGGGGACTGTTTACATTAGGATTGGGTTCGAAATTCCTTTTCAAGCGACAAAGAATTCTAATTTAATTTTATATTTAAAATTTTCGGCCGTTTACGGTGGCAAGCTCCCAAGGTTACGCATGTCAAATTGAAATGATGTAATCTAACCTATAATTATTGTCACACATTTTAGCTGAGTTCAAGAAATATAAACTTTAAAACAGCTGACATCAATGCAACTCATTTTTGAAATCATTGCCAGCTTTACACCAACAAAATAACCAACGTGTAGAGGGACGTGTACGCGCATGAGTACTTCAACACAGTAGCGACACTCGCAAAATACATTACATTTCCATAAGGGTATCAAACAGTATGGCCGCTTTGTTTTACACTGACGTTTACAAGTGACGCTACTGAGTATTACCTATACTGTGATTTCGACATGTGCAATAACGATGATTGCGTGCGTCCTTCGCGAAAAACAGAAAAATAAACAAAATACGATCGATGGTAGAAAAGAAAACTTTTAATTATTGTTCTTTTTTCATGTCCTTCGTTTTCTTCTGCAAATTGTCAAAAACGATATTTTGCAAAAATGTAAAAAAAAGTTTGCACGTATTATTGACAAAGAAACATGGCAAGCATTACTATTATACCCTGAGGGGATTTTGTTAAAATTATTTTCAAATGACATCACTAGATTTGTCACTAAACGTGCACTAAACCGATCAAAAATCACTAAATTTTCGATAGGTTCGAATTCGCTAGGAGAAAGTCACCCGAACCGTTGAGTGAAGGAGTTTTATCAACGCCCGAACCCGAACTAATGACGAAATTACTAAACTGGTAACACTGATGACAAGTATTAAATGTAAATATTGCCAACATAATATTTAAGTACTTGCGGCGGTAATTTCAATCTTTTGCCAAACTTTAAACAATCACACTATATAATTGCGCATTCCAACAATTCCAAATAAATATAAAATTAAAATAAATAAATAAATAAATAATAATAATAATAAATAAATATTTCCACTTATTATATTCAACAGTGTAAAAGGCAATTGCAATCTATTTTAACAAATTAAGGGCAGTCTTCCTTTTTGCGGCATTCAAGTTGTTCACACGTCTGTGCTTCAAGCGTCTCTTAAATTTTTTGGGCAACGATTTTCTATTCACAGCCTTTGCCAGTTTTAACATATCCTAAAAAGGCAAAGTTATTATCACTGCAGAAATTTGGTTGCTTTCAGCGACGTACGTTTCGTGTATTAAATTGAGTTTCTGATTGAGTTTGAGCTCTTCCTCTTGGGGAAGTGAGCTGATTAACAACATGCCCTACAAAAATCATAAAACAAGAAAAATCCACGAATTAAAAAAACGATGACTCCTTGACATAGATGGTTTTCATGCATTACTCACGAGTTATGTGAACTGCAAGGCTTGAAACAAGGCTAGATTCGTACTCCTGAATTCCGTGTTGGTATAAAATTTGCTCCAGGACTTCCCTTACCACACCTTGAACTTTGAAGTCTGACTGAAGTGACATTTTCAAAATATTCTGGACGCTTTTTTTTATAATTTTTGAAATCTAGGTGCCATTGTACCAATTAAAAGAAAACCCTTTTTTAAAGGAAACAATAAGATACAAGACAGTAAGACACACCACAAGTTTTTAAAATAACTAATTTATTTTACAATACTAATAATAATAAAATAAAAAAACAAATAAATACTATAAATAAGAACAATTTATTGTAAAAATTGTTCAGTTTTGGTTTACAAGTTGTATATAAGGCGCTTCTCTTAATCAAAAAAAAAAAAAAAGAAAGAAAAAATTATCGAATCAGTGAAACTCTTCAATATGTAATCATAAAGTCGCTCTACGAGTTCAGCTCAACTACTCTACGATAGTTTATTGAAAACGTTAAGGCACAGTTGTTTCTTCAACTTTGTAAAAGCCGAGGCTGCTGTTACGACTGATCTCTGCATTGTCACACCACAATAAATTACTCATGAAAGGGGGCGGGGGATTAATCACGCTTTGTACAAACATAAAACAAGGAGGTCATGTAAAAAAAACAACAAATATACAAAAATGAATATTGCTTTTCAGTTGTCATCATAAATCTATAGGAATGTAACTTCGTGCTAACAAAAAAAAGAAGAGTAAAATTTACAAGTCGGAAGGAAGTCTTAAAATAATTTACAACCATAAGATCCAGTAATGCGCTTACTAAAGTGGCATTACAATTTAATTAAATACATTATGTAAAAGAATGTATGTAGTTTTTTCCACTCTGCATTGAAGGTGTAGCATAATTCAAATTTATTTTCAGTAATCGCATAATTTTTAAGAATAGCACCTATTTATTACTTTCAATATAATCAACCGAGCAGAGTGAGTTGGTGATTTTTCTTCTTTTTTAACTCAAACAGGTGGGAGAGAATAATTCGTTTATCTTTGATGATTGTAGTTACAGAAAACTTGCATGCCATTCAAAATGTAAAACTAAAACCTGTTAGTAAGAAAAAAGAGTGCTCGCATTTGAGTTAATTTCACAGCTCTAGTACTTAGTTAAAATCACGACCGACCAAAGAGGTATTTCGATGCATATCATTTTCCTCCGCTCATCGACGAATTAGCAGGTAACGTGGCTGACCTCTGCTGGGCATTCATGTACGGTTTCATCGATGACCTCGTGGACTCCCTGGTAAGTAAATGAAAAAACAAATAAGCTCGACGTATTAGTATTGTTACACAAATACACAAAACAAAAATTGTGAGAGCCATAGAAAAATGTAATTAGTCATTTTAGAGAAACTCCGGAGTTTTTGCTGTAATTATAATTAGGTCACACTTGCAGGTTGTTTGTCAGAAAATGGGTGGATATTGATGCCTGTAGAGATTATAAAAAATTCTTTTAACATTTATTATGTTACTAATTTATTTAAAATGACAACTTGGCTTACACATATATTGCTAATCAATGAAAAGGAACTATAAGAAGTGTAACCAAAGAAAACTCCTTGATAAAATAAATGTATATGTGTTTACGTAAGTACAGAATTTTTTAACATTGTAAATGACAAAGATTTCGCTTATAATTATAAACATGTGCAGAGAAAATTCATGCAAAGCTGCTTCAAATTAACATAAGCGCATAGTCGCATAGATTAATAAAATTAATATTCTTACATACAGCAGTGTCCAAAAAAAAACTAAAAAATTTCACACAAAATCCCTCGAGGATTTTCTAAATTGTATGATCAATACTTTTTCTTTTTTTGGAAGCTACTATACTAAGGCCAACCACTTATAGACCTAACCAGGTATAGTCATGATGGATCACTTCAGCAAATAAAATTTCGTACATCAATTCATTCAACTCAACTTGCACGTTTTATTTATTTATTTATTTATATAAACACAAATTAATCCCATCCACTTTACATAATCTGGCTACGTCCATGTCTACCTCCACTTATGCAACAAAAACTTAACTTTACCTGCCTTTACATGAAATCATCAAGACCTAATTAAAAACACATTAAAATTACAAAAATAGAAAATAATATAATTGAAAAAATATTTATTTACACACAGAACAATACAAAAAAGAAATCTTTACAATTGATTAAATCGTAAGATTCAACGAAAAATACATTCTTCAAAGCCTCTATGTCCGAAAAAGCTTGCGGTTAAAATAAATGCTAATGTACAACATACAAGCTATAAATACTCAAGCAAAAAATTATATATGTACATTTTTTTATTACGGAATGTATCTTAATTGTGACCTAAACTTGAAAGTGACTAGAATCTCAGGCAAAATAAAATGCTCGCAGTAATTTTGGATTTGCTACTCTGAGAACAGTTTAAATACTTTAAAGCTAAAGCTTATGTGGAATAAAATAAATGAAAACCCTGTTTCTTATGGAAATAAATTACAATTACTGCAAATAATCTAAAATCAAATAGCGTAACTAAATACTAAAAGTAAAATACAAAAAGTACGTGCTCATGCAAACGTGTTTAACGCACTCACCTAGGTGATATCTTCGCTGAATCGGCATTCGAATTATTGGCCTTGTAACCACACTTTTGTATCTTCTTGCTAAGTCTGCTGACCCAGTACTTCTGCTCTTCTATAGTGGGTGCAAGCAATAACAATTCTTTGGCATACGTAGGATCATAATGCAGCTTACACGGAATCAAATGATCATCCTTGTGCTCCAAATGTTCCTTGTGAATTTTTATTCTGCATCCTACACAAATAAATACAAAAATATTTCTGCCTTTCTCGTTCATTGAAAAACACTTACGTCTGCATTCTAAAGCCGGCGGTGGCTTAAACACGTTCCACATCGGTCTCGGGCAAACCTCGCACGTAGTAGGCATGTGAAAAGATATTTGTAGGAACTCATGGCCCTTGTGCGTTAAAGTACCTGGCTTATTGTCTTCGTTTCTAATATCCAAAGTGCTGACTTGTTCATCGCTTTTCCTCGCCTCACCTTCCCCTGCGTACAGCAGTTGAAATATCCTCGGAATATCCTTTGAGTCGGCACGTATTACATCACCTTGCGTCACCGAACGGACATGAAATACTTTGCTATAACGAGCACACTTAGGACCGCACACAAAAAAAAATTTGCTTACGTTTACCATAAATCTAACACGATGACCGGGTCGGTGTTTTGTTTGTCGTTCTCCGAATTGTAGAATATGATTTTTTTACTGGAGACGACCACGTACTGCTTCTTCCAACCATGCCTGCGAATATTCTGCTTGTAAGGAATGCAGAGCCAACCTTCGAACACGGAATCTAAGCTGATGTCATCGGCATCGTTGTCTGCAGAGCTTAACGACGCCGTATCACAGGATAGAGAGCTCAGTTTCATTTGCAGCTGCTCAATCTCCGAGTCCTTGCTGTCCAACTCCATTTGCAGCCTTTGCTTTTCTCTGGTCTCCTCACTTAGCTGTGCCTAAAAAATTATTCTTTATAATTCGAGCGAGCAATACATTAAAACAAAAAACACTCACGAGAATTTCTTGATTACTCTTATGCCAATTCAAAGCTATCTGGCTGAACTTTTCTTTTTCTTGCGTCAACTCCTGCTGCAACTTCTTGAGATCTTTCTCTTTCCTTCGCAGATCTGCATTCGATACCTTGCTCTTACCCTTGGTATCCCTCGGGTCTTTTCTATTTAACACTTCATGCAGTTTATTGACGGCCTGCTGTTTAAGCAAAGACTCTCGCTTTAATTCCACGCGCAACTTTTCAATTTCATCGCTGTTACTCATCTTCTTATTCAACTCCTCTTGCTTTTGTTTCAACTCTCGAATAATATCTTCCTTTTCTTTAATCAACAGCTCGTTGTGCTTCTTGATTTCGAGCTCTCGTTCTTTGCCCGAAGCGAGAGCCGCCTCTTTGGTATTGATCTCGTTGCGATGCTTAGTTAAGAGGTCCTTCAACTCGAGCTCCTTCATGGTCTTTTCTTTTTCTAAGTCCGCGACGGTTTCTTCCGCAATCGACCTGGCCAGGGCTTCGGAGTCGGCTCTTGCAAGAGCGATCTGACACTGTTGCTTCAGCGAAGCCCTTTCTTCTTCGAACTCTTTATTGATTCTGATTTTCTCGTCCAGTTCTTCTTTTAATTCGTTCGCCTGCGACTTATACAAAGTTGCAAAGTACTGTTCGGCTTCGAAATTTTCCTGGATGTCTTTCATTTTTAGTTGCTCGATGGACCAATCTCGCTTTACACGGCACAGCTCATCCTCTACGAGTTTCTTGGCTTCTTGCAACTGACAGATTTCGTTTGCCAATTGAGACTCCCTGGCTTTTAGTTGAGCGATCTCGGCTAGGTGTTGCCCCATTTCCGTCTGCATTATGTTCTTCTTTTGTTGCTCCTGTTCGATTTGGCTTTGCAACGCTTTCACTTTATCGATTTCCTGTCGGTGCTCCCCCTCAAGCTTTTGCAGGCGCTGTTGTATTTGTCTATAATCGACTGAGAGCATCGAAATCTGCCTCTCCTTCTCTTGAGAATTTAAATCGGCTTTCTGTCGAGCGCTCTTTTCCTCGTTCAATTTCGTTTGCAGGGCTGAAAACGTATTACGAAATTAAAAGGTTTTATTCGCAATGTAAAGATCACTGACCTTCATCTCCCTCAAGTTCGGCTTGAAAATATATTGATTGACTTTATCAACTTGATACTTTTAATAACGAACTGGTGCTTACCTTTAACAACTTCAAGATTAGCTTCTTCCTTATTCAGCATTCTGCTCCTTTCTGTTTCTTCGTGAGCCCTAACTTCCTGCTGGTACTGATTCTGCGCGGCCTTCAACTCCAACTCCAAACTTGCACATTCCTTTTCGAGGTTTGAAACTTTTTCGGTCAGCTGTGTATTGTCGGATGCGATTTTGGTTTCTCTCTGTTTGCTACGTTCTAATTCGGCATTGATTAACTGCAGTTTATTTTCTAAAATGAGCTGCTGATCCGACGCTTGGCACCTCGAGTTCTTCTCTTGCGTTAGTTGCCCTTGAAGCAAGGCAATGTCCGACTGCAACGTATCGCGTTGAATCTGTAAATTTTGCAACATGGTCTGATATTCGCCTGCCATTTGTTCGGATGTTGTTTTGGCCATCGTAAGTTCTGCCGCTTGTTTCCTGAGTCTCTGACAGTTTTCATTCTCGACTTTCAATTTTTCTTGCAGCTCAGTCACTTGCTTTTCCAGCATGTTAATTTTATCGTTGTGTTGCTGGTTGTTGTTCATCTCTCGAGTTCGTTTGTATTCCTCTTCTTCCAAGCGCTTCTTAACATCGGTCAATAACTTTTCGGTTTTCCTGCGCAAATCACTTTCGTTTTCTACTTTTCTCTGAGCCTCTTTGTAATTGTGTTTAAGTATGGTTAATTCTTTCTCATACTTAGAAGCCTCTTCCCTAACTTCACTTTCACGTTGAGCTAAGTTATCTAATTGAGCGATTAAAATTCGTTGTTTTGCTTCTAAAGACACTACGTTATTTCTTTCATGCTCTAAAGACATTTCAAGCTTACTAACTTGAGCGTCGATGTCTTTGCTATTTAGTACATGATTACAACTACTGTCTAAATTATCATTCTTACTTGATAATAACTGATAATCAGAGTTATAAGTGAAACCGATAAAGGGTAAATGATTGCCGACGAAGCTACTTGGCACTGGGAAGACTTCCTCAGGAGTTTCATCTCTCTCATAATCATCGAAATTACTGGTATCATCATCACCAGTCAATTCAGGAACGACTGGCGGAGCTGAATCCCTCAAGTTCTCGAAAGTCCACTGATCGTTAACGAAAAACGTGTGATTCTTGATTTCGTCCACGCTGTTTCTACCTAAACGTTTAGTTCTATCACAAAGTAAACCTTTTATTAGTGACTTTGCTTCCTTTGAAATTTCTACTTCCGGAGGGAAAGTCAGATTATTTTCATGATACATAATTTTATTGTAGGTTCCTAATAAACTATCGGCATAAAACGGGGTTTCACCGACCAGCATCTCGTAAACGAAAATACCAACCGACCACCAATCACATTCTCTACCGTAAATCCCTTTACCATGACTCTGCAGTACTTCCGGAGATATGTAATCAGGAGTTCCAACGACGTTATTCGATCTCACCAAACCATCCTCATCCATTCGCATGCACGTACCAAAATCTGCCAACTTTAAATGTCCGTGTTTATCCAACAACATATTGTCGGGTTTAACATCGCGATGGACGAAACCCATTGTGTGTATCACATCCAGCGCCAGCACAACCTCCATCGTGTAGAACTTGGCCCACTTCTCTGGTATCTCATAATTCGACATTAAATTCACAATATCACCGCCTGGCATATAATCCATCACCATATAGAGGTGTTTCGAGTCTTGAAAGGCGAAGTGAAGCTGGACTATCCACTCGGAGTTTGCGTGTGCCATAATGTGGCGTTCTTCCCAAAAGAACGCAGAGTCCGATCTTTTTATCAAATCAGCTTTGCTCAGGCGTTTCATCGCGTACACCTTTCTGGTGTACTTGTGTCGAACTAGTTGGACTTTGCCGAAGGCTCCTCTACCGATTACTTTTATGTGTTCGTAATCATCTGTTTTCATTCTCATGTTAATTATGTCATTCGCAAAATGATCATCTAGAAATTAAATTGCAAATTTGTATTTGATAGATTGAAAAATTACTTAATTATTAAAAATGCAGAGTATTCTACTAAGGGTCGATATTTCAGTAACAGTTTAACTTTAATCTTTAGTTTATTTCCATAGTAACAATTATAAGAACAATTGTTCCTGTGGAAATAAACTGAAGATTAAAGTTAAACTGAAACTAAAATACTGGGCCTAAAACGTGTGCACAAGACTTTTGACAAAATAATTTTGTGCTGCAAAAAAACTCTTTGCGGCAAAGAGAGATTACACTGAGCAATAAAAATAATTCATGTGATTTTGCTGTGGCTCTTTATCTGTTAAAATAAAACCTAAGAAGCTAAATTACTCTAAAGAGAAGAGATGTTTCAGAAAATAATTATATGTACACTTTGTCTTAGCTTACTTTAAAATTATTGATTTACTATTTATTAATTCCTCATAAGCTTTGGTCATCGCTTATAACTTTGGAAAATGTGTAATAAGAGTCCGCAATTTTTTAAGCAATGGGGAGGGGGGGTTAGATAGAAATACCAGCTGAAGCTAAACCCTACCAGTTAAAACAAATATTTCCAGCTTTTTAAAACTCACAGGTCAGAAACCTTTGGTTATTTTTATGAATTTTATGTAATGTAAGTGCTCAATTATAGAAATATAAAGAAATTCAGAAGTCCACAAACATTATTGACAGACAGACAAATAATAAATTTAAAGAATAATTATATTCAAATCAAAATAATGCCTCTCACAACAGAGCCGTTAGTAGCCAAACCTCATCAATAAAGACGTTAATTAAAATGATTTAGAATAGCAGGATCTTTAAAGGTTTCATTCAAATTATGATTAATTTCAGTGTTGTGGTAAGTTATCCATCATCATACAGGGTGAGATACAAGTCGTTTTCCCCAAAAAGTATCCAGTTTAGAGGTGAAGAACTTTTCAAACAATCAATTCTATGAGTAAATTGACTACATGATGAGGATTGTTAATCGAAAATCATGTATTCGTTTTGAAAAAACTTTACAAAGAAGTACTTTACTTCTTTACAAAGAAGAACTTTACATAAGTAAAAGATAAGTGCTTTGTTAAAATTCTTGAAGAGAGCAACTTTTATCTCACCCTGTATGTATACACACCCCAATTTTATATATGCACACAAGACCATATACTTCTTAAATCTTAAATACATCCTAATTCTACATACAATCATCATAATATAATTAAACATGTAAAGAATTTTAAGAGAATGTTTTTAAAATTTTTGACAAATCCTAAATTTCTAAGGAATTATTCAGAGCATATAACATACTATACTGATTAAGATAATGCTCTTGGTTGTTGATTAAAACCATGGCTTCTTAAACTAATTAAGGATGAAGTCCTTTATCTGACTTGTCACCTTGGCTTCCTAGATTAATAAAAAACAAAGTTCTTATCCGGCTAGTCGCATTTTTAGTTCAAAGCCATTTTTCTGTGCCAAAGAGGGAGCCACACTAGAGGACCTTTTCTAACTTCAGAGAAGTGATTGTAAGGAAACTAGCGCATAATTTGTTAAAGTGCAACATTTTGGGATGATAAGAATGCAATATATTCATGATTTATTATTCAAATTGTCATAAAATGTACAAAATTCAAATTAAAATGTAACATTAAACTAAGGCAACAGCGGAAGTCCAATTCAAAATTATGCAGAGTGAGCCACACTAACAAGAGTTTTCTTGGAACACACTTTTTTCAAACGTGACCAACCAGATAAAGCACCGTCGCTTCATTAATCTAGGCGGCCATGCTAGTCACATTCTTAGTTCAAAGCCGAGGAGCCACATTACATTTGTCTGTTTCAAACTTCAAAGAAATGATATTCACAGAAATTTCTTTTTGGATTGCATTTATTTATTGCATTTTAAAGATGAAAGAATGCAATATATTTTATGATTTATTAGTGAAATCGACATCAAATATACTAAGTTCGAACTGAAATCAAATGTCAAATGTAACTTGGTAACTATGGCAACGGTGGAAGTTTAACTTAAAATTGTACAGAGGGAGCCATACCAACACAAGATTTTTCAAATGCGATTGGCTAATAAAGAACTTTATTAACTTAGCCTGGTAGTCGTGATTAAAGTAATAATAATGACTTACATCGATTTGTGTATACTTCGACGTTCTTTAATTTTTTTATGGCAGGATGATCGCAGTCGGTGTAAAGGGCTTGGACTGTATCCAGCAAGGAGTCAATGTTACCGATACTCCTAGGATCCTGAACGCGTTCTTCAAGATGACGAAGCCTGCGCTTCCTATCTTCGTCCTGTATCCTCTCCATCTTGCCCTGTGGTATATCGTCGTTGCCGTGCGATAAAACAGCTACTAGGAATTATGTAAAAGTCGGCTAAACAACAGCTTTTCTTCTCTGAAACCGAAAAGAAACCGATAACGAACTTTTCGTTTCTTACAGACATCCTGAAAAGAATGTTCAAACTGTGCTGAGTTAAAACGTGCAATCGCTGCGGGAAATTGCGATGAGGCCCGCGTGCGGTGGAAATTCGTCGTATTTTCATTTTTCCGACGAAAAAATTCGGATCTGTCAAAGTGATATGCGAAAGTCGTACAATAGTGAAGCCAAAGTGCAACTTTAGATTCATTAGAACTTGCGATAAATAAATACCTCAACATTCCAGATGCTTGGAAGACGCTTTTTATAACGCTAGGTAACATAAAGTACACTAACAAGTCTTGTATATCATAAAATAAATTGCGGAAATGTAAAATTCGTCTATTTATTCATGGCTGAACGGCCATTTTTCAACGTTTGCGGACCACTATTATGTCTTTCCTTTTTTATTTTAAACAGAAACCTGCACATTCAAAGTTAGTGCCGCAGTCTCTTACTAGGTGGCGCCAATACCGACTTAATATTTTAAATTTTGAAAGAATATTATTTTTTATATCCAGGACCGGATTAACCAACAAGCGAAGTAGGCAAATGCCAAGGGGCTCCTGAAGATTTATAAAAATTTAGAATTATAGTTAAATATTATAACAAAATTTAAATTTGCTATTAGAGCAAAATCACATAAAATAATTTCTTTTTTATTATACCTGCATCAAAATCTCTGCTTTTAAAACAAAAAGCGTGCGAAAAAAGGCGATTAAAGCACGCCGTGTTTTAAAGTTGCCTAGGGAACAACATATACAAGTTCCATGTTATCGATTAAAAATGCGATCCACAGACAACTTTGCAAAATGAATTTAAATTTTAATATCTTTCTAATTTTCATATTTTAGCGCAGGTATAATAAAAAATATCGTATAGGCGCCATGCACATCTCTGCATTCAGCGCCGCCTGGCGTGGTGATTTATGAATTAGTGATATGAAAATATTTCTTGAGACTCATTGCATGGGAATAATATCACTCTTATGACAATTTACGATTGTAGTACGTAATACTTGAGCTTCCTGGTATTGAAATACATTACAATATTCAAGTTTAAATGTACACTAATAATTTTAAACAACTCGTATTTTTATACCACTAATGCAGAATATGGTCATTGGTGGCGCTGGCTTCGCATGTGCATGGTCCCTATAATACACGTGCACAAGAGCCTTTAAAGCACTTGCGCCGTTAAAAGCGCTCCGCTGCGCGTTGCGCTTTTAAACCCGTCGTACGTGCTTTAAAGGCTTTCTTATGCACTTGTATTATAAGATACTATTTTCTTTTCTTTACATTATTATAATTGCGTATATTTTGTTTTCCCTTTCATAAAACAGCTTGTTTACAACAGCTGTTATGTAGGGCCGCCCATAGGTTTTTGCCTAGGGGCGTATATTATGTTAATCCGGTCCTGCTTATATCTACTAAATTTAAATCAGTTTATGAAGACACAGAATAAAAAATTTCAATCACAATTACAATATTATATATTATATATTGTAGAAACAGAATATCGCTAGCGTCGTTGATGAGGGATGATGGAAAGGAAATACACCTTATGGTCTATTACTTACAGAAGAAACCTCGAAGAACGAATAAATTATATGTTTCAGGAAGCTGAAAACCTGAAAAGTGGTCGAAAAATAAATTTTAAAAAGACACATTTTTTAATTTATTTCAGTCCGTCATCGGCTGCGTTCAGCCACTGGCAACGATTCACTGTTCTATTGCTCTAAAGCGGATATTGCACAGAAATGATGTAATTAAATAACAATTTAATTAATTGGTCGTTAGTTTAATCAATTAAATAAAAATTTAATGCTCGCGACTGTACTTATTTTGTAAATCTTGCTTTAACATTCGTTGTCAATAATAATTCAAATTTAAGAAGTTTTTTCTTGAAATATTCATCAACAGTTAAAAAGCAAAGAATATCAATTGGTCAACTTAAACGCAACAAACAACTTTATTGAATAAAATTACACTCACTCACAGATTATTATACATGTACAACAATGCTTCTGAAAATAAAGATTCGATATTTACGCTCCACATTTTTGTTAAAACCTACATGTTTGCAATTTATTTTAAGAAAAAAAATTGAAATTGTAAAAGCAGTGAGCAATAAAGAAATCAAGGCGGACAAGCAAAATACATAAAAGCACATTGCGCTCAAAATATTTATGTTACACGTGTTTAGGTTTATACAACAGGATAGTTAGAGGGTTAAACAAAATCAAAATTTATGTTGTTTATGTCAGGATCAGTGGTATATAAAGGAGAGAGGAGTATACCACGAATGAATACCTCGCAAAATGTTAACTACCGCAGTTCTGATCGTTTTAACACTTCGTACTTTTTGCGTCAGTGTAAAAAGTGGTATGTACAACTTTTAGCAATTCAGTTTGCAATTCAAATGTTTGGTTAAAGTTTTAACAACAAAATAAAATAACAAATTAATATTTAAATTTGGAAAAAGTGATAAAAATTAATGAACATTTAGAAGGAATATAAATACAAGGTGATTCACAGAAACGATACCTAAAAGTGATAAAAAAGAAAAGCATTCCAGTAACTGCTTTCTTCTTGACTATGTGGCTATATATAAATTTTCAGAGAAAAGTGTTTGCTGAAGCATCTCATGCATTTAAGACGGATTCCGTGAATCACCCTGTACACGCGTAACATATCCAAATTTCTTTATAAGTGAGTTATGTACATTCTTTGTATAACAAGTTACAGTTGTATTTTGAAAATGTTTTCTTCTTAGATTGCACATTCCCTGAGAAAGTAGGAAACCAAGCAGGTCAGCCTTATTTATCTATGTATAACATAAATGCGAAGTAATTTTCTGATGTACCTTATAGATTACTATTGGAGAGATTATTTTGGAGTGATACCAAAAGATGCAGTGCCTGGAGGCTATGATGAAACTGGAAACCTTACGTATATTGCGCAACTACCATCAAAAGCTTATTTTGGAATTTTTCCCGGAGATATATACCCAGGACAAAAATCAGCTGTTGCATGTATTGTAAAATCTGTCGTCGACGAAATATACGTGAAAGTAAATAAAATTACAATAGTCAAAAATACAAAATCAACTCATAGAAATAAAAAATATACTTCTTTCATACGAAAATTTGTAAAGTGTTCTTTTTCTGTTATTTACTTTGCTAGTTTTAGAATTCCTTCTTTCTTTTAATATTCTTATTGTTTTTTTCTAGATTCTCTGTAGCAATCCTAAAAATAAATTTGAATGGATACAAACCACTGCAACTGATAGCCACTTACTTACTGACTATCATTGGGTGGTTGGAGGAGCAGGAATAACATCAATATTTTATATTGGCCGAGCTAATTTCGAAGGGAAGGTTCAAATTGGTAGAGTTTTCAACAGTCAGTCCACAAGTAAGGGCTTGTGGCTTTGCGACAAAACCGGAAATCAACTCAACTTCCAGTCGTTCGAGTTATTGGTCTTAGCCCGATAGTTACAAAATAAGTACTACTCCAAACAAAATCACAATTAAGAACATTACGAAAATCCAAGCAAAATTACCTAAGTTTATAACTGTGTTTATTAATAGCAGATGAAGAGTGAAGTACTTAGTTGTTTTTCTTTAAACTCCAAAAAATAGTGCACTACTCATTTTCTTTAATGCATACAAAAGTATTACAGTCTTAGTACTTTAGGAAAAGACAAGGCCAATTGGGGTAGCAAAATTTTATAATTACACGTTATATTTTGTACTCGCTTCTTTCTCACTCATGCTTATTAATGTATTTCTCTCATTTCTTCAAAGTGTCGATCTTAAAATAGTAGAGTAAACAAGATGTATTTATTTGTTATAACAACAATGCCTGTTTTAGTTTTTATAATTTTCAAGTAAAAAGTAAATATATAATATTGTTTATTCGAGAGACATGTTTTCTGCTTTAAATAAATACTTTTCAAAAATGAACGCAGAGCCAAGTTTCTGAACATACCCCTATTTATCTCTAATTCTAGTAATTTTTCATTTTGTATTTGTGGATGGTAACTAGGGTTCTCAGATTTGGCTACCCTTCGCCAATTGGGCTATCTTTTTTCTTATTTTAGCGATTAAAAATCCATAATTGTCGCCGGCGACTTGTTTGGGCTGTAAAAGATGTTGTCAATTTGCCATTCGATTTTTAAATGTAACACTGTATATCCAAAACATCATTTTCTATTGATTGATGTCAAGCTCGCAGTTGTCAGTGTCAAGTTGACAGTTTTCATATATAGCGAGTAAAATTGTATTTTCTTGCTCAGATATAGTTTTCTGGCAATTTTTTCTTTCGTTATATACCTATGCTTTTCTTTGAATTTTGTTTAATTTAAATTTTGGAAATTTTATGATGGCGCAGAGCTCAAGTTCGGTGAATTTGATAATATTCGATAACGGAGCTGGTATATGTAAAAATATACTGGGTGTTCCATTTAAAAAAATATTACTTTGGTATGGCTCTCAGTTACTGAACACTCTGTATGGCCAAAAATAATTTTATGAAGTAGAGCTGACTAAGTTACATCTTAGCTCGTTTGAATTTTTTTATCTTATATACTATAGACGGTAGAGAAGACCGCGGCACTCGGTGGACACCTGGGTGTGACTGAAAAAGAATCCGGATACAATATGAAAGAAATCTAAAAAATGGCAGATTTATTTTTCTTTTTTCTGTGTTCATTTTGGAATGGAAAATAATTTCATAATTTTTTTTAAATTACTGGAAAATTGGTACATGATACTCATTTTGAGATTTTTGCTAATTTTTTCATACTTTTACAATAATTGTGACAGTTTATCTGTAGGTGTTGACGTTTTGTTTCATATTTAATAATTAAAACCGTAAAGACGAGTTTCTCTAAGAATTATTATGCTTTTGTTCTTAATAATTTATTTAAAGAAATATCCTTATTCACCAGTGCCGCCAGGATCGGGGTAGGATACAAACATAAAAAATTACACATTAAATTTGCTTTTGAGCAAAAACAAAGTATTCGATCATAAACTGAAACAGGTAAATACCAAGGTCCTGCTTTCAGCCACACTTCGGAAAACAATCTGTATAATAATCTTTACATTTTTAAGTGTTTTAGTGTTTAGTGTTTAAAATCTTTTTGATTTAAAATGAACAAAGTTTTATTTATTTCTTAATACGATGTATAGGTACAGGGTGATGCATTGATGAACGCAACATAGGAAATCCCATGTTAATTTAGATGTGTTGGCTTCCCTAATTATTTTACAGCAAAATTCCATTTAGGTTTTTTAAAGTATAAATTAACATGGGATTTCCTATGTTGCGTTCATCAATGCACCACCCGGTAGAACAAACTGAGTAAACTATTTATTTATTTTTTTTTACTAAGTACCTAATGATTTTAATGTACACCTATTCGTAACTTCTTTATTAAATAAACTTATACGTAAGTTTGTTTCTTTCTTAATTATGCAATCAGATTATTCGGTACTTGGCCGAATAGTAAAAATATTGCCGACAGGATAAATACCGAATAGTTACCGAATATTCGGTGCATCCCTACTCTACATTAATGATTTTAATTGTATTTATGCATTTTGAGACATTTCATGTACAGATCATTTTTTTAATACATATATGCCGATCGAATAGATCTGAGTTAAGAAAATATAAAACGAAGACATGACAAAAACCGCAAGGCAGTTTCACGAAAGTTAGAAGGAAGGTATAAAAGTTCTTTAATATTTATTATCGATACAATTTAAATTTAAGAACGCTTTTCCCTGAAATACTTATCACAACAGTCTTGAAAGGATTTCGTTCAAATTACATTTAAAATTGATGAAGTTTATACGAAAATTATTGTATACAATACTGCTAATGAAAATAAGCTCTACATTTTTGCCGATACTAATTTGCAGTTTATTTGAAATTGCAAAAGCAGTGAACAGTAAATCAAATCTTCTATTAAGCAGACAAGCAAAATAGGTACATGCAGCAGAATATACTCAAAATATTTATGTTACACGCGTTTTAATAATATGGGTTTATAGAACGGGATAGTTTGAGGGTTAAACAAAATCAAAATTTATGTTGTTTATGCCAGGATCAGTGGTATATAAAGGAGAAAGGAGCACACTGCGATTGAATACCTCCCAAAATGTTAACTCTTGCAGTTCTGGCCGTTTTAATATTTCGTACGTTCTGCGTCAGTGTAAAAAATGGTATGTACAACTTTTAGCAATTCAGTTTGCAATTCAAATGTTTGGTTAAAGTTTTAACAACAAAATAAAATAACAAATTACTATTTAAATTTGGAAAAAGTCATAAGAATTAATAAACATTTAGAAGGAGCATAAATACAAGGTGATTCATAGAAACGATTACCTAAAAGTAATAAAAAAAGAAAGCATTTCGGTAACTGCTTTCTTAATATTTTGGCCAGAAAGTGCAATTGGGCGATTATGTGGGTAAACACAAAATTTCAGATAATAATAGGTCTGTTCCAGCAATAGTTCGTAACTAGTTCAAAACCCTCAAAAGCATGCAGTCATCAAAATAAAACATTTGACGGCGCCGTTAAAATCGGTCAAAACTTCGGTGGGCAACTGTTTTTAACGGTTCCGAACTAGTTACGAACTCTTGCTGGAACAGACCTAATATCTCCTGAAGTAACTCATGCATTTAGATAGCTAACGAATACCGTGAATCACCCTGTATACTCGCAACATGTTCAAATTTTTTTATGTACATTCTTTGTATAACAAGTTGTAGTTGTAATTGGAAAATATGTTCTTTTTAGATTGCACATTCCCTGAGAAAGTAGGAAACCATGCAGGTCAGGCTTTTTAATGAAAGTATAACATCAAAAATTTGAAGTAACTTTTTGAAAATTTGAAGTAACTTTTGATGTTGAAGTAACTTTTTGATGTACCTTATAGATTACTACTGGAGAGATTATTTTGGAGTGGTACCAAAAGATGCAGTGCCTGGAGGTTACGATGAAACAGGAAACCTTACGTATATTGCGCAACTACCATCAAAAGCATATTTTGGAATTTTCCCCGGAAATATATACCCAGGACAAAAATCAGCTGTTGCATGTATTGTAAAACCTGTCGTCGACGAAACATACGTGAAAGTAAATAAAATTACAACGGTCAAAAATACAAAATAAACTCAGAGAAATCAAAAGTATACTTCTTTCATATGAAAATTTCTAAAGCATTCTTTTTCTGTTTATTATTTTGTTTCCTTATCTCTTTTAATAGATTTTATTGTGTTTTTCTAGATTCTCTGTAGCAATCCTAAAAATAAATTTGAATGGATACAAACCACGGCAAATGATAGTCACTTATTTACCGACTTTCATTTGGTGGTTGGAGGAGCAGGAGTGACATCAGTATTTTATATTGGCCGAGCTAATTTCGAAGGGAAAGTCCAAATTGGTAGAGTTTTCAACAGTCAGTCCACATACAAGGGCTTATGGCTATGCGACAAAAACGGAAATCAACTTAACTTTCAGTCGTTTGAGTTATTGGTCTTAGCCAGATAGTTACATAAGTGTGTTACCAAAAAAAAGAAGAAAACATGGCAATTCAAGAATATTATGAAAATCCAAAAAAAAATTAAATAAAACGGATCAAGAGTGAAGTAACCCGGTTTTGTTTTTGTTTTCGTTTTTTTTTCTTAATTACCATTGAAGATCTATAAGAACATTGTTTTAATAAAAAGGAGCTTGGGATTAAATAATAGTAGTATTAAATAAAAATGTAAAAAAATGACCTTTTATGTGTTTTGTAGTATCATCTGTAGACCAAAATGTGAGGCCTTTAAATATTTGTTTTCTGATTAAATGATTACTATAAAATTATAGATCTTTCACAATAAACCTTGTTAAAGAATTTGTTCTTTTGTAAATTAAACAAAAAAATCTTTAAGATACAACTGGTAACCTTGCCCTAAAACTGTATAAATAAGGGGAATCTGAAAACGTTTAAATTTATACCTGCTTTTCATAATGTTGTTCATTTCTTTTCTCTCGACTTTAATTCTTTGCGTCAATTCTGCGAGCGATGTAAGTCAAACCAACGTTAACGTAACTCATGAGGACATTGGTTCTAAATGTTGTGGTTTTCCGGGAGGAGGTCAGTTTGAAATATTTACAGCAGACTACATAAATGCAGAAACTTGTTTTTCAGATTATTACTGGAGGGATTACTACGGTTTCATACCCCCAGAGGCGGTACAGGGGGGCTATACAGAAAGCGGCACCCCCACATACATTAGTCAACTACCGGCAGCAAAACACCCCGGAATTTTTCCTGGAAATTTATATCCGGGGGTGGTAGAAGCCGTTTATTGTCCAGGAGAAAAAGTCATCAGTGGACTATACGTAAAAGTAAGAAATTTATGTTTAATTTAAAGGTCAATTGAAGCTCTAGTGAAAACATCCTGTATTTATAGCAAAATTAATTATAATTAAAAAACTTCTCGTAGTGTGCCATGAAATGATAAAGATCGAAAAGGGCATGTCTTAGCTTATAACACGTTTGCGCTGTCAACTGACAGATATGTACATTTTGGTGTTGTTAAAATTTAATTTCTATCATACTGTCCTGTGAAATGGTTTTCAAGTTAAAGCAGAAATCGTTTTTGTTTAAATCCTATTTTCGTAATGAACATTTTCATATCTTTTATAAATACAATATATGAAATATCTGAAGAGTCTTCTTTCTTCAAAAGTGAGGTTATATAAATATTTTCCTATTACTTGTGCCACATGCGCAGACATACGTTTTCGATATCATATTTTTCCATGGCATGCCAGAGAAGTTTTTTTGTTTGGAAACCCTTTACATTTCTTGATTAAAGAAATGAACAATCTCCCAACTACTTCCCAGACAGCACAAAAGTCATAAAGATGACTTAAAGTTGTCTTTTAGATGTCTTAAAAGGTTAAGACATCTAAAAGAAAACTTTAAGTCATCTTTATGACTTTTGTGCTGTCTCGCTGTCTGGGTTGTTTCAGATTTTATGTAGCAATCCTTCAAATACGTTTCTATGGATACCGACTACTGCAAGATGGTTCTGAATTGAATGATTTTTACAACTGAACACAGCTGCAGGTAGTTGCTTTTTGAAGTCACCGTATTAATATTATCAACATTTCAAAATTCTAATTGGTTGCCAAAGCAGTCCTAATTATCACAGAACTATAATTTTAACGGCATTGTGAAGATCATTAACTACAGTTTGTCCCTGGTGCATCACAATTGAGAAAAAAATGAATTCCAAATTATTATTGACAGTAATTAATGCCCAGTATCTAATTATATAAATAACTTTTTAAAGAAACTATTTACGATGAAACCTTTCACCTAATCGGATAGCAAATGATCAAATATATCGAAAGATGCTACCAGTAAGTTTTGGCCGATCGATTTTATTGATTACTGATCGATTGAAAATAGTTAATGTCACGCACTTAAAAGACGCCAAATACAATAGCACATAACTTTTTATGCAAATATTGCACAAACGAATTTCTTGCAAAATATGAAAGAGAACATTCAAATCTATCGATTTATGCTATTTCTGAGTTTAGGCTGATCGATTTTATTGACTAATTATCGATTTATCAATTTTTGATCATTCACATTCTGACAAAATCCGGAACTCTCAAATTATCTCTCAAGTTATCTGTCAAATGAATATTAAATACAAATGTTCAAACATCCTTGCACAGAAAGGACGACGTCAAGCGGCGTTGTACGCAAAAAGTTGGTCAACTTCCGACTTTGACGGCGGCAAACGTCATAATGTCATAATGCATAACCAAATATGTCCCACTATCGCATTTTCATCTGGTAATTTCTTGTATATGTGCATAATACAACATAAAATACATCAGGTGTAACAGATACATACATAATACCATAAATAGTTGAAATTTATCAATTTGTGGCACATGTTATTTTTATTTCTCGGTTAGATTGACGACGTTCTACGCCACTTTATCTGTGCATGTCTCTTGAAGTGACAGTTGGCGGCGTTGCAACGGCGCGTAGCGGCGTTGCATTCTGTTTGACCTTTAACGATGTCGCTATGAGTTACAGAATAGGAAGGTTAGACCGGCAATTAAATTAAATTCAAATCCCTGGATCGTTTGCTTTTAGCTATTTTTACATACTGCGATTTTTTAGTGAATAAACTTGGCGATTGGTAATGCAATATGCAGCTGAAAATTCTGCGAACGCAGCCTCATTTCAAAGGTCGGCACATAATTTTTATGTGAACGTATTTCCTGCGCTCGCTTATGCGAAATCGTATCCAATATAATTTATGTGATGAGCTTAATCATTATGAATTACAATATGATTATAATGTACAATTTTTTTTCATACATTGTGGATGTTCATATTTGAAACACGTAAAACTAGCGTTTATTAAAATTAATTCATTTAGATCATCCAGTATTTGATAAATGTACTGGTCTTTTTAATTTGGAAAAAAAAGCAGTAGTAACGAACAAAAATTCCAACAAATTGCAAAACAAATTAATAGTTACGAGTTTAAACGTCGCGTGTTCATAAATTATCTTCAGTTTGGCGTTCGTGTGAGCTAACACGTGTAATGTTTTTCAGTCGCGGTGGTCAAAACTCGCTTAATTCAGGACGAAACGCAAAACAAATTGGATGGCGAGCAAGCTCGCATTAAATCAGGACGAAAGCCGTGCGCCCGTAAATCCGCGAAATCGACGTTTAATATGGGCGAAAGTGCGCCCGGACCGAGTTCGAATGCACGCACACGCCCGCTCGTATTTTAGGACATTAACGTCTATTCTGTCAAGCAGATTAAAATAATAATAAATTCCCAATAAATGTTTGTCGCGATTTACCCGCTCTGCAATTAATATTTAATACTAAATAATCAGTAAATGACGTCCAGCTTAAATCCCTGGATCGCGTCAATGTATTAATGCCCTTTTAATTATTAATTTATTAACATGTCACTCATTATATGTAGGTATAAAATGGCGTTAATTTATTTTATGAAACAATTGCAATTGCTATCCCTGTGTTCAATTTGTAACGGGTTTTCAATAAAAAAAAACTTCCGCAGTGTGCCATAAAATGGCAAAGATCGAAAAAGGCATGTCTTAGCTTATAACACGTTTGCGTTATCAACTGACAGATACACTTAGGCGTTGTTATAATTTAACCCTTAACTGCTGACATTGAGTCACAAAAGTTAATTTTTGCACCACATTTTTACAAATTATTTTCCTTCTCTCCAACGATAAATTTTCGATTCAATTATATTGTCACGAAGGTTACTTTTGTTTCGTTGAACACCCTGTATTATATTGCGGTACGGTAGGAAAACTTTGCTGAGTCGTCAATATTAAAAACCGCTCGATCGTTCTTCCATCGAGCAGAGGGTTCCTGGATTTGGCTGGGCAAGGACGACTCAGAAAGGTGCGTCCCCGGAAGACCTGGTGGGTTGTGTCCAATAAAGTGGTTATAAGTGTTTGGGCTTTTTCTGGAACCCCTTATTCCTGGACCCTGCTGTAGACGGCTGTGGAACGACGCTGAGAAGACAGGTAAGTTCAGTTTACAGTCTACGGACCTCTCATACCTTTCAGACCGCAAAACGGCCCTGTACCACGTCTGGACAGATGTTTAGCAGCCTGATGAAGTCATTTAATTACTAACTATCAATGGGTGAGAGGAGGTGGTCAAGGAAATCATCAAACTTACATCGGCAGAGCTTGGTTGGATGGTCAAGTTCAAGTCGGCAGGGTTTTTCCCAGCAATAACAGAAACAAGGGTATTTGGCTTTGCAATAGAGCTGGTCAGCAAATAAATTTACAGTCGTTTGAATTATTGGTCAGATTATTGTAGTAAAAAAAACAGAATTTAGTTTTTTATTAAATTTGTAAATCAATAATATCAATTGCAAAGTACATAGATAATAAAGCAAGGAATAAAATCGTCAATTCTGTTTTTCTTTAATTTGCAAGCGGCTCGTGCTTGAAAGACTGCCTTCTGTAACTTGTGTTTTAACTTTTTATTTATTCTTTATTCAAGCGAGACTTAGGCCAGATTTTACAATCGTCGGATAAGCATTATTATTGATATAACGTGACGAAGGTGTGACGTAGATATGGAGTAAAGGATATTTGGCGAGCAGTTATTCCGTTCTTATTCCACGATTGTAAAACTGGGCCTTAAAATACTTTTCGAGAATGAACGCAGAGACAAGTTTCTGAACATACCCCCACTAATTCTAAAATAGTAACTTTTCGATTTATGGACGGTAAGTTGGCAATCGGTGCTGTTAACGGCCGCGTGACCGCCGCCATTACCATTTATTTGATTAGTCGGTTGTTGTTAAGTCAAAATGCGCTACAAATATTTTATAATTATTAAACAATTTCGAAAAATATTTAATAATAGATGAGTGCCCCATTTGTTTGCGACGCAGGTGAAGTGAAGTACGCTGTTGAACACGGAAGTACGTCCAGTAAACACGTGCATAACCTCAAAGTGACAACTTAAAATGGACTCAAAGTATGACGTAATTTTGAATAAAACGGCCCCGTCGACTTCAAAGTTTCACCTAAAACTCAAACCGGCTCCCGTGCTTTTCGGTCTGAGCAACGGACCGTGCTCGCCCAAGAAAATGAAACTCACCGATTCCGAACAGGAAGTGCCCAAACCCAAGGTGGTAATAAACGGCGGCAAATCCAAGCTAAGTATACAGGAGCAGAGGAGAAACTTGCCGGTATTTCAAAACAGAAACAAACTACTTGAGCTTATAAAACGACATCAGACGTTAATTATCCTAGGTGAAACGGGCAGTGGCAAGACGACACAGATTCCACAGTACATAAATTCGGCACGGTTACAGAATATTGGGCGTATTGCGGTTACGCAACCAAGGAGAGTTGCTGCTATTAGCGTCGCGACGCGAGTCGCTCAAGAAATGGGTAATGGGGTAAGAACAAACAGAAAATTAATTTGGTTTTAAATTTATTGGCCGACTTTTAGCTTGGTGTTGGCGAGACAGTGGGATATACGGTGAGATTCAAGGACGTTACCTCTAAACAAACGAAAATTAAATATCTCACGGATGGAATGCTCTTGAGAGAAGCTATTTCGGATAAACTATTAAGCGAATACACGTTTGTTATTTTAGATGAAGCACATGAACGCACTGTACATACGGATGTTTTATTTGGCATTGTAAAGAGAGCGCAAGAGCTTCGAAAAGAAAGCAGTTTAGCTCCTTTGAAAGTAATATTGAAATTTGTTGGTTGAAGTCATTTATTGTTACCTGTGCTTTTAGATTATAATTATGTCCGCTACTATGGATGTGGATCACTTTGCACAATATTTCAATTGTCAAGCAGTGTATTTGGAAGGTCGCACGTATCCTGTGAATGTCTTTTACTCATTAGCGGCCCATGATGATTACCAGACAGCATGTGTGGCAACATTTTTCAAAATTCATAGGCAAGCACCACCCCAGTAAGTTCTTTTTTTTTTAAAACAATGTGAATTGATTTTCCAGTTTTTTCTTCTTTATTTGCTATATTGAATGATCTAAATCTGTATTTGATTGCAGTCATGATGTATTGATATTTTTAACTGGCCAAGAAGAAATTGAATCCGTGGCCCAACAAATCCGATTGCTTGCAAAAGATCCCGAAGTCAGTGGCCCGTCTGTCAGGGTGTTCACCTTATACGCCTCCCAACCGATCACACAACAAATGTCTGTTTTTAATTCATTACCTGAACACACGAGGAAAGTGATTATTAGCACGAACATAGCTGAAACCAGCGTGACCATCAGCGGAATAAAGTACATCATTGACAGTGGAATGGTGAAGGCCAGGTATGAACAGAAGCTCGAAGTAATCAACTTTCACTTTGAATTTATATCTATTTTTAGAACTTACCACCCGGCAACTGGCCTAGACATATTAAAAGTGCAAAGAATTTCGCAAGAACAAGCTTGGCAGAGAACGGGGCGTGCAGGACGTGAATCCGAAGGAAACTGTTATCGGATTTACACGAGAAAGCAATTTGAAACGATGCAGAAAACTACAATGCCCGAAATCCAGCGTGCCAACATAGCGTCTGTCGCCCTTGAATTACTAGCTTTAGGCATACAAGCTATGAATTTTGATTTCATGGATAAACCCCCTCAAGAATCTCTGTTGGCCGCCTTCGAACAATTAAAGACGTTAGGTGCCATCGAAAACATCGATTCTGATAACTTAACAGATTTTGGAAGAAAAATGGCATTATTTCCACTTGACCCCAGATTTAGCAAAATATTACTCTCAGCTCATAACTTCACCTGCTTGGAAGAAGCATTAACAATCGTGGCACTTCTAAGTGGGGAATCTATATTTATTAACCCCCCTGCAAAACGCGAGCAAGCGTTAGCCGTGCGACAAAAATTTTGCTCGGCGTACGGTGATCACATAACATTGTTAAATGTTTATAGAGAATACAACAACGTAAGTCAAACCAACAAGAGATCTTGGTGCCACGAACATTTCATCAACATGAGGAATGTCATGTACGCTCGCGAAGTGCGATCTCAGTTGGCAGAAATTTGTAGGAAATGTGAAATACCCACTTCGTCGTGTGGCAGCAACATGGATCAAATACGCAAATGTTTACTGACGGGTCTATTCATGAATATCGCAGAGTTACATCGTGATAAACTCTACATTACAGTAAGTAACACCTTTTTTTTGAGTGATATATTTATTGTAACATCCTACTTTCTGCAGCTTGATAAGCGGCAAGTTGTTTCAATCCATCCGAGCTCCTGTTTACATGGACAGCAACCTCATTACATTTTATTTACTGAAGTTGTACAGACTAGTAGGTGTTACTTAAGAAACCTGTCGATGGTTGAAAGTGAGTGGCTTGAAGAAATTGTGCCCGAATATGTTCGGTCTCATAATATTAAGTTTAAGAAAGACAGTTAATAATTTTAATTAACATTTTGATTGTGTAAATATGTAAAATTATGTTATTAATTGTAATTACGGTTGGTGAACTTTGCTGTTTTGTTACCGTTGATGACGGGTGTTTTCAAGAAGATTCAGAAATGGAAGCAGTTTGTTGTATTTTCATATTTTTTACGAATAAATGTTGTAATTGTGTATTTGTAATTTTTTTGTATATATTTTACTGTCTTATGTAATGACTATTAATAAATTGTATAGCTTGTGAAATGTAATCCAAGGGGAGATTATATCTAAAATAATACAAAATACATTGCTAGTAGATATCAATACCATACTTCTGGTCCAGGGCAATTGAGAACACGACAAAATAGCCAAAACGAATGAGAAAAATGCTTAACGTCTATTAAAAAATCAAGAAAAATTTTCATTTTCCCAAAATTTTGAACCAAATCCTTAAAGGTCATGATTCAATTTAAGCTCTGCTTAAAAAGTTGGTGCAATCGGACATAAAAGTACTTGAAAGGATCTTACTTACATTACGCTTGCTGCGCCACTGAACATCAAAAAATTCCAAAACTAACCTAAAAATCATTCACTTTTTAACTGAAGTCTACTTTCTACTACGGATGTCAACAAACAGCATATTGTAGAAACTGATCTACCGCAAAGTGGTAACTTCCGTCAAATCGTAGGTCTGTTTGTTATCCTGAACTGGTGTACACAAAGATATTTATAACTAGATAAAGGGATTGTATATAAATTTGGACATACGTTTGGGACAACATCTAGAACTATGTTTTATTCTATCTCTATTAGACATACATTTAAAGTATATGTTTTCCTTCTTTAAAAAGAATGCATGCATTTTCAGCTTCTAGACAAAGAAACTGAAGAAAGATACACATTGATGTTAGGACGCTTGTATGCTGAACAAAGTAAACCGACTTGCAATCAGTCGA
Organism: Dorcus parallelipipedus; assembly: GCA_958336345.1. Lineage (NCBI taxonomy): Eukaryota > Metazoa > Arthropoda > Insecta > Coleoptera > Lucanidae > Dorcus > Dorcus parallelipipedus. Next base: position 17,823,502 of record OY284483.1, read on the forward strand.
GGTTTTCATCATAAGGTGTATTCTTTCGATGTGAACGAAGTGAATGCGATCAGCAAAAGTGAAAATATTCAATTTGATCGTATTTTCTCGTTTGTGTTCAGTTCCCCTACTCTTTTGAAATAAGTGATTACATTCAATTTTTACTGAACAAATAATTTTGCCGATCAGTTGGAAAGTGAAAGTGAACGAAATATTCATTCATAGTTATTACATTCAGTTTTTACTGCACAAATTATCTTGCTGATCAGTTCGAAAGTGAAAGTGAACTGAATATTTATTCACTTTCAGTTTGTTCAGTTGAATCCATTCACTTCCTTCAGATCGAAAGAATACACCTTAACATGTTAGCCCACAGTTGCTGCTGTATCTCTTTATCTAGTTATAAATATCTCTGGGTGTACACCAATGCATACTTTTTCGTAAAATACGCTTTAATGCAACCTGATGTTTGTGTGTTATGTCAGCATGGATGTGTATGATTCCTATTGACACATTATCAAAGAATTTAGGACAGCTGTAGTTCTTGCCAAATGAAAATTGTAAATTAAATTGATTTGTTTAATTGGCAGTCTTTTACTCATTAGCAGCCCATGATGATTACTCTAATACTGCCAATTAAACAAATCAATTTAATTTATAAAGAATTTAGGCTTCATTAAAGCATATTTCGTAAAAAAGTGTGCACCAGTGCAGGATAACAAATAGACCTGTTATTGCATTCTCCCACTGCTGTTACCTTTTCTCCTGATATTCTTTCTTCTCCCGATTCGAGCAGCCCTTTTATAATTGGGCGCGTTTAGCGAACGTAGCAGCTGAGAAGCAGCAACATGCTTTGCTTAGTTTGCTTACAAGTAGCACAAGCGATTCTCTAAACCGTAAATCCGCTGATTCTGACTCACAAATGTACCGCCTTTTGTTATGTACCATTATTTATTATTTTATTCAGTATTACTTGGTCTTTCAGAAATAATACTGTTTTTGGAGGAGCTTGTGCCATGTTTATAAATTATAACTAATATTTTAGATTAGAAAATATTCAATTTTTAGTCAAGGCCACTTATGCAGCACATTTAGCTTGAAAGGCAGCGATGTTTTAGAACGCTGACTAAATTTCTAAGCTGCTAACTGACAGCATAGTACAGCGTAATCGTTTAGCGAATGCAGCAGTGGTAGCAACTCAACATGTTGCGTTCGCTAAACGCGCCCATTAACTCTTGCTCTGTGCCAGTGTTGCCATCCCTAGTAAACCACATTGCCGTGTCGCTGAGGGGAAATTACCGTGTTATCAATATAATAAGGTCGTGTTACCCAAAAAACACGTTTAAATAAGAGGTAATAGGTTTGTTCCAGCAATAGTTCGTAACTAGTTCGGAACCGTTAAAAACAGTTGCCCACCGAAGTAATGACCGATTTTAACGGCGCCGTCAAATGTACAATTTTGATGACTGCATGCTTTTGACGGTTTCGAACTAGTTCCGAACTATTTCTGGAACAAACCTAATAGGTACTAAAAATAGTACATTTATTAAAATTTTCCTAAAAACAAACAAAGTCAAAATATCTCTAAACAAAACAAAAAGTAAAATATCTCTAAACAAAACAAAAAGTAAAATATACGTACAAAATAAAAACGGAACTTTTTTTAACGTTTCAAAAATACATTTTAAAAAATTAACTTTTTGAAATTCTAACCGTAATAAAAGTCGTCTTCCTTTTGATTTAAAACATCGTTATTATTATTATTAGCGTGAAGTATCTAGTACATAACGTTTACAGTTACCTTCCATTTTATTTACTTCAAAATAAATGTTTCAGACTTATTGGGCAACACATTAAAACACTTTCTCTTCTCCTTCTCTCAACGTCTCATTCTTAGTTCTCAATCACAGGGCACAGACAGTAAAAAATGAGGTTAAGGGTTATAGACTATAGAGATGTCCGCCGCGCAAATTCGCATCACAAAACATAAAATACTACATATCAACTTCAAGTAAAATAATATAAGCAAAGATTTTCTACCCATTATTAACTTATTTGGAGATAAATTACCGTGTTTTCCACCTTGCATACCGTATACCGTGTAATCAACTTAAATACCGTCCAAACACGGTATTTACCGTGTTGTTGGCAACACTGCTCTGTGCTCTTGCCATGAAATTTGAATGGCATGTCTTTACTGTTGACTGTAAAATAACTCAGTTAAGCTAAGACATGCCTTCTAATTTTACGGCAAGAGCTGATAAAAAATTTAAAAAACCACCTCTATAAAGCTGGGTGAAATTTTGCGTTAACGTGTGAAATTGAGCCAGTAGAATCGTGTAGAATTTTCAAGCCAACGCAAAACGAATAGCAATTAATTCGCCTCGAGAATTTTCCAAGGAGTTAAATTTTCTTTATATTGGCGACATTGAAAGACGATAATGCGCATGCGCGTTGTCCTTGTTTTTCGTTTTCGTGTGGATGACAGTCAAGATAGCATTAATTACTTTTGGTTAACAAGTGAAATTTTAAATAAAAAAACCGCCCGATAATAAGAAAATTCACAAGTATATGAGAAGGCAAACAATAAACGTAAGTGCACCCCCTTTAATTCACACTATCACTTAGAATTGCATAAAATTTCGTCATGTTCTAACTCTAACTAGAAGTTTCTAGAACTTTCGACTGGTTATTTATCCACTGCACAGAATCTTGCATTTTCAGTTTTAATCATGACTTCGATGTTACTGACTCGATTATGCTGCTCGCCCAGCTTGCGAGTGGTCACAATTCGCAAGTTACCTGTCCGAACGAATTGCGTTCGCAATTATGCTCGAAATTCAAGAGAAACTGTCGAAGCGACAGCACGAAGGCAAACGCTGCGCGAAAGGGCCATGGCACCTGCAGGTGATGGAGGCAAGTATTCCTGTCAGTTAAAACGCATTTCATTTTATGTCCTGTCAAATGATTAAAAAAATTAAAAGTTAAAAGATATTTAAGTTCCTGTCATCGCATTTTATTCTTTTATTGAGAGAACTACATAAAGAAAACTTGATTTTGTAGCATTTTCAATTGGAAGAGGTGCTGTAGCCGGTGCCTCTGTCGTTGGACTCGGAGCTTTATGCTACTATGGATTAGGTTTATCAAACGAGGCCGGAATTCTTGAAAAATCAACGTAAGACACTTAATACACATACTTTGATCCCAAGAAATTATTGGGTGATCGTTTCAGAATTTGGCCTCAGTATGTGAAAGACAGGATAAAGACCACCTACCTGTATTTCGGCAGCTCTTTGGTTGTAACAGCAGCGAGCGCCGTTGCATGTTTCAGGTCTCCTGCACTGATGAGACTTGTCGTAAACAACGGTTGGGTTGTAAGTTAATTAAGACCTTTGCATCCTCTTCTGGCTTCAGGTTGTAACAAAACTGGAAGCCAGAAGAAGGTAGACGAGGAGGCCTTCAAGCTAATTTGTTATGTGTGACTGCTTCTTAGGGTTTACTTGGAAGTCTTGCAGCAGTCATTGGTACAGGAATGTTAGCGCAGGGCATTGAATACAAGGAGGGTTTGGGGGCTAAACAAATGGCCTGGTTATTACATACAGGGGTAATGGGACTGATGGTTGCTCCATTGTGTTTCCTTGGTGGACCTCTTCTTGTAAGGGCTGCTTGGTATACAGCAGGAGTAGTCGGTGGCCTTAGTACCGTCGCTGTAAGTTCTCTTTTTGAGTCGCTTGAAATTGCATCTTATGACCATCTTGTATGTGTTATTGTAGGTATGTGCCCCAAGTGAGAAATTTTTGATGATGGGAGGTCCTTTGGCAATGGGTCTTGGTGTGGTGTTTGTATCTTCAATTGCCACCATGTTTCTACCACCGACAACAGCATTGGGTGCAGGTTTATATTCGATTTCAATGTACGGAGGACTTTTGCTCTTCTCTGGTTTCTTGCTTTATGACACGCAGAGAATTGTTAAGCAAGCTGAAACACACCCCACCAGTCCTGCTATGTACGGAGTGAGGGCCTATGATCCTATTAATGCGTAAGTGCTTTTTTGTATTTAGGTACTAGATGAAACCTTTAATTTATTTTAATTAAAATAACTTGGGAGGTAAAAAATTGGTTGTATTTACAGGGCGATTGCAATTTACTTGGATACACTTAACATCTTTATTAGAATTGCCCAAATTCTCGCCGGTGGTGGTCAAAGGAAACGATAAGAATATTTTTGCTACGAACACTTCTCATGTTTGATGACTCACAATTTGTAAATATGTAACTGTATGGGAACTACAGAATAGGAAATAAGTTAATTTGTAATTTATTTTAATTAGGGTTACTGTATTTGCCTATTTTATAAATATAATGTAGACGTTAAGCTTCTTATAACAAATTTGTTCTTTAAACTTTCCCAAGTTCCTTTCCTTAGGCCAGAGATGTCCAAAAATTGGTTGTTGGTAACAATTAGCTATTTACTATTTTTATTTCAGGTCGATTGCGATTTACTTGGACACTCTGAATATTTTCATCCGAATTGCAACTATGCTTGCTACGAGCGGTGGACAAAGAAACTAATTCTAATCTTGTCGCATGAGTCGAAATTTTGTACCAAGTTTTAATATATTTTTCCTTCTCTTTGAATTTTATCTGTATATGGGGGGAGAATACATTACACTATTTCTTTAAAGTACTTTTATTAAGCGTCTTGTATTCACAATGATTGATTTTTCAATTACACAATAAATATTTTGAAGACTATCCATATAAAAGAAAACGAATCACATGAAATGCGATTGCGCAATATAAGTTCTATCTTTGGGGAGAGTGCAGTCTTAAGAAATAAAGTAAGGATTAGTTTCTAAACTTCAGCCTGAAAACGTTTCGACTTGTAAAAAAAAGAACAAGAGTTATCAGAATTCATATTCATTGTCATTCATTTATTTACAGGACATTGAATATGAATGATGGTAAATGAAGTTTGCTTTCACTTGGTCTTTTTATTAAATTGTTATCGGCTATGTATTTAATTAAAAGGCCAAGATATAAATGTTACACAGTTCACGATGGCACGAAATTTATGTATGCATATAAAATTATGTCAATTTATCAATCAGTACCTTGAACATAATAATAAATATCAAACAAACTTTGCCTTTGAGAATCCTCATCGTGGATGACTATAAAAAAAAAATTGTTTGTGATTTCAACTTATTGTCGCTTAAATTAATTTTACCGTTATGTGTGTAGGGGGGGATAAGGCTTCTTCAGGCCATCCACGATTAAATTCTCTGCAAAATTTCTTTCTTTCAAGCTAACAATAATTACACTTCTAATATCTACATGGCAAGATTTATAAACAAAATCTAATAACAATAAAGATTGTGAGTATTGATTCTCATAGAGGGCAGAGGGGTAAACGAAAAAGAAAAGTTTGATGTAATTTTATATACAATAAATTCAGTCATTTCTTTATACACAAGTTGGTGTCAATTTTCTTACATGACTGAAGAGTCTCGTCTTACGCTAGCCAAAATAACTTCGGTAGGTAGAAGGTAAATTTTGTACGTATCTAAGTTTAGACGTTACAGCACCTACATTATTAAGAAGAATTTCTTTTGGTTTTTTTTTAAACATTTTCAGTACATATTGTCTATGGTTTCAATAAATTGGATAAGATAGATTTAGAACACTGCGTCGGGTTACTTTTTTTAATATTAAGGGGGAAGTCCGAAGCTCGGGGTACACTTATTTAAGGTTTAGGGTTGATATATACATTCAAAATGAAAGGGAAAGATTCTACATATCCTATTGTGATATGTTGCATACAGTATAGTCTTAAATAAATCAATTATCTTTGGCATGGTTTGAAGCAGATTTTTTTATGTCACGCCAAAATACATCAAACAATAATATGCACAACAAATGTAATATCTGACCGACCACAACGACACAAATAGTTTCATTTTCTTATCTGAAGTGTTATTTAAATATGTATTGTTTTGTTTGGTCAGTACAGACACTATTGTATTTTTTTTTCTTAATACCGAGAGTGTTTTAATTTGTACCTTAAATTAAACTAACTTAATTTATATCTAACTATCCAAATGAACTTACGATTAAAAACAAAAAAAAAAATCAGGATCGATCAAGATTTCTCACTCAAAAGAAAAATTTACACCTTAGATTAATATTACGAGTTATATACAAATTACACATTTATAGCATTTGAAATTGTTACTTTTTAACAAGACTCGCTATCCTGTGCAAATGAGGTTTTACGGTGCTGTTTAGTGCAGCCAATGGTGACGATGGAGCCGGTGAAGGGGGCGGAATGTTATTATTTTGTGGAGGAGCAGCTAGATTCTGTTCTTTCAGCGTTTGTTCTTTTGCACCTCTAAATCATCAATTGATTAATTGAAAACAAAATAAATTCAGAGTTAATTTAAACTTACAGGTATCGAGTTAAATCTTCGATATCCACCAACATGGAATCCTGTTCCATGTGTAGGTCATCCCTATCCATGAGATACTTAACTAGGTTTTCATTCAAGGTTTCGATTTGAGTGTGTAGGTCATTGACTATGACTTGGAGTTGTGCTACATTCATTTCGGTGAGTATTTGGCGCGACAAACGCCGCCTGTCTTCAGGAAATGGAATGCCAACCTTTTCCAAGCTGTGGCGCACCATTTCTGTTATGGGACTCTTTTTTTGCTTCTGTCTTTCAATCTGCATATTCAAGATGTTACAATTAACACATTAAATAAGTTCATTTTTCCTATATCACAATATCAGTCTTTTTGGAATAAAGTGGTCTTGGTTTTAACAAAAATATTGATTAGTACAATGTGAGATATATTGGAAGTAAACAGAAAAAATTCTGAATTAACATAACGTGTCAATTATTTTTATATAGAAACTATGTATTTCTTTGCATTCTTAATAATGCAGCAACAATTGATTCAAATCACAACATAAAATAAAAAGTCGATTTCTTTTTATCTTTCTGAAACAGTTGAAAGTCCGAGGATTAATTTTTTGAAAATTTAATTCCAAAATTGATAAAAAGGAAGTTTGATTAGTGTTTGAATTTCTTCATGTTTCTTGAAATTAGGACCAGATTTTTTTAAGGAGAACAAAGAGCTGAACTTTGCTTGAAGGAACACCTTTCCTGTTTTTAATTTTTAAATTTGTTCTGCTGACAAAAATACGTTTGAATTTAGCGGTTCCAATTCTTTAATTCGAAAAATTTTAGATAGATGGCACCATCGACATTCAAAAATAAAAGAACCTCATCCTCAGACTAATATTTTTTCTGTCTTTAATTGTTATTAATAAAATCTATCGCACCTTCTCTTTCAGAATTAAGTAATTTTTTCCTTATTGTTTTCAGAATTAATATTTTCCTGATGTAAAAGTAATTTTATTTCTTTTCAGTTGGCTCTTCTGCTTTTAATTTTCAAATTTGTTGTTTTGATAAAACATTTGAATTTGATAACTCTAATTCTTATATTGGAAAAATTTAAAATAGATGGCACCGCCGACATTCTTAATTCTTTATCGAATTTTATAATTTTTTTCTTATTGTTTTTCAGAATTAATTTTCTTCCTGTAGGGACCATGCACATGCGAAGCCAGCGCCACCAATGACTATATTCTGCATTAGTGGTATGAAAATACGAGTTGTTTAAAATTATTAGTGTACATTTGAACTTGAATATTGTAATGTATTTCAATACCAGGAAGCTCAAGTATTATGTACTACAATTGTAAATTGTCATAAGAGTGATATTATTCCCATGCAATGAGTCTCAAGAAATATTTTCATATCACTAATTCACAAATCACCACGCCAGGCGGCGCTGAACGCAGAGATGTGCATGGCGCCTATACTGTAAAGATAATTTTATTTGTTTTCAATCAGCTCTTCTGCCTTTATTTTTTATTTATTTTAAATTTTGTTGTTTCGATAAAACATGTTTGAATTTGTCGACTTGAAGGCTTTAATTAGAAAAATTTTGGATAGATGGCACCACCGACATTTTTATTCATTTTTCTGAAATTTCTTTTTTCTGATGTAACAGTAATTTTATTTGTTTTTTAAACATATCTTCTGACTTTAATTTTAAATTTGCCGAGTTAATAAAAAAAAACATGTTTGAATTTAGCAGCTCGAAGTGTTTAATTCGAATAATTTTCGACAGATGGCATCACCGACGTTTTAAATTGATTTTTATTTTTCTTAAATAATTTTTTCCTGATGTAAAAGTAATTTTATTTGTTTTCAGATTCAGGTCTTCTGCCTCTTAACTGTTAAATTTGTTGTGTTGACAAAAATATGTTGGCAGTTCTAATTCCTTAATTCGAAACATTTTGGATAGATGGCGCCAACAACATTCTTAATTCTTTTGTTTTTCTTAATTTATTCTCTCCGGTTGTTAAGTAACTTTATTTGTTTTAAATTTTAATCAGCTCTTCTGCCTTTAATTTTTAGATTTATTGAGTTGAGAAAAATATGTTCGAGTTTACCTGGTCGAAGCCTTTAATTCGAAAAACTTTGGATAGATGGCATCACCGACACTTTTAAATCATTTTTGTTTTCATAATTTACTTTTTAATTTACTTGGTGTAAAGCAATTTTACTTGTTATTAAATTTTAATAATCTCTTCTTTAATTGTTAAATTTGCTATGTAGAAAAAAAAATGTAAATTTTTGGCGGCTTGAAAAATATTTCATAGAGGACACCAATTTCAGACATTTTTAATTCATTTTTGTTTTTCATAATTTATTTTTTTCAGATGTAGAAGTAATTTTACTTGTTTATAAGTTTTAATCAGCTCTTCTGCCTGGCATGGCGGCTTGATTCCTTAATTGGAAAAATTTTACATAGATGGCGCCACCGAAATCCTTACTTAATTTATGTTTGTTCTTTTAGAATTTATTTGCTTTTAAATTTTAATAAGCCCTTCCATCTTTAATTGTTAAATTTGTTGCGTTATCATTCAAAAATATGAATGAATTTGGCGGCTGAACTCTTTAATTCGAAAAATTTTGGATAGATGGCACAATTTTTGTTTTTCAGAATCTTTTATTTCCTGTTAAATAAACAAGGTTGTTAAGGGAAATCAAACAGAGAAACGTAATGATAATTAGATTTTTTTTAAACAACTATCCGACAAATATTAACAAATTTTATGCTAAGCAATTATGATTATTATTTCAATAAAACTTTAAAACACCTGATTTCTTTTCTCTGTAAACTAAAGAAGATTAAACTCTTTTAATTTCCTTATAAATCAGGCACTGAAAATTGCTATAAAAAAATCAGCTTTTTTAGGGTTTGCATTTTTTTTTAATGATCCTTCAAATTAAGAGCAGAATTTTCTTTTAAAAGGTAACAAGGAACTCACCTGCCAACACCTCATGATTCGTTTTCCTGCCTTTAATTGTTAAATTTGTTGGGTTGACAAAAATATCTTTTAATTTGGTAGTTTGAATCTTTTAATTCGAAATATTTTAGATAGGCGGCGCCACCAACATCCAAAGAGCCCCCGCTTTGCTCAAAGTAACATCGTTTCTCTCTTTAATTGTTAATAATAAAAACTATCCTACCTCCATCTGCATCCTAGCCATTTCTTTAGCTTGAGCAAGTGCCATCCTCGCTTCAGTCTGTAGCCTTGCCTGCCTCGCGAAGAAATCAGTCTCTGTCATGGGTTGCGTCACCGGCTGAAGAAGAGGTTGCCCCAAAGACAAGGTAGCCGGCCTCGTCGGGTTCAAAAATTTTTCTGTTGGTTGCATGGGGGCCTTCAAGTTTTTAGGCAACGTTTTCGGCTGCTTTGGATTCGTCATGGCGCATTCAGAGTCAGAACTTGGGCTCTCCGTATCAGATACTGTCTCATTCATGAAGCAAATCTGAAGATTCATGCCTAAATTAAGAAGTAAATTGTAATTAGTGTGGAATGAGAAATCATGTCTTAGCCAGAAAATTTGAGATCTCATTTTATGAATCTGCTATTATTAATTCTAGTCTTGTGAGGATGATTTTAAATTGAATCACTTAACTTAAGGCAAGGTGCAAGGTTGCTTACCACTTTGTAGTCGAGCTTGTAAACTGGGTTTCCGTCCAGGTCTGTCGCTGTAGTAATCATCTTCTGATCCCATGGCCAAACGCCTTCTGATCTCTTCTCTATCTGTCCGTCGCTGTAAAAATTAAGTTAAATTAAAAAATAAGTTTGAAGAAGCGAATGTAATGTTTACATCATCGTTGACGGTAATAACTTTAATGAACCGATCTAGTATGTTGTGTTCATCTAACGATGGGGGCATGTAAGGGACCCACTGCATATTGTCGGCGATCGAGGGCCACATGGAATTGTTCATCGAGCAAGCTCTGGGCGATAAGAAGTCGTTATCAAAATAATCGACGTCTTCCCTTTGCACGACCGCACAATAGGAAGTCGTTTTGGCTCCTTTGTTTGTTATTCTGTTCCGGAACGCGTCTAAATTTAGGGTTAACTTCCTGGACTTGGATTTGAAGTTATCCGAAAAATTGTTGGTTTGGTTTTTTATCGCGGCGATTAAATTCTCCAACATATTTAATTGACGACGCGCACCTTGCACTAAGTAGAAGTACACGAAATGTTGAAGCTGAAGGTAAACTCGCTTATCGCTCTCGGTTAACAATAATCGCAAAGCACAAATAACATTCCTCAGCGTGAATAATTGTACTCGAGAGATGGTAAATGGTATTTCAATCTTCGGTTAGCACTTAGCGTTTAATGTAAATGTAAAATGTAAACAACAGTGATTCGTACGACTCGTTGGAACGCAAACGCTTTGGCACATGTTTTTATTTTGAGCAATTGAAAAGGGAAAGTACATACGCGTCGGCATGCGCTGAACAAAGATGAAGTATTGCACCTTGCACCTGTCTTGTGTTTATTTTTGTTTTGTTAAATCGCATTGATGGCGCTTCTTTCCTTGAAATATTTAAATCAAATTTGAAAAGCAGCGCGAATGTTAACGTCGAACTTTAATTTGCAGTTTTTAAATAATCCTATTCGGTTATGAAACGCAGAAGAAACCATAGAAAATCCTATTGAATTATCTTAAACAGGGTTGCCAATTCAAAACGCCGACTTTGTTCAAAATACCTATTATACTTGTTTTAACTTTTTTCTCGTTTATTTAAAAATTGTAAATTTAAATGACCGTTTTACACTATCACGTAATGTCTTAACTGATAGCGTTTTCGTTTCACATGCACCGGTTGCACTCAGTGTATTTGCAACTTCTTTTACCCTCATGCAATAACATGAGATGAACATATTCTGAGTGCGCACTAGTGCGATCAATCGAAAACGCTATGAAAAAACTGACATTAGGATCAGTATTGTCAACGTGTGAAATTGAAAAATATCTTTTGTTGTGACAAAAAATCCTTTTTTGTATAACCTCCATTCACTTTTGTAATGTGTAACTAATGTGACTTTTTTGTTCTTATGTTGTCTGACAAAAACGATTGCATTTAAAGTTTTGTTAATTAAACACCGTTTGCCACAATTTAGTTGTCAATTGCAAAATATAATTTTCAAAAATGACCCGGAAATCCATCACGAAACAAACAAAGAACCACTTTTAGGTATGATGCATTCAATAAAATGTTGCGGACAGAAAATTTCGGATGTCATTCCACTGACGTAAAAGTTAACATTCCTTTATGTATACGTCAGATGAATGAAGAGACATCCGAAATTTTCTGTCCGCAACAGTACAAACCGCAACGCCATATTTAATCGGAGTTGAATCGCAAAATTTTTGACATGGACAATTTCACGATCGATGTTGAATCGATTCAGTTGCGTTGAACGCTAAACCGTATGCAATCATAAATCGATTGTGGCTTTCGGGAATGCGAATGCGGAACATGTAAATTGAGCTTTACTTAGGGTAATTTTACTACATAACAATAATTATTATTTTGTTTAATTAGAGATTATTCCGAAAAGTGTTCCTGCTGGTAAAAATTACTCCTTTTTTTTATCACCCGGTGTATATGTAAACGGTGAGCAAATAAAAATCAGATTAGAGTAAGCGGTGCAAAGAAAATGCATGTCTGTGATTAAATAAAAAGTCAATAAATTTGACAGTCCATTTGACAGTCTATAATTTTGGCGCCGATCATTTTGCCAAAAACTTTTAGGCAATTCTAAATTATTATAAAATTTTAAACCCATTGAAAATATTTTCCGGCAAATCACTTATTTTTATACATTACGATTTGCCTAATGTTTTAACTTAAATTCGTTTACTTACGGCCGGTATTACCAACGTTTTAAGGAGACCTTAAATTTAAGTCGTGTTTAGATTGTGACATTTCTGCTTGTTTTGTATATAATCAATCACATTCTAAACACGAATTAAATTTAAGGCCTCCTTAAAAAGTTGGTAATACCGGCCGTTAAACATTTTTCCTGCCGCCTAAAGCTAAGTTCACATGCATTGCGGATACGCAAAATTTTTATTGCGGATTGTTTCTAATTGGTTCATTATGTACATTTCAATCAAAATCAACCAATTAGAAACGATCCGCAATAAAAATTTTGCGTATCCGCAATGCATGTGAACTTAGCTTAAAGCTTCGTACAGACTTGTAATATTACCGCGTCACGAACGCCGCATAGTGGGCAAAATGCTGTTTCTAGGAAATAAAAAATATAAATGAAACAATAGTATATTATTATACAAGTTTCACAAGAAGGCTTATTGTCCTACCTTATTAATTTATCGTTTCACCAAGGTGTTTTTCCTTCTAAATTAAAGACTGCCATCATAAAACCCCTGCATAAAGGAGGCAATAGCAATCTTTTTGAAAATTATCGACCAACAAGTATTTTATCAACCTTCAGCAAAATTTATGAAAGTATCATGAATGAAAAAATCATTCTCTACTTTAAACATTTTTCGCTTTTTTCCGTCAATCAACATGGCTTCACACAAAACAAATCAACTGATACTGCCTTATTCCAATTCTTAAAGCACATCTATAGCGACTTGGATAGTGGTAAAGTCTGCTTAGGTTTCTTCATTGACTTGTCCAAGGCGTTTGATTGTGTCAATCATAATTTGTTACTTTACAAATTGAAACGTTACGGGATTAATGGTATTGGTTTTCTTTGGTTCGAATCTTATCTCTCTGACCGCACTCAACTAGTTCGGATAAATAATAAATTATCAACAGAAGGCCTTTCTAATATCGGGGTACCTCAAGGTTCTATCTTGGGACCTACTCTCTTCTTGATATATATCAATGATTTTGTAAACTCCCTGGTCAACAAGATTTCAAATATTGCACTTTATGCCGATGATATTAATTTTACAATTAGTGGTAGCAATGCTAATGATTTAATGATAAGAGCAAAATATGTTTATACACATATTTTAACATAGATGACTGCGAACAAATTAACCGTAAATGACAAAAAAACCAATTGTATAATTTTTAAGAATAATACCAGATACAAAATATCTGATTTTGAATTATCAGGTAATGTTAGTATTCTTTGTAACTCTTCGTTGGTACTTGGTGTAAGTATCGATGAAGACTTAAACTGGATTTCTCATATTGATTATCTTTGTAATTCGTTATCTACAGTCTGTTTTGCCCTTTATCAACTTAGAAAATCATGTACTTTCAATATCTTAAAAACTTTCTACTACTCTAACTTTTATTCTAAATTGAAATACGGTGTGATACATTGGGGAATGAGTTCTGAGGCTCAACGTGTTTTCATACTACAAAAAAGAGTTATACGGATAATATGTAATTTGGCGTATCGTGATTCTTGCAAGAATACTTTGAGATAAATTTTTTTTAACTTTTTATGATATATATATACTAGAAGTGCTACTTTTTGTATTTAAATTTAAAGATAATTTTGGAGTTGTTCAAAGTCATGATTACAATACACGTCATTACAACTACCTTTTACCTCCTGTACATAGATCGTCTCTATTTCAAAAAGGTCTGCATTATATGGGTTGTAAACTCTTTAATAGTCTGCCACAGTATATTAAAAATGAGTGTAATTACAAAAGATATAAAAACCAAATAATGGATATTCTGTTAATATTAAATTGTTATTCTGTATCTGTATTTTGCGAATATTGTAAAAACTTAACTTAAGCAAGCATACTTTTGTGACGTTTTTCTTGTACTTTGTACCTTATTGTGTCTCTGTACTCTATGGAAATAAATAAATATTATTATTATTATTATTATTGTAACACGAGTGGGGTTGGGGTACGACTAGCGAAGCGTAGCGAGTGCCCCAACGGAACGAGTGTTACAATGCCTCTTGTGAAACGTGTATAATATACTATTTTTTCTACTTTGCGTCACTTATTGAACAAAAATATGAAAAATATTGGATCTTCTTAGTATATGGGGAATTTTAGTTGTAATGCGTGGCAACACTGAAAACCTTTCGTTTTAATCAAAAGTCACATTAACAAGTTATTAATTTTACTTATCCAGCTTCATTGTGAGTATATTGTTAAGTAACAAATAAATACTGAGTTATTTTGTAAAATCTATTAAATATTTTCAATTAAAAATTACTAAAATTTCCCCAAAAACAGTGTCACAATGAGCTTCATTGTGAAACTGTTTTTGGTGTCACAATGAGTTCATTGTGAACGCAAAGTAGAAAAAATATTTTTAAAGTATATAATTTAATAGTTTCATTAAAACTTAATAAACGTAAATTATTACAGCAATAAGTAGACAACATTCATAACTGTTAAGTCCAACATACCGGGTGTTTATAGCACGGTAACCAGTCGATAACTTCGTTACTCTTCCTTCAAGAAACTGATGCAAATGTTTGTGTCAAATATTAATTAAGTACATTTTATTCGGCAACTTCTTTAATTAAACACAAACCAAAAAAGAAAACAAATGTAGAAAATATTTACAGTGATAAAAAAATCTTTCAATTCGTTTTTACTTGTTTTGTTTTGTAACTGCGTCTCTTCTTTAATTGCAAGACTGATTAAATAAATTTATTCGGTAATTCCTTTAATTATGAATTTCTTATCGAAGGCGTTTCTTTTAATAAACTAAATAAAAATACTAAAATAAATAGCGCGTACACATTGCGTCAAGGACAATCAAATAAATTTTGTTTGGTAATTTCAGTAATGAAAGGCGGAAATTAGAAATTAATATCAGGAACACACAAACTCTATCCAGTGATTAAAAAAATAAACAGTCTGTCTCTTGTTTTATCTTGTATTCGTATTGGTGGCGCTTCTTCTAATTTGGAAAACAGTGTCAAGCTTTAATTCAATCATAAATTTATTATTCTAAAATATAAAATTGCGAAATTTTAATACACTATGTATTCACAAAAAAAACAAGTCTTTTTTAATTTAAATTGAAAATTCCAAATACAGTGCTTTCGTAAAAGAACTGATTAATTTACAGGTATCTCGTTTACGTTGGTACACCTGTGTATGTTTGTATCATTGACAATGACATCGGCAGTTATTGGAGTTAGTATTAGTTTGTAAAATGGCGACACACTGTTTACTGTGAAGTTTGAAAGAAATTCACTGTCATAATGAAATAAGAAAAAAAATTGAAACAACACAATTTGAAAAGAAATACAACAGAAAAGTACCTAAGACTTAAAAAAGTGACATCTTGCATAAAGTAGTCACAGAGAAGTGCGGACATTATTTTTTGCCAATTATTTATTATACACATTTTTTTAAAACAATTCAGGTTAGTTTTTTCATGAATAGAGTTCCCGTGGTTTTACGTACATACGAATGAAAGGATGACGTCATTTCCAATTACTTTTGATCGCTCGTTATATGCTTTTAACTCAAGATTGTTTTTTGTTTGTTTCAAAGCCGCCTCGAATTAACTTTCGTTTATAACGTTCGCAGCCAGTTGAATATAAACTACTGGTTTGTCATTGAAGTTAATTTTGGTATTGTTTATTATTTACTTGTTTTATTTCCTATTACATCAAAGCAGACATCCATAAAATAAACAAGGCCGTCGGTACATACGGGGGAGGAGGCATTGGCAGCTCAAAATACGCAAAATTTTTTGAATTTACGGCACCACATAACACACTTTAATTCTATTGAAAGGTTACTTACAGTTTCATCTAAACTTTCCAGTGTTTCGTTATTGTCGAAAGTCAATGTGTACAAGTCGAGCAGATAAAGCGTGTCCTTCTTATAGTGTCGCTTGCGTTTTAAAGTCGACATCATTTTTATTTACTTCGCACCAAAGTTCACTGTCACGTTTATCACACACAAGCGGAAACGTTCGCTGTGTACGGAATTATCGTGTTGCATTCGTGTTCGCGCCGGTTGTTAATTTGTACGATCAAAAACTTGCGGTATTTTGTAAGACTTCCGTGGGAAATTTGCGGTTCCTGTTCTGAAATTTCACTCGTGGATTAATTTTAGAATGGAATAGTTTCGCGCAGCGTCACGAAAAACACCATGGATCCGAACGTACTAGTTGAGTTGTCTAAAAAAAAATGTTCACTGTGTGCAAGCAGCGTAACAATATAATTACGGCGCGTATTCCTCTGTTGTGTTGTTATTTAGAAAGCTGATTGTATATTCTGCTGTAAACTGTCGTAATGAAGTTTTTAAAACTATTTTAGCAGTGCGTTTTAATTAACGCAATGCAATTGCGGACATTGTTGCGTATATGCATAAAATAAAAGAAAAATGAAATAAAATAAAGATTTTTTCGTTAACAATGATTTTTTCATTTCGATTTTCAATTATCTTTTGGGTGTAACATTTAGAAATTCTTTTCTTTCACAAAACTATACAGAGCGCTGAAAAATCGGTGGACCTACAACACACTGCGCTAATCACCTGTGAGTGTAAGTGTGAGAAAAATGTTAAAAAATTAAATCTCAAGATTTTTGTTTAAGTATAACATATAACAAAATTGACAACGAGAAATGTTAAATTCAGATTTAACAAAAAGAAAAAAGAAATAACAAAACTTCAACTTTAATGACGAACAATAGTGAAGAACCATGCTCCAAGAATTTTTTAAAATTTATTTTTCTAATTTTTTTTCCGAGAAAAATTTCAAGATTCAAGTTGCATATCGTTTGAAAGTACAATCTTCAGACTTTCAAATCATATCGTCGTTATCCCAAAAAAAAAATCACACGCTGGTTACAATATGATGTCCAATGTCATTATGTTTAACTGCCCAAAAGTAATTTTCTTAAATGGAACATTCTGCATGTTTTTACTTCATCAGATGCAGAATCAAATTCTGCATCGAATAGTATTACAAATATTCCATTTAAAATAAGAAAGTTAAGGGCGATTTCCGGTATAACCGGAAGTAATGTAAGAGTGAAAATATTTTACGCGGAAAGATCACTATGTCTTAGGGCAGTGTACCAACTTTCAGAATTTTTGTATATTTCCTTCTCTATAATATTTTAATGGGCCACTTTATTTGGGAGATCCTGTACATGTATCTGCAAAACTATCCATACAAGTAACTTGATGTCATCGTCATACATAGTTTGTTGCTCATTGAAAATTTATGAACGCGCAGTGAAATGTCGATTGATTTTGATCAATGTTTTAACGGGTACCATGAAAGTTGCACAGAAATTTGTCCAATCTAATAATTATTTAAACGGCCTCCTAATCAGGGATAGTTTCCACACAAATAATTTATTTATTAATAATATCTAGTCGTTTCCTTCAGATATTGGATTATTTAGAAAGTGGCGCACAACGTGGGGCAATATGTATTTAACTTAAGTATCCAAATTAAAAAGGTTTTCTTTTAATTAAAAATAATAATTGCCATACCTAAAAGTTTTGAAACTCATAGATAATCAAAAATATCTCCAGGACTAGGTATCCACGCAAGTAACTTGATAACAGTAACTATGGTAGTTGTTTGCTTATTGAAAATTTATGAACGCGCAGCGAAACGTCTATTGATTTTAATTAATGTTGTAACGGTGCCATAAAAGTTGTACGAAAATTTGTTTCATCGAATATTGATTGAAACGACCCCGTAATTAGGGATAGTTTCCAGACAAGTAATTTATTTATTAATAAATAATATCTAATAGCTGTTTCGTTCAGATATTGATTTGAACTACTTGTACAGGCCGTTAACCCGAGTTCTCCCATTCCTTTTGACTTCTTATTTTTGAATTTGGAAAAAAAAAACGTTTAATACAAAAAACGTAGAGAATAATTCAAAGTTTTTGTCAATGTATGCAGAAAAACAATTGCTTGCCGATTAGGGCAATATAGCACAATATGTTATCAAAATTATGTTAAATAATATCAGAATTTAAAAAGGTTTGATATGATATAAGAAAAGTTGTAGTTAACAGAAGATAACTTTGTAGTTAACAGAAGATAAATTTGGAGTCAAATGAAAACCAATTTATTTGATGTAGGCACTAGTTTAATAAATATTACCAGCACAGCATTAAGGTAAGAGTAACAAAATATGTTATGTGTATTTTATTTGAATTTAGGTATAATACAACAGAATAATACTCAGGTAATAGACTTCAAAAACTTAGTGTGCGCTTTCGGTGGTAGTATTATGAATAAAAATCCCAGCAGAGTGACGCAAAAGAGTTCATCCTGTATTGACAATATTAGCTCTGTTCCAACCACGCTTTGTGACCGTTTCGGAACCGTCACAAGCATGCACTCATCAAAGTTTTACACTTGTCAGAGTTGTCAAAATCGATCATTATTTCGGTGGGCAACTAATTATGACGGTTTCGAAACCGTCACAACGCGTGGTTGGAACAGAGTTCTTATAACCAAAATATTCAAATGACGAAGTTAAAATTGTTGATTCACTTTTATCCCGATCTTTTTGGTTTATACAGTATGATTCAAAAGGGTCGCACCACCGATTAAGTAGTGATAAGGAACGTTAATAGGAGTACAAGTATATATTTTAGAATATTTTACAGTGCGTGATTTTCTAGTTATAAATGTTTAAAGATATCACAAATGCGGCGTCTTGTATATGCACTTACTAATTTGAAACCATAGATCATAGGTATCCTCATTTTTGTTGACAACAGAATTTGCACTGAACTGTGTTGGAAATCAAATTTGACACAACAATAATTGTCACTTATTAATACCTTATTTTATTTAACTATTCTTAAGTTTCTTAGGTAAAAATTTGATGAAGTAATAGGTCGAGGCGTGCTTGCCAAAAAACACGGTAAACTTTCAAAGAATTTAGAAAAATCAAAAATTAAAAGAAGCAAACGCTCATTTAAGGTCACATGTCAGACTAAGGTAACCATAGTGACACCCAATTTTTGCTGCACCGTTGTCGACCCTACATCTAAAATAATGTTAATATTTCCAAAGAGTTTTTGCTGCTTTATTATTTAATATTAATTATGTTTAATAACAAGGAAAATTTTACATGCCTGTATCTACGGCTGTCATTAATAAAAACTTAAAATGATACTATCTGATTAATACAAAATCAACTTCAAATTCATATCTTTCAAAGCCTATATCTTCTTAAAGAAAGATCGTAGAAAAATTTTCTTTGCATTATTGAGAACAAATAAATGGTTCTAAAGAACGCCCAAGTGATGAATCATACTGTATTGTAGCCTGTATACTATAACTTGTAAATCAGAAATAGGTTCATGTCGTAAATCGTATCAAAAAATAACGCAAACGGAATTGAATAAATTATCGCAAATGTTAAGTGTAGAAAGTTGGAATAGTGTACTGTTAAAAAACGAAGTAAACACTGCATTTGAGTTGTTAATAGACATATGCGTGCTATATTTCAATAAAGCATTTCCCCATAAAATTTCAAACAAATAAAACACTACTTACTTAGGTATGCAAGTACGGCCGTAGCTTACGGCACTGGACAAACATGCGATCTCGATTTGTGATTCTGGTGGGAGGTGTTCCCTGACGTTTCAACATTTTCAGCATCTCTATAGTTATTAAGAATCAAACTAAATCAAATTTTATTAATATTGATGAAAATAAGCTTACAGTAGATAATTTTAATGAATATTTTACCACAATAGTTAAGAACCTGCAGAGCGGAATTCCAGTTTCAAATAAAACAGCCGAAGAATGTGTAGCACAAAAAAAAGGTTTTTGTCAATAATTTTTTTTATCTCCTTTTTATTCAGCAAGTATATAATGCTATTATGTAACTTTTATTAATTTTCAATTTTGTGAAAGCCATCCTCTGTGATCTAACAAAGGCATTTGATTGTAAATTATAAAATACTACTAAACAAATTAGAACAATATGGAGTCCGGGGAGTCCCTTTGAATTTTTTTGCATCGTATCTGACAAATCGGTCACAGAGAGTGGTTTTGGATGGGTGCATTTCCGAAGAGAGACAACTGATAAATGGAGTCCCCCAGGGTTCACATTTAGGGCCTTCACTTTTTATTATTTACGCAAATGATTTACCACAATGTTTATCACAAGCTTCATGTTGTCTTTATGCGGATGACACCACCCTATTGCTGTCTAGTAATGAATTAGCAACAGTGCTAGAAAAAAGTTCACAAGCACTATCAGAAGTCTGGTTTAATTCCAATAAGATGTTGATAAATGATGACAAAAATCAAAGTATTCTCTACAAAAAGGATCACAGATAGTTCATATACTAAGCCAGTTAAATTCCTTGGAATTTACTTAGATTCCGCATTAGCATGGCAACATCATATTGATATTTTGGACCAGCAAATTAGCACGAGTTTTATATCTATTAAGAAAACTATGTAGAAATGTAACGACGAAAACAATGCGTTTTGCTTATTTTGCTCTGTTTCACTCAATTATATTTTATGGGGCGCTAATATAGGGAAATAGTGCACATTAAAAAAAAAATTATCTCGCAAAACAAGCAGTAAGAATGATTGCCGAATACAGGGCTCATACACAGCCTATTTTTACGTATTAAGCAGAATATACTCTCTCTTCCATGTCTGTATACATACACTAAGAAATATATTAGATCGTTCACGCAAATAGGAGAGGCACAGAGAGACTTTGCATTTCTTTATTTTTGTGTTTCTTCTCTTTTCTTTATTCCTTTGTTTCTTTTTGTTAGCAAAAAAAAAAACAAATTAAGAATCGACGATTTCAGACACGGAGTTTTTGAAAATCACTTTCATCTATTTCTTTAATTTTAATTATTTTTTTGTTGTCTTTCTATGAACAGAAAATTCGACGATTTCTGACGAGAAACCTTTGTAAATCGAACTTTCATTGCTTTCATTGCTTTCTTTGTAAAATATTTAATTTTTTTATGAGTAAAAATCAAACAAATAGAGCTTTCATTTGTTTCTTTGTATTTTATTATTTTTTGTTGTCTTTCTATATACAAATATAAAAAAAGACGATTTCCAACGGGAAACTTTCATTTGTTTCTTTGTAGGTATTTCATTTTTTGTGAATAAAATAATAACACATAAATGAAGCTTTCATTTGTTTCTTTGAATTTCATTATTGCAACGTTTCTTTCTGTGAGAAAACTAAAATAAATTTAATTATTTCTTGTTGTCTCTCTATCAACGATTTCTGACGAGAAGATTTTGTAAATCGAACTTTCATTTGTTTCTTTGTATTTCATCTTTTTGTAAGTAAAAGAAAAACAAATAAATCAGCTTTCATTTGTTTTGTTTCTTTGCATTTCACTATTTTTTTCTTTTTTGATATCAGGCGTGAAGCTTTTGAAAATCATTTCATTTGTTTCTTTACATTTAATTACGTTTTGTTGTCTGTCTATAAATGAAAAATCGATGATTTATTTTTGCAAATAAAAATGTTAAATTTTATTAAAATTCTGTATTTTAATATGAATTTTTTTCTGTGATGAGATCTGATCAGTGATGTGTATTTACGTTTCAGAAAAAAATATTTCTTTACGTTTCATGTAAAAAATACGTAAAAATGTAAAGAATGTAGACAATCTAAAGAATTAAAAGGGAGGTTAGTTTTTGACTTGTGTCCTTGACTTAACAGAACTCACTGGAATTCTGAATGAATTGAATTGAATTGAACACAAAATGTTCAATTAATGTGGTATTAATTTTTTACATTTTTTACATTCTTGACGTAAACAATAAACTGAGTAAATAATTAATAATTTACATGTAAAAAATTGCGTAAAGAATTAACGTAAATTAAACGGCACATCTCTGGATTTGATGAAGATCTAATTAATTGCTTTCAGTTTTTTTTATTATTTATTAATATTGTTAGGCCAAACGCTGGACGCCAATTTAACTATGATAACTAACATGGGCGGCAAGCTTGTAATGTTGAGCCCCACGTTGGGCGCCAATTTTATAATGATGGTGTTTTTCGGTTAATTAATTGATTTTTGTTTTGCCCTGTAATATGTACTGAATGATCCAAAAATAATGGTTGGTGGTCATTTAAAAAAAATGTCATAAAAGTTGTCTAGGGAACAATAAGTGCAATTTTATTTCGTTAGTAGCAACATTATAGTTTTTTGTGTAATTTTAATTTAATTCTTTTAAGTTTTAAATGCTTACGGTACACATATTTTTGCATATAAAAATGTTAAATTTCATTAAAATTTTGTATTTTATTAATAAGTTT
This sequence comes from Dorcus parallelipipedus, assembly GCA_958336345.1. Taxonomy (NCBI): domain Eukaryota; kingdom Metazoa; phylum Arthropoda; class Insecta; order Coleoptera; family Lucanidae; genus Dorcus; species Dorcus parallelipipedus. The sequence goes on from OY284483.1 coordinate 17,846,158, forward strand.
AAACAAATTTTATAAAAATCGCTTGATTACAATCGGTGATTTTAAACGTGATTTTAATCAAACGATTTAAATTAGTTCCATCCTGAAAAATATCAAAATAACTATGTCGAAATCCAACTTTTTTACGTTTCACAATCTTTACTAAAAAAAATAAATAAATAAATAACCAAAGGGAACATAAGACATAGGTGTGCGTGATCTTATTTGTTATTGGTTTTATTTTTAAACGATTTTTGTAACAAAAACTAAATTATTTCACATCTATGAAACATTTGTTTTAATTCTTGTGCACTGCTCAAAAAATAAAAGTAGTCGTATTTTCGTTAAGGCTTAAAAGTAAGATATGACATTACTTGTTTAAAAAAATATATCAAAAATTAATTTAATTAAAACTATGTATATTTTTTACATTTTCTGATAAAATTAATTTCGTTACGCCACTGATTATCTATCCAATTATTACAGTTGAGGTATTTTCTTTTAAGCATTATCATACGTGTGAGTTTGGTTGCCTAATTTAGGCTATCACGTATCAATTCTTGAAAGCTCGGTACACACAATTCATTAATTTTTTTCAAGCAACTATACTTTCTTAAGCAAAAATATAATATCTAATGTTTTACTAAATACTTATAAATATTGAAAGAAATAGAACGTAAAAGCCATCGCAATTTATTTCATCTTTTTTCTTATACCTATGTAACGTGTGTCCAACAATTATTGTAGTCCTGGGTGGCTGTAGAGTCCAACAACTTAACTAATTATTGTTTCATTGGCATTAAAACATTAAATACGTAAAGAAACATTTATTTGTTGTCTAACAGTCAATATTTGAGACTTCAATTCAACGATACGAAGTAAAAATCGGCATTTATGTGTGATACCACAGCCACCCAAGACTACAATAATTGTTGTTGGACGCATGATATTTATCCTTTCTTATAAACACATTTTTGTTTATTTTAATTAAAAATAAGTAACTTACTTTTAATTTTTAATAAAGCTCAAATCGAAGTGCTTTACTCAACAAACAACAAAGCCAAAGATAATTTTATTTCGCACTGAAACTATTTTTGGAAATTTATTTATTGTCTTGTGCTTAATCGCAGTAATCGTAGCAGAGTTTGTTTTGGTAGTTAGTTGAGATTAGCTACCGGCAAAAGTGTAAACTGTTTGCTGAATGGCTTAGAATGTTTAAATAAAATAAATATTCACCTGTATGAAGTAATCTGAATACATGGGCATGCGTTTCAGGTATTCCTGGGCAGGGTCTTTCTCGTCCAAAATATATTCCGGCATCATTTTTGTTCACATTCACATAATTTGAGAGAATATTAATTTAACTTATCACGGCATAACACACGGTGAATTATGAGGATTTTATACGCATATTTTATGGAAGGTAGTTCGACGAAACATCGCGCAACTAAATCGGGCAGATTAAGCATTTGCCTGAATGTACGCTTTTTTTATCACATGCAGATAAGATTAAAATGCAAACCGGTGTTTTGGAATTACTTATGTGTTGTTAACCTGTATTAAAAATAAGCATGTTGTTTTTCCAAAAATATATTTATAAATTTATAGAATTACACTTGCTTTAATTTAGAAAGTTATGAACCTACTTAAATTGTTAGACTTTAGAATAACGATTAAAATTAGAAATTGCAGTAAAAAATATATAGATTTCCATTTAAAACGATGAATTTCTATAAGAAATTAGAAACACAATTAATTTATAAACGATTTAGTTAGAAAGAACACACACGAGTGTGGGTACAGGAAAGAAAACAGATTATACTGTTAAGTAACATTTTCCGCACACTACCATGTATACCAAAATATTTCCCTAAACATCAATTGCGTTCAAGTTAAAAAGGCGTGTTTGTCCAAGTTGAAAAAAAATTAGGAAAATTAAGTAGCCATACCTTATATTTATAAGTTTTTGGAAAATCCATGTTTCTGGCACCTCCAAAATCACAGGCACACACAAACCTTAAACACCCGGGGGTTCAATGCGTCAACGAAAAATTTCTGCTGAATCCATGACATCAGACCGCGAAATAAATTAGCCTAAATAAAATCGCTTTTACGATTCTGACCTTCCAGCCTGATGCCTGTTAATTTACTCTTCACCACATGGACTTGAACGTTGTTATTACTCGGTTTATTGGCGTAGGAGATATGTGAATCAACACATGTGTTCGGTATGTGACAGCACGTCCTACGAACGCATTAGAGACGCCCATTATTTATCTTTGTAATAAATAAATAAATATATGGGTCATAGTTGAGAAGAGCACTGATAGAGAGGCGATTATTCGTATGCGTCAGTTGATTAAAATGTTTATGCAGAAACGTATTTATTTAATGGCTTAGATAAATATAAATCATTTGGTTTTATAAATTTTGAGGCAAAGCAGGAACATTTCAGAATTTGGAGGAAGAGCATGGAACACAAACGAAAGGAACAAACATTTCCGAACAGATAGGGAGAGTTGGCCATATAAAGTTAGCCTAGAAACAAAGAATACCAACAAGAGTATGACAACTGAAAATTAAATAAAAACAAACCAAGAAGAATCTGGTGAGAAAACAGTAAAAAAGTTGGGAAAGAGGAGAAAACAATGCGGAATTATTTTAGGCAGGAATAGATGAGCTTGAATCTTGAAAGAAAACACAAAATGGAACTGAGTTCCTTGTATCCCCAAGGATTGCAAAGGCAGTACAAGAATAGCCACCCTAACGCCTCCTTGACAAGCTCATAGAGAGCTTGGGGCTTGAATGGTGAACAGAAAACAAAAAGACTTTGCCACATGGTCATGACGTCGTGAAACGAATGAATTTATAAGAATTGGTGAAGCGAGAAATGAATGCAAACATTTATTAAAGCACAGAAAATTAGATGTCAATCTGACGCAAATAAGTCATTGAGGATCAAAGACAATCCAGCAAAAAATAATTATGGAAACTTCTGCAGGAAAGAACGAAAAAACTAAAAAAAAAAAAACGAACGGCAAAGACAAGTGGATTTATTCTAACTCTAACTAAAAGTACTCTCCACCCTCAATAACTTCTAGCTAATAGATAACGATTGAACAGATTAAATGCAAAGGTCATGGGAGACGTCATGGATGAGGATAGTTGAACTGACTTGACCATGTGAAGTTGAAGTAGAAAGAAAGTAGGAGAAGACGGAGATAAATCTCCAAAGGAAGGAAACACAAGATGGAACTGAAGTCCAAGGCTACTGGACAATCAATCACATGACACCATGAAATAAATGAATTAAAAAAAATATATGGTGCAGCTCACGAAGCAACAGGTAAAATATTTACAACCACCCTGTCGTGACTACTTTTATATCTGCCTCGCGAAAAACTGTTTAAGGATTGAGGCTTACGAGGAACGGAACTGTTTGTAAAAAGTTTACTCAAATCCTCGACAAATCCGACGTTCTGATGTAATGGGTCGTAGTAAGGATGTCATGAAAACTTTCATAACGCTAAAGGAATATTCAAAGATCCCAGACTTGGCAACAAATCTAAAAAAAGTAAAATACCTGTAAGTAACCATCGAACGAATTCAAAGAAAAAGTTCAGAGCCTCTGAGAACCTCGAGCGATTATCCAGAAACGTTAAAGAAGAAGACCAGAACCTCTGAGGACCTCGTTTGTCCACCAAACGAATTAAAAGTAGAAGATCAGGGACTTTGAGGACCTTGAATGACCACCGCACAAGTTTAAAGTGGAAGACCAGAGTCTCTGAGGACCTAGATTGTCTGGCAAACAGTTCAAAGAAGAATACAGAACCTCTGAGAAGACCTCGAGTGACTTTCGAACAAGTTCAAAGAAGAAGACTGCTGAGGACCTCGTTGGCTATCAAAGACCAGGACCTCGTTTGACCACCGAAGGAATTTAAAGTATATCAGAGCCTCTCAGGACCTCGAATGGCCACCACACCGCACAAATTTAAAGTAGCAGATCAGAGTCCTAGATTGACTATCAAACAGTTTAAATAAGAATACAGAGCGAGTGACTATAAACGAGTTCAAAGCAGAAGACTGCTGAGGACTTCGATTGGCTATCAAACAAGTTCAAAGAAGAAGACCAGAATCCTTGAGGACCTTGTTTGACAACCGGACGAATTTCAAGTAGATCAGAGGCTCTCGGGACCTTGATTGAGCACCGCACAAGTGTAAAGTAGAAGACCAGAGTCTTAAATTTATTATCAAACAGTTCAAATAAGAATACAGAACCTCTGAGAAGACCTCGAGTGACTATCGAACAAGTTCAAGGAAGAAGACTGCTGAGGACCTCGCTTGGCTATCAAACAAGTTTAAAGAAGAAGACTAGAACCCTTGAGGACCTCATTTGACCATCGAAAAAATTTATTTAAGTAGAAAATCAGGGCCTCGAGTCACAACAACGCAAGGTTAAGTCTCTGCGGACCTAGATTGATTAGCGAACAGTTCAAAGAAGAACATAGAACCTTTGAGAGGACTTCAACTGACTACTGAATAAGTTCAAAGATGAAAACTTTTGAGGATTGATTGCCAAACAAGTTCCTCTGAGAGGACCTCGAGTGATCACCGCATAAGTTCAAAGAAAGAGAGTAGAGCCTTTGAGAACTTTGAGTGACCGTCGAATACGTTCAAAGAAGAAGATCTCAAGTGGCCACCGAATAAGTTCGAAAAAGAAGGTCAGAACCTCTGATAGCCTTGAGTAACCAACGAACAAGTTCAAAGAAGACTAGAACCTCTTAGGATCCCAAGTGACCGTCGAATATGTACAAAGAAGAAGGCCAGAGCGTCTGAAGACCTCGAGTGACCACCAAAGAAGTTGAAAGAAAATGACAAGAGCCTTTGAGGACATTTGGGATATTTTGAAAGGAAGATAAAATAGTTGTTGCGGAAAATGAAAATGGGATTTCGAACTCTACAGAAGTAGAAAGAAGACAAAAAAAATTAAAACCTATCTCCTCGAATTGATAGGTCACGTAATGAGGATGAATGTATCCTATGCAATAAAAATAAGTTTATTATTGATTTGGGTAAAAGAGAATAGGAAGGCACGCTATTTGAACGGCTAATAATTTGAGGAACATTGGAGTGAGACAACTGGAAAAGAGTTCTTGAAGAAGGTGAATAGGAGGGATTTTTTCTTTATAAATCACAATATTTCATTAGTCCCTTTTATGAATTTTTAATACATCAGAAAGCGTTCTTTCACGTTCTATACATGAAACCTGTGCTGGATTAATTTGCACAAGAAAAATTCCTGTAGTAAATAAATTAATTAACTTACCCTTCTTTCTTCCTCTCGAGCAGCTCTGAGATGGGATTCAATGGCCTCCAGGTCGATCTTAGGCATTGCAGTTTCGATGTTGTACACGTCGAAGCCACCTAAACGCAAAACACATACTAAACTGCTAAATATCTACACGTGGAACTAAATTAACTGTAACGTCCAACAGGGTGCGATTACTAGGATGATGCTGATGAAATATGCGTCTGCTGTGGCTATCACGTAACATCCCCGAAATGGGGACGTGCTGAATAATAGAAGAAAGTCATTAGGAATTAATTTTGTCTCCCATTGGTAGAAACCCCATTTGAACGTTGAATTGCAAAAAAACGAAAATATGTTACGCATTAAGAATCTTCTGAATGTGAATCGATATTATGCAGACACATTACATGATGGGTATAATTCATGAAGGCAGTCCGATATGTCGATTTGGAGAGCTTCCAAATCGGCGAGCTCAAACTGCACCTTGAATTCGTTCATATCGATTTGTTTATAAAACGTCTGCCTGATTTTACATATTTCCAGTGCAAATATTTGCCCAACGAATTACGATCGCAAATGTTAGCCTGTGTTTGCGCGGTATTATAAATAGACAACATGAAATCAGATGCGAAAAAGTTTGCCTGAGATAGAAATCGATTCGCATTACGATAGGTTTTTTCTTCCATAGAATCCTTGCGCATTTTGCATGCATCCCGATAACAAATAATTGGGGGAGCAGAAATGAGAGAGGGGGAAGGTACAAAACTGTCATAGATAATAAAAAATCTAAGGACCTAGTTGCAGCTATTCAGGGTTAAATATGAGGAAGATAGACTTACCAAGAATTTCTGAATTCGCCCTCTTTTTCTCTCTCGCTGCTGGGACGGATCGTCTATTCAAAGCATCTCGATTACGTCCTCCTAAATCTCGCCTAGGAATGGTGATCAAGCTTCCGGTTTGCTGATTGTAATCTCTCCTCTTCTTCACATAATTAATCTCCATCTTTTCCTTTTTCCTGGGCACGGCGCTATCCTCATCCTTCTCCTGGTCATCCTTAGTCTTATCCTCTTTGCAGAACTTTTCAACTTCGTCGTTTTTGACTTCCACCTGAGCACTTTCCTGCGATTGCTCCAATTCCTCTAGCTCGCGATTGGAATCCTTTCTGGTTGATAGCTCGTGTCTTTTAAAATCCTCGTGCAAATCGACGTCCATTTTGTGTCTGGTCTCATTTAGGTTCGCGTCTAGGAATAACTTTCGGTCAACCACTGGAATGGTTTCGTGCACGCCGGATAGGAACGCGTCCGACATTTTCATCCTGAAGTTATCCTCCTCGGTTAACTTCAGCTTTAAAGATTTTTCTTCGGGGAAGTGGCGCTTTAAATTTTCGTTGGTGGGGCCGTGAATAATTGAAACCGCCGACATCGTATCGTCTTGTAAAATATTCCGTCCGGTTAAATTATCCACGTTGCATTTATTGAACGGCTGCTCGACGTTCGGTTCGATGTTGTATTTGGCGGCGGTTGGCTTGAGGTCTCCGGAAATCGAGAGTTTCTCAATTGCCTCTTCCAGCTCCTGCTCAACCGCTCTCTCAAATATTGGACCAAAGGCTTTCTCTATTATAATTTCCGGGTTAGTCGCTTCGAGTACCTTATTGTTTTTGAGCGCGATTCGCCCGAGCTCTTTCTCCACTTCTTTCCCAAAGTCGCCGACGATATTTCCGCACGCGAGCTTCTCGTGTACGTCGGTGCTTCCCGCGGTATGAATGTTTAAATCTAATTTCGTAGTAATCTCGAAGTCGTCATCGCTCACCGGATTCGAATTGGAAGTGCTCGGCTCTTCTGAGTCGCAGTTAATGCGCTTCAGGCTTTCGCATTCGAGCGGAATGTTCAAGACGGGCTTGTCGTAGAACACTTTCTGAATGTTTTCGACGCTATCCAGACGGTTCACGCTATCGATCTTATCGTTGGGATAATCGGTCTCCTCGTTATTGTTATTATTGTTGATGTTGTTGGCCTCCTTGGCGAGCTTTGACGTTAACGATTCGCATTCGAAGTCATCGTCCGTGAAATCGGTGTCTGACGACGCTTTAATGCTGTAATCAAGAGTGTGCGCTAGATGTTGGAAGCCTGGGTAGTTGGGATTAACTATTCCCCGACGCTGAAGAGTCTCTCGGTTAGTCAGGTTACCCTCTTCCGATATAGATTCCGAATCAGAAATGTCGAAGCCACGATCCTCGTCCTGCGGGGACGTATCTACTGACGAGCAGCTTTGATGTGCTTCTGTAAACACAAACATTTGATAAAAACGCTTACCCAATCTAAATCAACCATGATTTATATAATAATTTTTAAAACTATGGCGTTACGGTTCCAGAAAACTAAATGAATCGCTTCAAGCAAAGTTAACAGAGATAGTCATTTGAAATGAGATGTCTCTGCAATGTTTCCAGAAGCATTTGAGGAGGGACTGTTAAGTAAATAGCTTTTCCTCAAATGTTACTTGAAGACTAATCTTCCACCCTTCCTATTCATCTAATTTCTCTCTCCCTCTCCTGTATTTTGCTGCTTCTTGCAAGCATGTTTCGTGATGGTTGATCATAAAGGACGTCTGCGATTTTATTTTCTTTTGAGGCATTGTTGCAGGTTGCAGTGCTTACTGGTAGTATTTGAGGGGGGAGAGTTTTATGTAAATTATTTCTCCTACTTGAAGACGGCGCATCTGGTTTTGCTTTTTGAGATGTTTTCTACTACCAGGAATGAAAGGCGATTTGAGAGAAGTGGTTCGAATAAAGTAAAAGAGAAATCATGGGAAAGGAGAAAGAATTTTGATTTGAAAAAAGATGTCGGAATTAATACAAATTACACATACAGCTATAAGATTTTTTCAATTTTTTATCTTTTGTTTTTTTTTATGGCACATTTAGTGCAGCAGGAATTTTTTTCTTCTCAAGCCTCACTTGAAGCTCAATCTTCTTCCGTCCCTATTTGTGTCCCCTATGTTTTGTCGTCTCCTCCAGGGACGAGAAAAACGAGAATAAAGTTAGAGAGGAGGTGGAACTACAAAAGGCACTTTCATTGAAGAATTTGAAAAATGTTCTAAGAGAAAATGTCTTTGCGATTTGGGTTTGGCTTGGTTTTACTTTTGAGATGTTATCTTCATTCAGGAATGAAGCGCGATTTGAATAAAGTAAAAATAAAATCATGGGGAGGGAGAGAGGTACAAGAAGTATTCGCATTGAAGAATTTTGATTCAAAGAAAAACTACAAATAATAATAATAATAACTATAAATTACACATAGAGCAATTTTTTCCCCTCTCTCCCTATTGATCTGGTCTTCCATTTAATGATGTTTTCTTCTCCAGAGACATAAAAAAAAGTAAAAGAGGGGAGGGGAAAGTACAAAAGGCAAGAACTTGAAAAAGGACAAGTGACGCTGGGATATGGGTTGACATGTATAGTTCAGTAGGATTTTTTTTTCTTTTCAAGCCTGTACCCTCCTTATTGGTTTGGTGTTCCATTTTGTGATATTAAATCTCCAGAGTCGAGGAAGACGAGAACAAAGTAGAATATGGGAGGAGGAAGTACAAAAGGCGCTTTCACTGAAGAATTTAAAAAATGTCCTTAGAGAAAATGATGTTGGGTTTTGGGTTTACAAGTAGAGCTCAGTAGCAGATACTTTTTTCTTTTCAAGCCTCTCTTAAAGCTCAATTTTCCACCCTCCCTATTGATCTGGTCTTAAAATTTGTGATGTTTTCTTTTCCAGAGACGAGGAAAATGAGAATAAAGTAAAAGAGGTGATTGGGAAGTACAAGCTACACTTGAAGATCAATCTTTCACGCTCCCTATTGACCTGGTCTTTCATTTTGTAATTTTTTCTTTTCCAGAGGCGAGAAAAACGAGAGTAAAGTAAAAAAGAAGAGTGGGAAATACAAAAGGCACTTTCATCGAAGAATTTGAAAATTACGTTGTGATTTGGACTTACGTGTAGAGTTAGAAAAATTATTATTATATACAGGATGTCCCAACAGTGTGTTCTCGGGCCATATCTCCGTAACTACTGAAGATACAAAACAATTTTCAACACAATTTCTTTTTTAATTTAAGAGGTCTACAACAAACAATTATTTTCATCTATACAGAGTGAATCAAAACAGTGGTGTCGGACACAACTTTTTTATTTCAAATGACATGCCCTATATATGAAACCAAATTTGGATTGTTCATAAAATTCTACACATTTTTGTATACCATTGCCTATACCCAAAGAAATAATTCAATAAATCTAATAATTCATGTCTTAACAAGTTCCCAACAGTCTAACACTTTGAAAAATAATTATTAATGTCAACCGGTTCATTGTTTACCGGTTTTCCACAGCCACCTTAAACAAGTGTTCGTTTTAAAAGAAATAATTCAAATAGATCTGAAAATCTCAAAAAATATCGCAGATAGGTATAAGACATACTTAAGAAAAATGAAAGTACTTTATTAAACGAATAATTTAGGATAGGAAAGTATAGGGCATACTACTCGTATTTAAGAAAATTGAGTTTTGCCATTTTAAAATTTCTGATATTTTGTTTTATTACCATGGTCACACTGTAGCGATAAAAGTACATTTATGACTTATGTTATCAACTATATCTGTACCAAAAATCTTAAAAAGTTAAAAATAAATAAAATATGAACAAATAAAGTAGTGGCTGCAAATGGCAGTTTTTAGACAAGATGTTAAATATCTCAAAAACGATTAGGTTTAGGTATAGGCAATGGTATACAGAAAATGTGTAGAATTTTATGGGCAATCCAAATTTGGTTTCATATATAGGGCATACCATTTGGAATAAAAAAGTTGTGTCCGGCACCACTGTTTTGATTCACTCTGTATAGATGAAAATAATTTTGTGTTGTAGACCTTTTAAATTAAAAACGAAATTGTGTGGAAATTTTTTTTGTATCTTCAGTAGTTTTGGAGATATGGCCCGAGAACACACTGTTGGGACATCCTGTATATAATTATTAAATTATTTTGTTATAAAGACGAGATGGGACGTCGATTTCTTTTTATTGTTATTACATCAGCCATTGGAATTTTTAATTTCGGCAATAATTATGATTTTTAAGAAGGAACTCGTAAAGCGAAATCGCTTTAATTTTACGAAGTTTAAAATAAAGTTTAACACAAATTCTAGTGATGATTAAACATTGGCTTGCCTTTGTTTAAGAGCAAAAGCTTCAAGCTCTAAATAATTAGATTTTTATCGATCGTTGACATCGTTAACTGCATTTTTAATTTTTTTAACCCAATCACGATTGCATCTAAACAGAAAGTAGAACGCGAATGAATTCTTCGTCGTATTTTATTTTATTTTTTAATTCTTTCGGTACACTTTCCCTTCAAAAGAATCCAAGTAAATCGATGTGAGATAAAGTAAACAGCAAGTTAAAAATAAAAATTAGAAGCTGCTTCATACTCATACGCACGCACCGCTAAATCTGGGTCATTATTACCACGGTGTGAAATGAAACGAAACAGGCGATTAAATTTTTTTTTTTTTTAACAAAAGTTAGATTTAAAATGGAGTTCAAAACAAAATAAAAAGCATTGAGGATCTATGAGGTAATCAATTTTTAAATTAAATTAAATGTTGAAGGTATAAGGGGATTAATCATTCCCTACCCAATATACAGGGACAGTTCAGAAAATTTTCGGAAAAGACATGATTTATAACAGAGCTTCTCTTTCATCGTTGATTGAATCTCCTCTTTCGTTTATTTTGTTCATGTATTTCTCCATACTCATCTATTAAATTTTTTCTATTCTTACGTCAATTTGCTTTTGAATTTTTGTGGCATTAATACAATACTGTCTACGTCTAATAATTAATTATGATAGAATTTGCCTTTCAGTTAGCCTTGATTATCCTGATTCATGGAGAAAAGGATAATATTAAGAGGATTACAATTCGGACTTGTCCCATATATTTATTTTTGTATGGAAATATTGAGTTTGTTGCGGCAGCAGCTTTTGACTACGTAGTTTACAACTGTCAAAAGTATGTCCTCATCAAAATTGCACACTGGTGGAGCTTTTAAAATCGATCATTACTTCTCCAGTGGGATAAATAAAGACAGGAAAGGATGATAATTTGGTATTATTGAAATAGTTATAAATTCAAATAGCGAAACGTCGATTATAGAGTGAATTAAAAATTTTGTCTAATTTATGTCGATCATTGTTTTCAAACATGAAATGAGTTTTAAGATAAAGAACGTATGTTTTTTTACAACATGTTTAGGTAGAAATATAAAGGATGTTTACCTTCATAATCCACTAAACTATCATCTGGTGAGGATTCCGAACAGATGGATGAGGCGGTCCCGCGCCGCGCATTCCCCAAAGAGACAGCCAGTGTGTTGTTGATGTTGAACAATTGATTTCTGTTGTTGACGTTGTTTGCCAGTTCTCGGGTGTGGGCATGTGCAGAATTGCACCATTGCACCGTGTCTTCGGTATTGATGTTGTTCAGTAAATTCTCCTCGTCTCTCGCCGGCAAATCGGTGATCGCACCATTCGAGTTAAGTCCGGCGCTGGTCAAATTCGATGTTACGTTGCTGTTCTGAAGGGTGTTGATCCTCTTCGGCGAATTCAGGATGTTCGGATTTCCGTTACGAACGGACAGGGGTCCATCCACGTTTTTCAGCCGCATTTCGGCCGCCCTCTGCAAAGAAAAACAAAAAAACACTTCAACGTTTGCGGTGGATTTCTCTCATTTGCAAAGAAAACACCTGGCTCATGAAACTAGGCCGACCGTTAAATATTTACATGCACGAGGTGTATTCTTGTATGTAAGTACGCCGACGACGAGAACGTGGAGTAGCTCCCGCGCTTCTCTTCGGGAGCTTAAATGTACCCGCTGTTTGTTTAGGTTCCGTAGTTGGGAAGGGAAGCTAATTTTAGGTTTTACGGCCTAGCCTGAATTATATATATAAAAATTACTGCGCTTAGTTTGGTGATTTTTACTTCACTTAAATAAGAAATTGTGGGTTAATTGCCGCCATAAAAACTCCGGGAGTTTATCTCTTGCCAGCAATGCCATTTTTCTTCACTTAAAATATTTAAATGCATAATTTTTTATACAACGCGAAACAAAAAAATCCTCTTCATGTTCTTTGCATTTTCAGCTAAATTAAACGAACCATACACAGTCAAAAAAACGCTTCACCATACGATCGTTTTAAAATGAACTGTTTGAATCTCCCGCTCACTTTTGCGTTTACTGGAATGTGCGTCAACGGGCCTTTCCTTTCAGCTTTGCTGGTGGCCTATCCATCAGGATATAGAAAATCAATCTTGTTTAATAAATAGCGGCCTTCTTGCATTGTGATTAAGAAAAGGAGGAAATATTGATGAGTGTTAAAGCTTAAAGGTCAGATGTGATTAGATGAAATAATTTGCAAAGTACAAGAAATCAATAATAATACGATAGAAGATCAAGCAATAAATTTAGTATTAAACTCTTGGCAGAAGATCTTCGTACAAGTTGAATATAATTTCGCTCGTAGATTTATGTAATTTCGAGATGCACAACTGCAGCAAGAATTAATAAATCAGGAGTTATGAATTCGCAGAGTAAAACAGACGTCACATCTGTATTCAGTGCGCGCAAAATTGACTTGGCCCCGCGCCAAATTAATTCAGACAATAAGAAATTTTCCGAGGTCTTTCCAATACACGAATTTAATAACAATGAAAATGTTTTTTTTTTATCAAAAAAAAAGGGAGGAAAATTAATGGGACGCCCCGGAGACTCGCTTCATATGTACCGGAGGCCCCCGACTTAATAAAAACAGTCAACAACGGAACGCCTGGCTGTTTTCACAGGCCGCGTGTTGATATTATTAATTAGTGTAATGGATTAAGGGATTTGTCCTCAGCGGTCGGTTTCGTCGTCCGTAATCACTTTTTCCCACTTTGCTTCATCGACTTGCCAGATTATTTTTCGAGGAAATTGCGCCTCATCGTTCTAAAAGAACGGAGCTTTTGTTTATGTTTTTTTACCAAACACAAGTCGTACATACATAGATGAACCGCAGAATATATTTTAGTGTCGAGGATCTTGTTTAATTTAATGGTCAAATTCCATTAGGTGATTAGTTTGTTTTGAAATTAGACTCAATTACATAATTTTACATTAAAAAAGAAAATGAAACTAAGCTTTCGCTACCCTCCTGTCATTTCCTTCAGGTTCTATAAATAAACTAATTCTCTACATCAGGTATCATCGACATCCCATGGGAGATGACCATCAGTGGAGGCTTCGATATATTAAGTCTGAGCTTTTAAATTCATTTTGGTTACTTGTTGTGGTTGTTTAGTTTTCTCATGGTCAATAGTGTTCGTCGGTATTCACAGGATTTTGATTATTTGTTTTAAATCTGTCAGTTTCATTTTGGTTCCAGTATCACCAGCAGCTTCTCGACGTGACCCCCGCTCACGCTCACACCTCGAGACAGTATCACTTCCTCCGTTTGCAACTGAAATCTGATTTTTGCTTGTTTTTGGTTTTGTTTTTCGTTCGCGTTATCAAAGATCTTCTCTTTAATTTTAAAATTGTTTTGTTTAAGGTTCCCTTACTTAATTAATTAAGAATTAGAAGCTATTGAGCAATTTCAGACGAATACTTGATAAATTTCTTCTCCTGCTTTGCCCTGGAACATTACTCCAGTAGGGCATTTTCTTCCTATCCAGCCACCTTTCAGTCTCTTTCCTATACTATGACTTGTTCAGGCCACAGAAAGGTTTGGGGGAATCTATTTTAGGATAATTTTATTGTCCTTGGCCAGTTCCTTGAGAGATTGTTTATATTCCCTTATGTACACGGATTCAGTACAGTATGCTTTGAGTGCCTTTACGGTTGCCTGACTGTCCGACAGAATATAAATCTTTTTACCCTTTGTGTTCGGATTGTGAGTATATTTAAGACTAACGTATTGAGGACGGTTAGATAGGTAAGATTCAACCCAATTCAATGCTACGAAGAAACCCGAAGTGAAAGTAGCTACCATCGATAGTACAATCTTCTTTTGGGTTTTTATCGAATACTCGTTATCACCAATGCCCATATAAAAAAAGGTACCATGTCGTAAAGACAATTTTTTATCATAAAATTTATTTCAGTAACACATTTTATAAACCTGATATAATTCAGAATTTACAAACAATAAAAAAAATTATTAACGGATTCAAATCTACATAGTAGGAGTAATTAATGTTTTAGGGCCCCGAGATGTAACACTTGACAAGAACAGCGACGATGTCAAAATTACGGTTGTTCCTGTAACCCCATGCTTGCACGGCCTTTGCGCAAGTGCAATTCCAAGGATTTTGCCCCAAGTACGTCCTTTCAGCTTTCAATAAATTTTCTAAGCTGTCGGGGAAACACCTAATCTGATTGTCGGTCAGCCACAGCGTCCCCATGTGTGTTATCGTTGAGAAAAGATTTTCGCTCAAGTCTTCAATTTGGTTTCCGCTTAGATCCAGCAACCCTATTTCATCCAAGCCATCAAACGCTTGGGAGTGAACGTATTTTATTTTGTTGTCGCTCAAGTCCAAGTTGAGCAAGATTTCGTAATCATTAACCACGAACCGGCCTTTCAGGTTTTTAAAAGCGCGCGCTTGGATTGAGGTGATTTCGTTCTGGTTGAGGAAGAGATGTGAGACGTCGGGGGTATTTCTAAACCACTCGCTGTTAATAGAACGGATTCTATTGTTGGATAGGTACAGTAGTTTTAATCGGGGCATATCGTCGAATGCATTCGGACTTATAGTTTCGATGAAGTTGTCTTCCAGGTGCAAAATGCTGACGTTCAGGAAGTTGAAGACGCCTTCTTTAATTTCCTCCAGGTGATTATTATTTAGGTCCAGCTGTATTAATAGGTGTACCTTGGAAAACGCCCCGGGCTGTATCTCCAAAATTTTGTTCGAGTTCAACCTCAACATCATTAAGTATGGGAAGTTCGCGAAGGTGTTCGCGCACAGTATGGGTACGTGGTCGCCAGAAATTTTTATTTCGTTTGCAACGTGCAAGTCCTCCAGGCCATCTCTGGTTTGGCGTTCTTCGGAGAGGGGCCCACTTTGCCATTTGATGTTCACGTCACGTAACAACGCGTTGCACTTTTTCTCCTCATCATAATACGCAAGAATTGCAAGAGGAAGAAGTGACAAGACGAGCACACGCAACATTTTCGAAGTTATTGATTTAAATGGAAGCGTTTATTTTGCCTTTTAAAAATGATATGTTTTGCTATAGTTGATAACCCACAGAATTTATCTCGTTGCTTTGCTAATGAAATAAAAAAAATCCAGTCTCGTTTAATTAAGTACACACCATTTAAACATCTCAAGCGCTCTGGTGTCTGCTTCATAAATAGAAGTCGATGTAAATTGATAGCAACAAACCAGTCGCTTATTTATGAACAGTAACACTTAAATTGAAAATATGTCTGCGTAGGTTACGATAAGGCGTTGTACTTCTACCCACGGTAAATCGGCTTCGTCGTAATTTGAAGAGTGAACGTCCCAACTTGATCTAAAGGCAAGCTATATAGGCGGCCAACGCGTTCCACATACATTTTAATAAAAGAGATATCCGTCAATTAAAGCTGACGTGGTGAGGCCGGCGCCAGCATGCCCCGGTTCATTTAAGCTCGCAACTCTGAAACTCCGGTTTTCATGAAAAATTTACATTCACAGAGCGAGTTCAATGAAATACACGCGGTTTTAAGTAAACAAGGTTTTCAAAATCCAATTTAATTTAAGGCTTAACAAGCTGCATATTCACAGGGTTCCTTTTTAGTGCGAAATTTGAAGAGATGTGGCAAACACGCTTTTTTTCATTCAATACGGAAATAACTCTTCGGACACGATCTTTTTAATACGTGACAATAATTTGTTCTTTTTTTCATACACATACTACATTACTTTAGGTTTTAATTCCTGTAAAAGTAGTGTATACAGGGTGTAATCGAATAAGTTTCGACAATACGTATGTATTATTGTCAGAAAGCATGGTTTGAACTTTTGAAAAATAATCATTTTTGCCAATCAAAACAGTAACATTGCTTTTGTCTGCTACTGTGACAATAATGTTAGGATTTTCTTTAAGAAATTTTTTACAAGCCAAAAGATCTCGAATAAGAATTTTATATTTTGATTTTTCAAAAGTCCTATCAATATTCCTAATGTAATTTAGAAAATTATAGCAAAATTTATTTCTTATTTGTATTTTGGAAGCTGAATCTAAAAATTTTATACCAAACTCTAAGCTACTTAAAACGTTTAGAAAATCTACTTGCTTTTTATTAAAATAGGGTAAAGAAATGTGACTCTAATGTCACAAAATTGACAGATATGTATCGGATTTCGCTAAAAAAATTCTTTCATATGAAATTGAAGTAACTCTAAAAACTCTTACCAAATTAATGTGGAAATTAGATTATACTTTAGGACAGTTAAGTAATTTTCTAGATAATATCATATTAAAAGATTTTCTAAATTTTGTAAACCAAAAAAATGAAAGGTTGTTTAATAGAATTCGATCGACACAGATTAAAAAGATAGATAATCTTATTTCTATTAGAGATAAAAACTTTTATATAAAATTTGACCAAAATACAATCAATAAATGGTTAATTAATTATACCAAAACTGAGATTCCGTCAAATTTAAAATACATTTTTGCTTTGGGAAAAAAATTTTCATTACCCTGTTTTAATAAAAAGTAAGTAGATTTTCTAAACGTTTTAAGTAGCTTAGAGTTTGGTATAAAATCTTTAGATTCAGCTTCCAAAATACAAATAAGAAATAAATTTTGCTATAATTTTGTGACATTATTTTCGTAAGTGTCGAAAATAAAAAAATAACCTACCACAAGTGCGCATCGTCTTTTGTTTGAAAACCTCAGGTCGTTCGTAAGATATCCTCGCGTCTTCAGTTTTTATAAGCACATCGTAAAACAATAAAGCGCCAGCAGAGTTCATGGTCACTCGGTCAATGTCGGGCATATGCAATTCAATAACGCAAGAAAATTTGAAATATACACTCACGTTGATTACTAAATTATTTAACTACAAGCCAACTTTTACGTATTGTTAATACAGTTTATAAGTGCTGCTTATAAAAATGTAACAATTTACATCGATATAATAAAGTATTGTAATCTTCGACGACCTGTTTCGTTAGATAATCGACAATAATTCCGCCATGACGTTCCATACTTTGTAAACAAATAACACACTATGTGATTTAATTTGTTAAATGATTGAAAAAATAGTGACAAGTGACCTGCATATTCAGTAAATAAAATGCATTAAATACAATCAAGTGTATTTATTTCTTTGACCGTCAAACTAGATCAAGGGGTCCTTTAAATACTCTCAATTATGTGTGTTAATAGTTCAGCTTGCCTAACTAACATTGTTAACTATCAAACTCTCGCCGAAAGTGAGTTATGGCAAACTAAATAAATTCGGCGGTCGTTGTTGATGGACTTCTATAAATATCAAACTTGTTAATCTGACACACTTTACTGTCAAAGCAAAACTATGAACTGTCAAATTCGTTAAAATGACATTCTTAACTGTCAAATTTGTCCAAAGTGACATTAATGGACTGCGACATACAAAATCAGTTGTGTTTTCTAAGTTCAAACAATCGAATAATGACGTTTGTTAACTGTCAGACTTGTTAAAGTAGCTCTGCTAACTGTGAAGTCTGAAAATGACACTGTTAGTTGTTAAATTTGCCAGAATGACTTTCTCAACTGATAACACGTTATAGGGTAGTTCAGGTGTTTTAAATGTCATTTAAATTACCCAACTGACATTGTCAACTGTCAAACTCGCCAGGGCTGACATTAGTGAAATATTATGAACTGTCAAATTTGTTAAAATGACTTTGACCCAGTATTTCATTTGGAGTTTAAACTTTAAGCTTCGTTTTATTTCTACGGAAACAGTTGTCTTTACAATTATTACTATGGGAATAAAACGAAGCTTAAAGTTAAACTCTGAATGAAATACTGGGCCTTAGTTACTTGTCAAATTTGTCCAAAATGGGTTGCAACATACAAAATCTGTTGAGTTATCTAAGTTCAAACGACTGAATGATCATGTTTGTTAATGGCCAAACTTGTTAAAGTGGTTGTGCTAACTGTGAAACTTGAAAATGAAACAGTTAATTATTAAACCTGTCAAAATGGCTTTCTCAATTGATAACTCGTTATAGGATAATTCATGTGTTTTTTAATTCATCTATTAATTCTGTAATTTTGCCAACTGACATTGTTGACTGTCAAACTTGCTATGACTGACATTAGTGGGCATTTTCAAGCAACTTTAATAGTGTCTTTTAACTGTAAGACTTGTTAATATGACACATTTAACTATCAAAGCAATATTATGATTAGTGGGTCATTTCAAGTCCCTTTAATAGTGTCTTTTAACTGTCAGACTTGTTAGTATGATACATTTTACTATCAAAGCAATATTATGAACTGTCAAATTTGTCCAAAGTGATATTAAAGGGTTGCGACATACAAAATCAGTTGAGTTTTCTAAGTTGAAACGATTGATTGATTGTGTTTGTTAACTGCCAGACTTGTTAAAGTGGCTGTGCTAACTGTGAACTTCAAAATGACACTGTTAATTATTAAACCTGTCAAAATGGCTTTCTCGTGTATTAGTTCTTATCTTTCAAGGTTAGATGGAAGACCAGGAGTAGTGTCACTACAACTGAATCTCACCTTGTGATTGTGGTTCTTTTTATATTGATTTTAGTGCAATTATGCAGTTAGTTTTATATCTTGTATTTTCTCTATCAGAGCACAATAAAGTCTATTATTGTTATTATTATTATTACTTGTTAGAATTAGGATACTTAATATGTTTTTAATATCATCCATTAAGTTTGAAATTTTCCCAACTGACGTTGACTGTCAAACTCGCTATGACATTGGCGGGCCTTTCAAGTAACTTTAATAGTGTCTTTTAATTGTCAAACTTGTTGATATGAGACATTTTACAGTCCAAGTAATACTATGAACTGTCAAATTTGTTAAAATGACATTGTTACGCGTCAAATTTGCCTAAAGTGACATTAATGGGTTGCGACGCAAAATCGGTTGTGTTTTCTAAGATCTAACAATTGAATAATGGTGTTTGTTAACTGTCAGATTTGTTCAACTAGCTGTGCTAACTGTGAAGTTTGAAACTGACACTATTGATTATTAAATTTGCCAAAATGACTTTCTCAGCTGAAAACTCGTTATAGGGTAGTTCAGGTGTTTTAAATGTCATATCTAAATTGCCCAACTGGACATTGTTGACTGTCAAACTCGCCACGATTGACATTAGCGGGCCAATTCAAATAACTTTCATATGTCTTTTAACTGTCAGACTTGTTATTATGATACATTTTACTATCAAAGCAATATTACAGTCTCTTTCTATTGCTTTTCCTCTTTTGTCAAATGTGTTTCCTAATTTGTCAAATGACTTTCCAATCCGTTCAAAGTATAGTAGGCCTGCGGATTGGAAAGTCATTTTGATAAATTCGGAAACATAATTGACAAAAGGAGAAAACCAAAACAAAAAGACTGTGTGAACTGTCAAATTTGTTAAAATGACTTTGTTGCGAGTCAAATTTGTCCAAAGTGATATTAATGTTGTTAAACATTGTTGTTACAGTAGCTGTGCTTACTGTGAAACTTGAAAATGACACTGTTAATTATTAAATCTGTCAAAATGACTTTCTCAACTGATAACTCGTTATAGGGTAGTTCATGTGCTTTTAATGTCATCGATTAATTGTCTGATTTTCCCAACTGACAACGCCTCATCGCGACAGAACAAATGAATGCAATTATTAGTTAGGTTACTTACAACACTGAGAGCCCTGCATACTCAGAAAACAAAATGCATTAAATACAATCGATGCATTTATTTATTTCGTTGGATGAATACATGTTAATTTGCACGACGTAATTTTGTTTTGTGTAGTCTGAACGTAATAAAGTAATAAAATCATAAATTAATAAAGGGACGAGTGGCGGCGTACTTTCTTTCCAAAAATACATTTAGAATGTGACTTCCATCGAATTCATTATTATCTAACTTTTTATTTGTTAGGTATGATTCATGATTACTGTTTTAATTTAATTGCTTAAGTTAATTTTATTATGTAAGAATCATTTTGTGCATTTCATTTATATAAATACCAATAAAAAATTAGAATGTAAACGTTTCATCATAACTTTTTTTTTATTGCTTACGTATCAGTAACTGTTAATCTCCGTATTATTTCGTACGAAAGTCATGAATGATCTGTCTCAACGTTTACAGCATTACACCTGCCGGTTTACTACTCTATCATTTATTGTACGTAATAGTAAACTTCGCTTAGCTGGGGAACTTAATCACACCTAGTGCTTCTCAGACGCTTTTTGTAAAAAGTAAACGTATATTTTTCAGAGTTATTATTGACCTTTGCCTCCCCCCCTTCATACGTACATCATAAATCCGCTTCTTTTCTTGTTAATAATAATTAATTATGGTTATGGTAAGTGAAACTTATTCGATTACACCCTGTATAGAGACCTTTCTATACTTTTTTTTACGTCAACTTTCTTGCACACTTTTTTTCAATAAAGTCCATCTGTAACATACCAACACTGTAAAAATATTCCATTTCGAAGAGGTGCATTCTTCCTGAACTTTACCAAGCATTCCCGAAACTATTTCCGATTAATTAAACCCGCGACACGTATCAAATATTTCGCGGTGGTGGTGGTGCGGCCTTCGTTCGGCGAATACTCTCGATATTCGGGTTAATTTTCCGCCTGGTTAGACCGAATCGCGGACAGAGTTGAATGAAAACTGACGTTAGTAGCGTGTGACGAATACATTCGCCCCCGGACCCGTCGGGCAGCACGTGCATGGAGCTTTCGCAGGGGGGCTTTGGGACGAACGTTTCGAGCTGTTTATTCCGGTCTAATTGATTTATTTATCGCCGGCGCGGCGTAGTTTAGTGAGATTTGGGTCTCTTTGAATGACAGCAAGTTAAAATACAATTCTGTTGGGTTTTTAGTTAAGGGAATTCTGGACGATAAAGCTGTTAAATAAGTTGCGAAACGTTATTTTAAATAACCCAAACATTTTAAATATTTTCTAGATTTTAGAAGACTTTTTTAATACTTTTTTTTACATTTATCGCGCTTCTTTGTTTTAGAAATACGGTAAAGTTTCGATAAATCGGACTCCCAATAATCCGGATTTTCCAGTAATCCGGACAAAAAAGAAGTGTCACGTTTCTATATTATGCATCCCTTAATCCGGACTAAGTAAGGAATACGTAATCTGGATCATACAGTTCATGGTTTACGTACTTCTTACGACTAAACTTCACTACTACAAGAGTCTCTTGACCCATGTGTCTTGTGTCTTGAAGAGGATGCTATGTTTTTGCTAGTATTAGAATATTTTCTCTTAAAGAAGATGCTATATTTTCGCTGATATTAGAATATAGTTTTTTGCGTACCATGCAGAAGTTTCATGTCCACACTAGTTTAGATCAGTTACGTCCCCCATTTACATGAAGTTATTAATCAAAACTGGCCACTTTTCCAAAGTAGCAACAAGACTTCATCCCTTATTTGTGCGGAGTTTTTGCTTCTTTATGATTTTTCCTTCAAAATGCTCACGTCATACACTATTTGTTCTGAGTTCCTTGCTCCGTCACCAACGCTCTTGAAAATTTGGATTTTCTCCATTTCCTACCGAGGTACCCATCTTCAGTTAATTCCATAGCCTATTCTTGTTGTAAGTTCTTTAAAGCTTCATTTTTTATTGTGTGGAGCTTTATCGATCAATTCCAATGATTTTTCTCCAAACTGCCAATGTCCTACAAAATTCGGATATTTTTCATTTCCAAGAAGCCTCTTGTTGAGGTTTCTTCAGCCAGGCCCGTAGCTGGATAAAAATTTTCCTGCGTGCAAGACAGAAATACAGCGCCCATCTGATGACAATTCATCTTAACATTCATCTCAGCGCTAGCGCCCCATGCGACGCTTCGCGCCGCCCCTGCACTCAATAAATCAAGAGCAATTTCGAAATTATCTAACGATATTTGTACAGCCTCAATCAAAAGTAATGAAACGCTCAAAACCGAAACGCTGTAGTCAGAGAGAGCGCAACGTGTTGTGGGGTTCCGAAGGACTTCGGAAACATTCGTTCTCCATAAGGCTTCATCTCACTCGGTGACTACAGCGTTTCAGTTTTGAACGTTTCATTACTTTTGATTGAGGTTGTACAATAATTGTATAATGTATTAATGTATAGCGTTAAACCATATCTGACAAAAATGACAATCTGTAGAAAATTACTAACGACAGAAAAACCACAAAACCGCCTCTCAATCCCGTTTTTTATCAATCTAGGAAATTACGTGATGCATAAATTGCATAATACTTTTTTCAAAGTCATTAAAAATCACCGGAAAATTCCAAATGACTGGGAATTGACTATAAACGTTCCAGCAGTTAGCAAGTAAAAATCGCCCATTAAAACGCCAATTCATTTTTCTATTGATGTGATTTTTTTTATTTCACAAGAAATGCGCCTCTTGCTCCATGCGCCTGCGTGAAAATCACGCAATGCACGCGCGCCATCTACGGGCCTGTCTTCAGCTAACTCTAACGCTTTTACTTCTTCTTACAAATTGGCGAAATTTCATTTCCAATTTGCGCGGAACTTCCAGCTACAAAGATCAATTAAAATGATTTCTATTTCTAAATTGTCACTGCCCTTGATATTCTGGTATTCCAGAAGCTTCCTGTAAAGTTTTCTGCAATTATTTCCAAGTTGGCGACATTCTTTAAAATGTCGTTTGCAATTTGCATGGACTTCCTGCTTCATCGACCAATTTCAAATCCATTTTCTTCCAAATCGTCAAAATCCTTAAAAATTTGAGTACTCCCTATTTCCATGAAGCTTCTTGCAAACTTTTATTGAATCATTTCCAAATTGGCGACATTCTTTAAACTTTCAATTCCCATTTGCGCGGAACTGCCCGCTACATCGATCAATTACAATGATTTTTATTTCTAATTGTCAATGCTCTTGAAATTCTGGTATTCAGAAGCTTCCTGTAAAGTTTTCTTTCATCATTTCCAAGTTAGCGACGCTCTCCAAAATGTCATTTCCAATTTGCATGGACTTTCTGCTTCATCGACCAATTTCAAATTCATTTTCTTCCAAATCGTCAAAATCCTTAAAAATTCGAATATTCCCTATTTCCATGAAGCTTCTTGCAAACTTTTCTTGAATCATTTCCAAATTGGCGACATTCGTTAAAATTTCAATTCTCATTTACGCGGAATTTCCCGCTACATTGATCAATTACCATGATTTTTATTTGTAATTGTCAATGCCCTTGAAATTCTGGTATTCAGAAGCTTCCTGTAAAGTTCTCTTCAATTATTTCCAAGTTGGCGACGCTCTGTAAAATGTCATTTCCAATTTGCATGGACATTCTGCTTCATCGACCAATTTCAAATCAATTTTCTTCAAATTCGGGCGCTCTCCATTTCCATGAAGCTCCTTGCAAACTTTTCTTCACTCATTTCCAAGTTGGCGACGTTCTTTAAAATTTCATTTTCCCTTTTGCGTTTCGTCATTAATTTCTGTGATTTTTCTTCAAAATCATAAACGCTCATTAAAATTGGGGAATTTCCCATTTGCATGAGCTTCTTATAAAGTTATTTTTCAATTAATTCCAAGTTGGCAACATTCTTTAAGATATCTTTTCCCATTTGCGTGGAACTGTCTGCTTCATATGTCAACTGCAATGATTTTTCTTCCAGATCGTCAACACCTTTTAAAGTTCGGGTACTTCCCATTTCCATAATGTTTTTGCAAAGCTTCCTTCAATTATTCAAGTTGACGATGTTCTTTTAACTTTCATTTCCCAGTTGCGTGGAACTTTCTGCTTCAATAAATTTTCTTTCAAATTGTCAACTCCCTTAATTTTTTTTTTTGTAATGGCGGAAGGCAGGTTAATTAATATTTTTCTTTTCCAATAATTTTATTAATATGATGTTTATCATTATGATTTTTGACTATTAACTGCCTAATGAAGACATTATATTGTCGAAACCGGTAGCAAGTAATTTTATAAAATAAAATTAGGAATTATTATTTCTCAACTTCACATTCCCTTAAAAATTGCCCATTTCCAAGTTTTCCTCAATTGTCTAAGAGCTGGGGACTTTCTTCTAAATTTTCTTTCCCATTTGCGCGAAACTCTTGGTCAAATTTGCTTCGTCAATTTTATAGTTTCTTTCAAATTAGTAACACAGTGCAAAGTGTTGAGTTCCATTTGGGCCAAATCTAATCCAATTTCTTTGCCCAAAATCATTCAAATTTGGCTTGCGTGGTACTTTCCGCTTCAACTAATTCCAGCGTTTCTACATCCAAATCGGGTGCCATTCTTGAAAGTGCCAAATCGGGTGCTATTTTGAAAGTGTTTCTTCCATTTGGGACAAATTTTTACGTTAGTTACGATAGGTATATAAATTCTTATGGAGATTTTACATTCACGTGTATTCTGCAAGCATCAACTCATTTCAATTGATACACCTAAAGAGAAATGAATTGATACATAACTATAGCAACCACAGCGATTCACCAATGACGTTTCAATTAACTTAAGTGAATACAGTTTTTAGGAAATCACATAACAAGCATAATAACTCATACGAAATGCTTATAGAAGAGACCCCATTGATGTATCAAACTTGCATGTATTGTTGTCTATCGTGATTTTTGTTAGGCGTTGACAACGGTGGAATTTTTTCTTTTTTATGTCAAAATCTGGTGCGGAATTCAAAACAGGTAGCAGCTTATAAATGACTGGTAAAAATAGGTAACAGTTTTCAATAACAGGTAGCAGTTTATAAATAACAGGTAACCTGATTTTATCTGTTATTTGTAACTGGTGTCTGTTATTTGAAAACTATTACCTGTTATTAATAAACTGCTGCGTGTTTTGAATTTCACGCGGGGTTTCATTTGATATAAAAAAGAAAAATTGTCCTTTCCTAAGAGATGTGCCATTTCCATAAGAAAGTGGCTCAGAACCGGAATAGTACTGACTATGAAGCTGATACTCAGTACCGGGATAGTACTGACTATGAAGCTGATAACCTCCTACAAAAAAGCATTTCTATTTATTTTTGTTTTCTCAGTTTGTTGGCGGGAGTGGTAGTGGCTGGTAATTCGTATACTATCCGTAGAAGAGCTGCGATATATTTTTAAAAGCTGTTCTTAGGCCCACTACAATTCCAGCTTAACTTTAAACCAAACCTTAAACCCTAAACATCAATTGTTGAGATAATCGTTGTTAAGGGTTTTAAGCTTCAGCTTAAATTTAAACTGACATTGTACAACTCGACTTTAATGACATTTTTAATAATCTTTCTCATCATCCCTTATATTTACTGATCTATGTATGTACATGTAACGAGTGTCTCAAAAAGTTTCAGTTCATTTACACAATACGAGCAAAAATGACTGAGTTAACTTATACCCAAAAACATTATCTACTTGCAAGA
Source organism: Dorcus parallelipipedus (assembly GCA_958336345.1). Classification (NCBI taxonomy): domain Eukaryota; kingdom Metazoa; phylum Arthropoda; class Insecta; order Coleoptera; family Lucanidae; genus Dorcus; species Dorcus parallelipipedus. The sequence goes on from OY284483.1 coordinate 17,872,118, forward strand.
ATTGTCAAAGTCAATATTGTCAAGTAGCGCGTGCGTCGTATGTTACTTGAACTTTGACAATTTTTGAAAGTAAATATTGGCAAGCGGATTATATTTCTGGATGCAAGTTAACTTCACACATCATTTCTGCTAACCATTTACATAGATTGCAAAACACACGTCTTTACTATCTTCACGTAATATGAATAACGTCGAATAAATCGTCATATTTTATGACGTTTCAATGAAAATTACGAGTTTCAGGTTCACTAATTAAGGATGAAATACCAATATTAGAGAAGAAGGTGACATTGGTGTCCCCCAAAAAGGCGTTTTTAATTGATCCTGATTGCGTCCAAAAAAAATTAGATACGATTCAAACTAAGACAAAACTTTTTGGGACACTCGTTATATTCTTTCATTTCTTTTAACAATCATCATAAATAATGTCAGTAAGCAAACTGCTTTTCGGCTACTACAAACGAGGGGCCCCTACTGAATATAGAACGCATTCGATGAAATTAAATCACATAAAAACTGTGAATGTATTGCATTCCTGAGCACCAAAGAGGGCGGCTCATATGGTTTCGAATGTCGATCGCATATGGTCAGGCTCACACGGATTGTCCCCTTTATTGGACGCAGGAGTTTTCATGTGAATTACGTTAGTCTTTGCATCTTTTCATTACGGTATGGGTGTAGCGTGTGCTAGCTCGAAATTATGTAATAATTACGTGCATACTTCGGCGGTAATAAGTATTACTCACACGCACAGCAACCGAAATAGCGTGCAAGCGAGGAAAATGCTAAACGGTGGAATAATTAGAGAAACTGCTTTTGTCACTACGTGTTAGCTTGCCGTGTAAATTTATTTGCAAATTGTACACATATTTCATCGACTACAGTTACTATATTTATACACTTATAGAACACTGAGCAGAGTAGTTAGTAATTTGATCGAAAACATTTCTGCAAAGATTATAAATAATATTAGTATAAAAAGGATTCTGAAGACATCAAAGTTGTTAACAAAAAATACCTACCTACTTATGAAAGGAATATGGCAAAGGGGGGAGTGAGTACATAGTTCGAATGTACAGCTCGATAAACGACGCATATTATTCATCGCGTTTTGTGTGAAGCTTATTTTTAGAAGCCATTAAGATCCAACTTAATGTTTGCCTTTATTCATGGCTGATATCGGTTTTTGGTTGCTGCGCGCGGTGATTGATGTCGGTCGTTTAGAATATTCACCCCGACCACGTTTAGCTACGGTCCGCTTGTTACGGCCGTTTCTAGGCTAGAAACACGACAAAGAAGAACCAAGAACGAATCGATTTTTGTTCTATGCAGAATCATGTGGATCGTCAATACATCTCTGGTAGCTTTCGAACGAAAGATCATTTTGTCCTAGAACGTTCTAATCTGAAATGTAATCAAAGCTTATTTAATAAGAACTTCAAATATTAGAAACAAATGCAGAAATTATTATCCAATTGCTATCTGTTGTTTTCCGTGCTACTGCTACCTGTTATTTGCAATCTGCTACCTGTTACTTGAAAACTGCTACCACTTTTTTTTAAAGTCCTCCTTACTCCGGCGCACCCTCTCTGCTAATTGGGATCGGGATGGCAACATTAATAGTTTAAGAACGTTGTTGCTTGATGGGGAAAGCACCTTGAAGACAAATACACACTGATCAGAATTTTTTTCGATATCAAGCTCGTAGAAAGCAGGTAGGATCAGGACAATCAATTTCGTTCTCCCTGTATAAAGGCAAACAAACAAAATTTGAAATAGTCAAGGTCGTTTGATTATGCATTTTCGTCCTTAGCGGGCCACGTTCTTTAAACTATTAAAGTGGCAATTCTACTTCCATCCAATAGAGAGTGCGCGCCAGTGCAACAAAAACAGGTAGCACTTTTCATCAAATAACAGGTAGGTAATAGAAGAAGGACAACGGCCGCGGAAGCTGTCAAGAAACCTCTACGTGGAGGATATTCAGAAGAAGACGAGTTTTGTCACCAAATTTACTTTTAACTTGACTGCTTCAACCTTACCTTGACCAGATTACAAATCCGCGCTGTATCTTTCACCAGCTTTTCCCCTCGGCTAGCAACAGTGAGAAAGGGGTGGGTCAATTACGATGTTACAAAATTAAGGGCGCTAGGACGGACGGTAACCCAGCTGATTGACAAAGACCTCGTCGGCGTCCCAGAACCGACTTGATCGCGCAGAAGGGCTCGAGGCTACTCGAGGCTACGTGAAGGAAGGATAACGTAAACACACACTTAAAGTTTACAACTTTATTGATTAATAAATTATCGATTAAATGCAGGATACAAGTTAAACATGTGCTTGTTCAAAACAAAGTTAATCAAAGACGCAGGTTTCGTCAAATCTAAAGTTATCAGCTTTATTTACTTTACGATTTAAATCTGTATATGCAACTCTGCATTCAGCCGAAAATCGTTCTCCGAAACAGGCATGCATAAGTTGGTCAACGATTCGAAATTTAAAATAAAACAAATAAATGACTCAAATTTACTGTCAACGCACAGTCGAGATCGTCTGTCAAATTTTCTACGATGTGAAGTTGGCAGCCACAACGCCACCTGTTGGTTGTCTCCAACGCCGGTGAGCTGGTTCGAACCGGACTTGCAGGGTCCGCAAAGATGGCTGAACCAAGTCCCTCGGAGGCTCGAAGTAGCGGAAAAGAAAACGCTCGGAAGCGAAAGAGACTCGACTCGGCTTAAGTCAAACTTAAAACGGTAACGTAAAACGGGAACTAAGACTAGAAGTAGAACTGAACTAAAAGCCTGAATGGAAAGAAAGAAAGGTCGTTAGCGTCCAAAATGGCGTCAGACAATTCGCTTGTTTTTACCTGGGTCTTGTAGTTTCCCAAGCTTGGTATGGGATTTAAAATATCCCAAAACTCGTTCGGTGGTGTACTAGGAAATTCCGGCAATGCCGTAGATAAGCTCTCCTGAATTTTTTAAGTAAGGGCTTCGGTAATTTTCTTAGCGATAAACATACAACACGGCACCACGTCCGGACGAGAAATAAATCGAAGGCGCGAAAGCTAAACGGAGAACGCCGAAGATACACGTATGCCATAAGCAGCATCCAATAGCGGTAGAGGTTACGATCACGCGGTACCTCTCAACGAATGAAAATCGTGGCAAGCGAGGAAGAGCGAGATTGCCAAGCGACTCGAGACGCAGGCTTTGTTGCCGCTTTTCCGTAACAGAATTTGTAAACGTAACAGTTTATGACTGTACTTTCGGAAGTCAGAAGAAGAAGTTGTTTTACCGAAAAGGATTTGCTACGTACCTGATGGTTCGCAAACGTTGAGATGTGCAAATTAAGGTCATCCCATCGACCGGCTAACTCGATGGGATGGGTCGGGGTTACACGTAACTTCAAAACAGGAGGCAGAATTTAAAAATAAAATAAAAGTCACCAGTATTGCAAGCTTGTCTTTATTGATGTGGTGATTGATCATGCCAAAGAAATATAAATTAAACCTAAAGTTCAACTAAATAAACGATTAACTAACGATAGGTTAAGTAAAATTGAAATACGAAGTACGGATCCGTCTTGATATGATAGAAAAACACGTGAAGTACGCACAAAGTTACTTACATAAATCCTATCTGATTGTCTGTAGATTTGAAAGGCCTAGAAGAAAGCTTCTTGTTGCTTACCAAAAGTCGGAGGGAAATCCTCCGTTCAAACTTCACTTTAAACAAAACAGTTTGGTGAATTCCTCAACATGGCCGAAGAGACCAAAAACACGAGGTGTATGCTAAGCAAGGAGCAACAAGACTCAGCAGAAATAGCGCAGTCGTTCACGAGTGGGGGTTGACGGATAAACATTGCAAGGGGAGTTGTTAAGAGAAGACAGCAGAATTACCCAGGAGTGAAATAGAACAATACAGTAATGTTGTTGTGCCATATTTTGCAATCTTGTGAATTGGCAGGAAACCAGTAACGTATTTTCGATTCCCACAATATACAGGATGACCCGAAAAACTAATAATTGAAACCGTAATAGGTTTTTGGGTGCGGAATCATGACGTTGTCTTTAAGTTGGCAAAACGGATAGTACAATGACAAAGCTTTCACGTCCCAAGAAAAAATCATTTAAGTGCACAGAAAAAAAACGCAATTACTTATTGGCCCAACCCTAAGTTCGTTTTCACCTTTTAATATGATCCTGTTTTTATTGGACAGGCTGTACTTACGTCAATAACTCCAATGTATCCCGCGCATTTTGGAATTGAAAAAAAAAAGGTAAACGGATATTATGTCATCGATGGCCACCCTTTTCGTTTAAGTGGTGTTTGTAAGTCCTTCGAATGAGCGAAAGCTAAGTATCTGTCGTCAGTCAAGAGAACTGCGTTCAGTCATCAATCTTCGCCCTATCGATTTTATATGAAGTGGTTCGCAAGTCTCATTTTTGCACGTGATAAATGCAACAGTCTAAGCTCCTCTTGCTTTACGTATGCAGGGCCAATAAAAAGTACGGTACTGAATAGTGTAGTTATAGTTTTAAGAAATTGTTTATAACAATGTTCTTTTTCTTTCGCAAATGAATTAGCTCGGGTCTTCTTTCATTTTTGTTTTTTCTTCGATTGCCTTTTTCTGACGAACATCATCTCTTTTTCCAAGAGAAAATGGCGAAAGCCCAAACCAATCGAGAGGAGAAAACTCCAACATGAAACGAATGAGCTTATTCCTTACTTCCTCAATAGAATACTTACAGGCCCCATTTTGGCTACAAGAACAAGCACCTAATTCCTAAATTCTTGGGAAAATATGTATTAGGGATATTTTAAAGTGTGTGGTATTCAAGGACGAGTGAAACCTCAACAACTTCACTCCCACAATCCCAATGGAAAGCGATCTTATTCCTTTTAATGAACCTCAGAACTGGAAAGGATATCCCAAATTTTTGGGGGGCCATTCTGCAATTGACGACTCCTTTCATTTAAACCCGTCCAACCATACTGCAGCAAAATTAAGACGCACTTTTATGGTCGTAGCGTTCCGCACCGCCTCCACGGTACAATTTATAGTTTAATATTGTGCACTAGGCGGGCAAAGAAAAAGAAAAAAAACTATCGAACGAGGTCGTTTCCATGGCTACGAGAGCGTAAGAAAGAAGTGGATATCAAATTAAATATAGAAATGAATTCCGAGAGGAGACGCCGAACGTAGTGCCGACGCGACGCACAGAGAAATAAAACTAACATAATTTCGCGTTCCTACATATTTGTGGAGGGGGGGGGGTGGATTTTCAGTTCGGCACGCAACTGCATGTAAGTATAATTAAGCTTCTTTTTAAATTGGCCCCCTGAAGAAGACTTTGGATTAGGCAACCCATCTCAGTAAATAATACTGTACTGAATGTACGGGAGTAGAATGGGTTGCCTATCTGTTGAAATTTTAAGGCGTTACGATTTAAAATGAGCACCGCGTATACTCAATAGTCGTTGGATACTTTGAGAAGATATACATTAAGGGTCGACTGTAGGCCTTGTAAGATATTGTAAAAGGGTAAAATTGAGGGAACTACAATTTGCTGCGGTAAATGACTCGGGAGCGTATTTTGGAAAGGACAAAGACCTAAGCAAGAAGCTTATGTTTATGGCCCCGGAGACGCCGTAAGTAGTACACGTCGCTGGGATTTTATGAACACGACGGCCATTTTTCGAGATTATGCCGGTGTACACAACCCCGGCAATTGCGTCGGAAAGGATACAATGTTAAATGTTGGGTTTTATCAAACTTTTCATCTGAATACTTGGTGCTAACAACTTACAGTTACATTTTGTCATCAATATTACTTGGCGCACCAAAATTTTATTCAGAAATCAAATTAGGTAGGTAGTCAAATTGATAGTCACTTAATTTGTAAACAAACGTACTAAAGAAGTACAACATGAAACACAAATCACCTAATTTAATTTAATTTAGCTAATTTACTTAAATCCTGGACGTTGTTCAGAATAGTTTTTTCATATATTTACATATATCCCCTGTAACGCGCCCACTAATAAAACCCATGTTTGTTGACTGTTACGTACAAGTAAATAAGCAATAAAAATGTACAAACAACCACAACTTATAATTTATTGCTAAAGAAATGACTGCCCAGACCGTTTACCCAGATTCCCGAGATGTTCTACTACAGCTGTGCATGCGTCCTTAACTACGCTACCTGCTTACTGTGATTTGCCGGCCGGCGCTAGCTGATAATATCTACGAATTGGGTTACGGTTGAATGGCCTTTGCGGGGATCAACTCTAATTAATAATACTTTTGATTATGGCTCGTGATTGCTGTGAATAGGAAACTACGTCGTGATAACCCGTTCTCTTGGTGCAGACGGTAAAAGCTCTTGAAAGAACAAAGGAGCGGATTATATTAATAAAACGCACGAAATTAGCTTTAATTAATTATTTATTGGAAAAAAAAATGGGAAAAACTCCTGATATCTGCCTCTGTGGGGTCAGATATCGTGAGCGTAAAACCCTTGCGTTGAAATAAAATACAAAGAAACAAAAAATACGATTTTCAGAAAGTACAGTATAACTCGCTTAACAGATTTCGCTTTCTAATGACGGCACTTTCGACTTTCTTTCGATTCACACCGTTGGTGGTTTGACGTCTACCCGGATATTTTTTGGAGAACTCTGCTCCTTAATTAGATTCACAATTAATTGAATTTCAACTTAGCTCGAGTCTTGGTACACAAGTGGTGTTCGTCACTTCTGATTGTATACAAGGACTGGTTCTGTTTAATAAACCAACGCACAATGTGTCACCGTGGGACTACAGTGTACTTAGTGAATGGAGTTAATTAATGAATTAATCAGATGTTTTGGGGAAGTATATGACACAAAATGCCGCCTTCAGCGATCAATTTGCTAGTAAATCAGTAGCAATCACCTGTTTTTCAGGGACTCCCGTGGGAGGTGTTGGATACCTATCTCTAGCTAATCTGCTTAATACGGTGGAGTGTAGTGAGCCGAACTACTGCTGCTCCTCCATCAGAGCGTTAATTAAGGTCGAAATAGTGGGAGCTTATCGACTACTTTCGCCTTGCTTTGAGGGCAGTACTCTGTACCCGCCTGCCTGGATTTCAGGTTCCTCTGTTTGTCGCTCTTTCGCCGTCTAACCTATCTAATGAATTTATAGCGTAAGAAATCAGTTTTGACTGCTTTTTTTGCACTCCACTATGGGTGGTTTTGGCATTGCAGTCTCTAGGCAACCGCTTCTAATTAACAGGAAAATTTCTCGGCAGTTTTGCCCACACACATATACAGGGTGAAAGAGAAACTTTACTAAGAGAATGGCTATGACTATGCAGTTCAAATTGTTCGGCCTCGTAGTTTCACGAAATTCGTAGTGACAATTAATTGGCCTTGATTTCTTTGTTTATTTTATGCTGGCGCACTTGGTTCCAGCGACAGATATAATTGCCTCACGCTAGTGATTGGGATTGGCGACTTCCCTGTACAAATCGAAAAACAACCGTCAGTGTTTCCAACTTGCCAGAGAAAATCCCCAAGGGGAGAATGATTTCTAAAAGTACACTGTATTGAATCCCCAGGTAGATGTGGGGAATAGTTAATTGCTGTTGGTTGATTAAATTACAGAATTGGTCTAATAACTAAAGAAACAGTGACCAATAAACTTTTCTAAGATGAATGCCACTAGTGAGCTTCAATACTCGCTTCGATGTAAATAAAAATAGTTTGATTAAGTTATCTTTATCTAATTGCAATGGTAATATGGACCTTACTGACTCTTTAGTCTACTTAATGCAAACCAAATTATCCACACGCAGTTATTACCACCAAAGGTGCGCTGAAGGAATACAAATAAATGTCAATTACTTAACGCCGTATAATCCGCGTAACATCCGCACACTGTTCACTCTGCTTTAATCACTCGCGTCGCTACGAACATGTTTGTTTTTAATTGCCCTTCTTAACACACTGTATTTAAACCGTACCGAAATAATGATTTAACTATAAATGAATAAAGACTACAAGCGCTTAAGGAAAAACAGTTACGACAAATTAGAATTGAACTGAACCGTTCTCGGTAAAGCGTCAATGCTATCTGTCTGTTTTCCGCGTCCTGTACTTTCAAGAAAACAATTAAAACACACCCCCTCGGACTTTGCAGCGAAATTCTGAAATCACTTCGACAAATCATAGTCGTAGCATTTCGTTCACACTTACGCCTATTCCAGACGCCCAAAAATGTATCATTAATTTATCAAGAATACTCGCTGTTTTTCTGTCGCCACTGAAGCCCTCATAAAGTAACTGTTGCCTGACTGAAAGGATTCAGACTACAGCGAAGGTTTCAAGTTGCAATGTAATTTGATATCTTTAACCACATGGTACCATTTATCTGCAATTTTAACGCAACAAAATGTGTACAAAATCTAAGAAACTAATTGAAACGTCAAATAGATTTGTTTTATGATGTCTGTGGATCTATATTTCCTCTGCATGGCGTCTGTGATTAGAGAAATTCTAAAGAGCCCTTTTGGGTGGCAAGTCAGCCTCTTGAGACAGGAGAGGCCGTCTCGCTTAATTACCCCGAGTTGTATTTTTACAGTGTGCAGTTTTCGAACACATGTTCGTTATTTGAAATAAAACATGTAACAATCGATTTTGTTTTGAAAACAAATTTAGCGAAATGTTTCACCCCTAAAGCTGTCTTCGCTTGAAATTTCATTCAATTGCATATTATATAAAATTCATCAGGTAAATTTAAAGACCCAAGATAATAATTAAACTTTATCACCCTGTATATCGACACCTAAGCGTTTTAGGCTACACATTTATAGGAACTTTTTTGTTTAAAATCAGCCCAGGTATCACCCCCTCAAATTTATTGCAATCATTAAGTTACATCCTGTATATATGCGCATCCCTACATTTCCAAAACGATTTGAAACGGCCGGTATGTGTTATTTATAATAATCCTGGAATCCATATTAAAGATTTGCTTGAATCGCCTCTTGATAAGTAAAATTTAATAAAAATTCCCTTCGTTTTGGATTGAATTAATTTAATCAAACGCGTTTGAGTTCCCTGCACTAAAGTGCTGTGGTTGTTGGCCCTAATGCACTATCGTGGTATATGAGAGAGGACATTTGAGCTTATCACAATTTACGCCCATGTAGTTAATTGCTTCTCCTATTTCGATCACATGCTGGTTGCAATTTAGCCGTAAACAAATTAATCCACCATTAGCCGGCTTAAAGTGGCTCCCGATTGAATTCGAGCAAGGAGAAAAGAAATCCAGTAATGAAATTTATGAAATTAAGCACCAATTAAGTAAAATAAATGAAAGGGCTAGCTAATTAAGATTGAGCAGAAAAAAATAACTTCAATGAATTCAGATTAATGTGAAGAGTACTAATTGTAAGAGTAATAGACCATCTGTTGTCGACTTGTTGAATTAGTCGGCACCGTGCCACGTATTCATGCCTCTCTGTTCATAAAGTATTCGTGAGATTCGCAGATGGGCCGAGAAAACGCTGCTGTGTTATTCATGTCAGAATTTCTTGAATTTCCCAAAAGTATTGTCGTACATGCGATAGTGTTTCCCATCGGACGCGTTTAGCTTCCATGAAGTTTTTCTGCGTATTTCATTTGTTCCAACCGTCGTGACGTCGTTCACGACTTTCTTAAATATTGCACCATTAAAGAGGCCTGGGGTGTACTCAAAACAAGCCTCATCAATCAAGAACCAAAAACAAAAAAAGCAGCAAATTCTTTTGAGCTTCGGTAACTTCAAATTCAATTGATCTTGTTTGGAAGATCTTAAAGTTAGCAGATTTCCTTCGAGTGATAAAATAGTGCGTAATATTTGGGTAATACGGCCCATTGGGGCACAATGCATCTCAGTAGCTACACTCTTGATTTCCCTTGCGGGCGGCGCCGCCTAAAACTTTCTTCTTAAGAAACGAAAGGAAACCTTCTGGATTACGCGATAGTTTAAGTAACTCTAACTGGTCGATAATATGCGAAGAGGTCCTTCCCTTTGGCGAGGCTCAATCAAAAATATCCCTGAAAATATTTTTCAGTTACGCGTTATTTAACTTCCCCAAGGGCGCGCGGGCGCGAAAGTGCAACAAAAGGAAATCTTTAGCGGTGAAAATTTTTTTCGCGTCGCGGACACAATGCCCGACCGCCTTTTGTGAGAAGCTTCCAAAGAAGCGTTCTCATTGTGTTATTGCCGCGATTATTGCGAAATGGAAGCGCCCGCAGGAATAATATCGACCTATAAGCGTATATGTAGGTCAGACCTCAGGACCCTCCCGTAAGAAAAATACAAGAAAACGTGTCGTGTCTGAATCCGCTTTGAGACCTCAATGGAATCGACTCAATATATGAGAAGTCTATGTGCAAGGGATTGCTTCCCTCCTATCTGATGTATTTATTTATTAAATGACTATGTAACATGGAAAACACAGATGTATATTTAAGTTCCTTCTTCTTCTTCTCATAACCCTTAATGCATTTTTATTTAACCGATTTGAAGCGGTTTGTGGGTTTCACACTCTTAGGTTCTTCTTTTCTTGCCACTCGCTTCTTTAATTATTTTCTTTTCAAATCCATCCAATTCAGGATAACTTGATTACCTTCTCCAAAGAGACTGAGTCCTCTTCTTCAGCTCACTGTTACAGTTTAATTTCATGGCAGCGAGTTTACAGCGTTTACAACGTTGTTCTAGTCGTCTGACAACACTGTAACCCTCGCCAGAAACGATTGCTTTAAAATTCTGTCCTCGTATTGGTTCTTTCATTTGAATATCTTTACGTCATAATTTACCATTAGTCACGCCATTTTGTCCCGTTAGAGTTACCGGAAGTGTTCGATGCTTTCCTCGAACTCACCACTCTTGTCTCTGCCGTCTTGTGAGATACGCGTATCGTATCGCTCTCGTGAATTGTTGCTAAATTAGTGCAAAATTCAATCCAAATACAGTTTTACTGGAAGAGTCAAGTATCTCACATTGCCTTGTGAAACGCAAATCACGTTTTAGTCCAACGACATCGTTAATTCGCAGGTATGTTCTAATATTTCTTTAATGGCGTCGTAGTAATTAATGGCCGTTCTTCTTGTCCTATTAGGATCGTTTATTTCTTTTGAGGTTTTAATTACACTTTCTGGTATGACGTAGCCGTTGCTGGTTTTCCTCTTGTTTGGGGAAATCTACCGAAGAAATTCGCATTAGCACTGTTATCGCTAAACGTGAGTCCACGAGGCGTTTGCAGTTGCAGTGAACAAGTACACCATCTGTACGAAACGGAGTGGACCAGGCAACAAACGAACGTCAAACAGCAGAGTGACGTACAATACATTTATTTTATTTATTTATCGTTCTCGGATTTTGTTTATCACGGCACGATACGGTGCCAATATTTTGTTTTACCTATATATTTGTTTTACCTACGCGGACCTAAACATTCCTTCCATTTCTGCGTTAAATAGTTTCCAGCTTACACAGATCACGTAACATTATGTACCCTATTGAAGATCCAGGACTGAGAAAATCATCCGCGAAAGACAGGTTTCCATCTTATTGAGAGTCCGGCTTAGACAGGTTTGACTGTACACTGTGTGTGTTTTGTTTATGTCTGACCTTACGCTGAACGTATCTAGTGAGACAAATCTCCTGAAGGTTAATTTTTAGTTAGAGCGAACACGACGAGACCTTGGGAACGTTTTCGAAGTGAATCCTTCAACTGGGGTTAATTCCCTGGCGCCCTGGTTTATTTTATTTAGTACCCCTCTCTTCTTCCCTAAGCAAGCTTGGGAAAAGTGTGGGAAAGCACCGCTTACTTATCACCAGGTATTTTCAAGTGTTCAGGAGTATTAGAGTTTACATTTTTGTGGTAACATCATATATCGAATCCTGTCCAGACCAGCTTTGCGTTTAATCCTATTTCTATAAGGCAAAGAATTTTAAACTAAAGTAAAATTGGCTTGTTTGTAAGCAATTATATCTCAACTTTGATTGAAGGTTAGGTCTTGCAGACTCTGCTTTTTTGTTTTCGTTTCTAACAGCAACACAAACTTGGAATCCTTTGGCCTGCATATTCTGCTTATTTAGCTTACGTCTCTACCAGGAGAAGTCTCTGTCCAGGCTTGCGATTTCTTGGCCTACAGACTCTCTTATTTTTTTTCCTCTTTCGGACTCCTTGGTCTGTAGACTCTGTTTCTTTTGCTTTTCTCTCTACCAGAAGAAGTCCTTGCCGAAGCTTGGGATTCCTTGGCCGATAGATTCTGCTTTCCTCTTTATTAGAAGAAGTCTCTAGCCAAGCTTGGGATTCTTTGACTGTAGAATTTGCTTATTTTGCTTTCCTCTCTACCAGAAAAGTCTATGCCAAAGCTTGGGATTCGTTGACCTGTGGACTCTACTTAGTTTGCCTTCTTCTTTACCAAAAGAAATCTCTGGCCAAACTTGGAATTTCTTGACGTGTGAACTCTGCTTATTTTATAAAAGAAGTCTTTGCCCAAGCTTGGGATTCCTAAGTCTGTTATTGTTTAGTTGAGACAAGATGGACTTCTTTCCATAACCATTTTTCATTATGACATTAAAAAAAATATATTCTAACGATGAATATTCAGTGTATAAATTAGCATTTAATTATTTATAATAAGCGATTAAAATGGGCCCTAATTTCATCAGATAAACACCTCACAGCCGAAACGACGATGATTATTAATACCGTTCCGTGTGTTTTTCATTAGCACGACAAATTTTAATTCGTTACGTCCCATCAGATAAGCGAAAATATTACCCGAATGCGTAGCCCGACATAATTCACTTCAAATCCGTCATAATTAACGGTTTTCCACCACCCCTTCTCCGTCCAAAGAGAGAAAAAAAAAGTCCACCACGTGAACGAATTTAAGTCGTCGTAATTAATGTACCCCACACACCCTACATCATTTATTATAGAATGGGGGGGGGGGCAAAATGGAATACTTACACGCGAAATTTTGACGGCGTGTAATACGTCTCTGTACTTTAAATATAGGTTGGAAATTTGTCACTGCGACCTTACCTAAGCTGACGTAATATACAAAAAAGGAGATTTCAAACGAATGCAGATGACATCGTGATAAACAAATTAATTAGGTATATTATTGAGTTAACCCGATAACTCCAATGTTCCAGATATGTAAATGAGATTTCTTTTTAAAACTGGAATTGAATTTAGAGTCGGGAAATACCTCATGCGCCAGCATAATAAATCACCTCAGCAAAACGCTCGCTGCAAGCTGCAACGCCGCGCAACTTTTATTCAGTACATGTAAAACACATTTGCTTTCGGGAAAAACCGTCCGGAGAAAAACTGCCTGTCAATTCCAGCAGCGGCTAGCGCGGAATTGTTCTTAAATTCGCTCATACCTAACATTATTTGTAATAGTTTTTCATTCCCCGAGGGAGGGACATTACGTCTATGAATGGAATGGTTTAACACTTACGCGACTGGACGACAGAAAATAGTGGAATTACATCATGAAAATCTAGATCTAGATCCTTTTAGGTTTTCAAGCACTCTTTTTCCGTTCAGTTAGAACCAATTTTCATTTCTTCCTTCCATTAGGTGTTTTTGGCCCACTTCCAATTGCGTGGATCTCATCTTCCAAGACTCTTACCTATTTGGAAAGATTAGGTTTCCAAGTGGCGTGGGCCATAATGAAAACAGGAGATTGCAGCGGAGGAATGAGGCTCTCGATTCTTCCATGCTGTTTGTCAAAAATATATTACGTACCATATCCCCTTACCTGTCTATTTTCTGCTGTTTTCTTGAAAGCAGGGTTTCCATCTTTTTCCTGTCAGTTAGAAACATGCTGCTTCCTCCAATTTTCATTTCTTCCTGCCATTAGGTGTTTAACCCACTTTCGATTAGATGAATCTCACCTTCCAAGTTGGAAAGGTTGGGTTTAGAAGTGGTGGGGGCCATATCAAAAAGAAGAGATTTCACTGCCAAAATTCTCGATTCTTTCATACCGTTTGACGAAAAATATATTACGTGCCTTATCCTCTCGTGGTGTCTATTTTTGCTGCCATGTTCAAAGCTGCGTTTTCTTCATTTTCCGTCCAGTTATAAACGTGCTGCTTACTTCAATTTTCATTTCTTCCTTCCATTAGGTATTTGCCGCACTTCTAATTAATTTACAAGATCCTTTCCTATTTAGAAGGGTTAGGTCTTGAAGTGATGTGGGCCATAATAAAAAGAAGAGGTTCAGTAGAGGAATAATGAAAAATATAGTACGTGCCATATACCCTCATGGTGTCTATTTTCTGCAGCTTTGTTGAAAGCCGTGTTTCTATCTTTTTTCGTCCAGTTAGAAACATGCTGCTTATTCCAATTTTCATTTCTTCCTTCCATTAGGTGTATTTTTCCAAGATTCTTGCCTATTTGGGAAGGTTAGGTCTCAAAGAGATTGCAGTGGATGAATGAGGCTCAAACCAATCAATCTTTGGCATAATCTAATCTACAACGCGTATTCTATTAATTTGTCTTTGCATCCTCTTCCTTTTAGTTATAACCATATTGTTTGCTTCACCTTGTACATCTCTTATCTATTTGAAAAGGCGGGGTCTCGAAGGTGTTGTGCCTCAATGGAGATCGTAGACCAAGTCAGTTTTGCACGTCGAATTCATAAGCATCATTTAGAAAGTCATTTCTGGCCCTAGTTGGAGCCTTAGGCCAATCTCAGAAACTAGCCTTCTTCGATTTTATAACATGTAAACTACTTAAAATCGAGCGAAGGGATGAGAATTGGAGACTTAACACCTCCTACAATGCATATTCGAAGCTTGCCAGAAGATTCTGAGTGCTGATTGTTTTTTTAAGATGATGAAACCGTCTTGTTCACTTGCCCCGTGAGGAGTAGACGAAAGGAAAGTTTGGCAAAACTTAGCTGCAACTTGAGGAAATTGGCGCACATTTGAAGATTCTTACCAATTGGAAAAAGGCTGAGTGTGAAGTGACGTGAGCCGCAATAGACCCAAGGAGTTACAGTGAAGGGACGAGCCCAAAGTTAACTCTGTGTAGATTTTGGCCCTAATTGGGGGCAATTGGAGCAAGAGAGTAGCACGATAACTCCACCGCAGTCTCACCGATTCACTTACGTTTCGCAGCATGCAATAGAAATCACGATATCACTTTAATGATTCTGGAATATCTCGAGAGAGGGAGCCTTCTATAAAAACACAACAGGGCACGAAATTTAAGCAGTTTTTATACGACGGTCGATTACAAGAATGTCTAAAACAATCTCCTAGAGAAGAAGGACATTTCCTTCAAGAAGGCAACATCAAAATCTTCTGGATAAAGATCTATATGTTGCCTTCTTGAAAGAAATGAAAGAACAAATGCAGGAAATGACAGAACAAAGGGAACAAAACGTTTACCTAACCTACAATGCAAACTTGAAGCTTGGCAGAAGATCCAGAAGATGATAAATCTATAGAACACATCTTCTTTATGGCTTCCAGTGCCACTGTATCACAAATTTTCTTTCGCCGACGTTTCGTCATCAATCTTCTTCTGTCAGTTTTCGTCAAAAGACATGTGACATGGTGCGACCGGAATTCATAAAGAAGACGAATAACCTTCGTCAAAAGAGAATTTGTGACATGATGCCATCGGAAGCCATAAAGAAGACTAGTACTCTTCAAATTAAACTGTGGATCATATTTTGTATACTTGTCTGGCAGATGATAGAAGAAGGAACGTTTGCAACATGAGAACCCCACCTTCTAAAATTCTTACTTCTTTTGGAAAGGTTGGGTCTCAAGTGGTGTCACCCAAGTGGAGGAATGAAAATCGAATCGTTCATCTTTGGCCTCACCTAATCTAGAACTAGTTATGGCTAAACTCTGTTTCACCTTCATCCCTTTTACTTCCAATCACTTTTAATGAATTCCTTGATTGCTTGTGCCCTTAATTTTTTTGGATACTGAAGTCCTAATAAAGTAAATCGTAATCGGACGCCGCCAAAAATAGAAACCAGAAAGCTCGGTCGGTGATGTACGGAAAAAGTTGTTCGAAATCAATTTCGGGCCCTCCAAGTTAAATCGTGCGAA
This sequence comes from Dorcus parallelipipedus, assembly GCA_958336345.1. NCBI lineage: Eukaryota > Metazoa > Arthropoda > Insecta > Coleoptera > Lucanidae > Dorcus > Dorcus parallelipipedus. Next base: position 17,888,246 of record OY284483.1, read on the forward strand.
ACACATATAGGTGCGCACGAGTTTTCGCAGTAGATTTGTCTAAGGGTGGCCCGCCTGTATCGCAGGCGTTGTTTTCGCAGCTAATGGCAAATCGATACGTCAAGCCACCTCTGACTTTTTACGGCTCGTCGGTCGTTAGCCACCTTTAATAAAACATGTTCTTAAATCATGTATAAGCCCCCCGTTAGGGCCACCGAAATCGATAGGCTTAGAGAGAGAAAAAAAAAAACTAAACTAAATTACGTTAGGTACACTTTCTGTGGGGTCTTTGAAAAATAGTCGTAAAGAATGACTCGTTCGCTACATGCTTTATACATATAGAGTCCTAACTGGCGCAAATATACCGTAAAGACGGCACTCCACTGAGGCAACATATGGCAGGCGACACTAATCAAATAATATAGACGTTTACGTGGCATATAACAACAGGTCATAAGTTATCTATCATAACGCATTGAACATGTCAAAACACGTTGTTTTTCCATCAAAATTGAGAATTTGTGTTGAATGCCAAATAGGTTGACCACAGGAAAAAAAAACACATGACGTTAGTCGCAGCTTTCTTAGTCATTAATTTCAGATTCATTAATAAATTAAGTAGACACTTTGCGTAGCCAATGCCTCCGTGGAATCTTGCCTTAAAAGAGACGTGGATGATAAATTACTATGGCCTAGCTATTTTAATATGAGCGCATTATTAAAATTCTTCCCCACTGATTAACTTTGAAGTGGGTACACACCTCTCCCTGTGTATCACCGCCGAATTTGGGTACATACACATACCTCACCCTCCTGTGTATCACCCCGAATTGAATTAATAATATTTAAACTAAATTATTGAAGGCGGCGATAAATTTATATTTCACCACCCCCGAGGCCCCATGTTCTTTCTTTTATTGTCCGCAACATCAAACGTGCGTGTTTCCCCGCAGTAAAATATTTTCGGCGAACGCGTAATCTTACCCCTTACACTGTCGCCAGCGTCGGGGGTGTACGTTATTAATAAATTATGGCGGCACGGCCGCGCTTAAACCGGAAAGAAATTTAATTACGCCTTGCACGGAATTTGATACGCGTAATGTCCAATTAGAGGGTGGTCGCATTAGATGTGTTCCACCCGGGCTCGGATGAACTAGGCCTTCTCAATTATGCACGTGGAAATTTACGCAAGGGTAGAGTCGAGTCGTCGAGTTAAGTAAATTTAAAAATAATAGCTAATAAGAAGGACGAGCCGGATAAGGATGATCCGGTTGTGTCCTTGGATAAGTAATAAAATGTTGGTCACACCTCGTAAATACTTGAATCTCTTCAGAGTTTAGAGTTTCTCTAAATGTTGTTTTATGTATGTATTTAATTGCTGACCACGGCAAACGAAGGGAGTAGTAGCAATACGTATGTTATGTGTAAATATTAGAAGCTCATTGTCGAGTCGTCGAGTTAAGTAAATTTAAAAATAATAGCTAATAAGCAGGACGAGCCGGATAAGGATGATCCGGTTGTGTCCTTCGATAATAATAAAATGTTGGTCACACCTCGTAAGTACTTGAATCTCTTCAAAGTTTAGAGTTTCTCTAAATGTTGTTTTATGTATGCATTTAATTGTTGACCACGGCAAGCAAGGGGGGTAGCAGCAATACGTATGTTATGTGTAAATATTAGAAGCTCATTGTTATTCAAAGCGACCGTTGTCTTAGGGCAGGCAGGCAGAGAGAGAGATATTTGCATCAGACTCACTTACTTCATACGTCGTTTGGGGCGTAATGGAACGTTTTAATTTAATATTTAATCCGGGTCGAGACATTAAGGCGAGTGCATAATAAATTCGCCGAGCGCACACACACAAACGCACCCAGTGAAGCTTGAATTTCGTGCCATGATTTACATTGCAGGGTAGCTGCATATTGTGCGCATTAATAAAATTACGATGCACTCTCTCGCATTTCCATATTATTAATTGCGCCGCCTCATTACTCATAAATCTCGTAAATGGGGCGAATTTTTCAGGCGGAATTAACTGTACGCAGTACACAATAAAATGCAACCCCATGAGGTATAATACTGACAACAAACTTTGGGGACTGCTGATAATTTTATATCACAGCGTTGTTAATAAAATTTGGGACAGTTTAGCTTTCTACTTTCATGAAATACCAGAATTGTCGATTGGAAACGTGAGATGGTGAAAGAGGAAGAGGAAGACCAACTCCTAAATAGTACGAAGTTGATCTTCTTTCGTTTCTGACTATAGATAGACCGCAACAACTCAGAACTCAAAGGAGAGAGTTGAATCTACGGATTAGACAGTAAACAAGAGTAAATTAGATGATTGACTGTATAAGTCAATCAAATTGGGGATTTGGATATGCGGTAAGAAGAAAAATTCTCCATGAAATTCAAGTATCACCAATTGGAGACCGTGAGATGGTGGAAAAGGGAGAAGAAGACAAACTTCTAAATAATATGACGACATCAAAAAGAAGACGATATCGGAAGTTTGTTTTCACGGTCTCCAATGGATGATTTTGGCATTCTTCTGTATCTGACTGTAGATTGAACGCAACAGTTTAGAACATAGAACATCAGTCAGAGTAAGCCACTAAAAATGGGATTCGGATATGCAGTCAGAAGAAAAGTTCTCGAAGGAATGTAAGAATCATCCATTGGAGGCCGCAGGATGGTAGAAAAGGAAGAGGAAAAAAGATGTTGATCTTCCCCTGGCATTCTGACATTCTATAGTGAATATTTTAATTTCTGGCGACAGAGAGACTGCAAAAGTTTAGAATAGAATACGCGGAAAGGAGAAGACGAAGACGAAAAAGAAGAAAGAAGAGGATTTACAGTTGATGAAAATCAAAAACAAGAGTATTCCCGCTGCATCTCTGCCAAGCCTATTTACGCCGAAACACATTTGATCTAGAATTAATGAGTGTAATTATACGAGCGTAAGCCCCCGTAATTCTACCGCAGTAACATTTCAGGCGAGTTACGCTACCTGCCCAATTAGAGGGAGACTTATATATCACCGCTTCAGAACTAACCGTTAATGTTTCAGGGCGCATAATTAAAAGTAATTGCTTTGGAGGATCAAGTTCGCTGAAAGATAACCAGAACTATCGCAACTGTGAGGGCCACATCTCCGAATTTATGCCTCCACGTGAATTAGGTAGGTACCTGATGAGAGGCGTTATAATTATTCGGTTCATAATATTTCCATTTCATGTTGTAAAAGATATTTGATTCAAAAGGGTGAATTGAGTGAAAAGTACAAATAGAAAAATCAAAACATTAAATAAGGGCAAAAAGGTTTTCAATCCCATTTCGTGTTGTCATTAAGATTTGAAAACTTCTTTTAAATTTGTGTGAATTGGCTTCCGGTTGCAACTACGTCACGTTGACTTCCTCTACTACCGACGTTTCGTTCTCCTTTGCAGAAGAACTTCCCCAGGGCTGCTGCTGCTGCTTCTCGTTAGACGTTGAGACTGAGTGGGTATGTCTGATGCCATTATAAACACCACAACAGACATACCCACTTAGTCTCAACGACTAACGAGAAGCAGTAGCAACATCACCAGCAGCAGCAGCAGCCCTGAGGAAGTTCTTCTGCAATGGAGAACGAAACGTCGACAGTAGAAGAAGTCAAGGTGACGCGGTTCCAACCCCGGAAGCCACTTCAAACATGGACGACGGTCGCGGAAGCCTTCAAGCTTCTTTTAAATTGATTACGAAACTCTCCAACTGATTTTATCAATATCTCCGTCTTAATAAACTCTATTTTTTTAATTCTTCCATTACGCCTCTGATAACATTCTCTCTCCTTCCATACCGTTTGTCAAAAATGTATTACGTGGCATATCCCCTCATGTTGCCTATTTTCTTTCTTCATTCAGTAGTAGATAGGGGTCTCTTCTCCAAAATAACTTCTTCATGTTTTTTCTTTGTTTCAGGAGCCCTCTGGTCCTTTATGAGCATTTGTTGATTATTTGTACAGCTCAATAATTTCACAATTTGATCTACGTCTTCATGTTTCTCCACTAAACATTTTTCTTCCAGACAAATAATTAGTTTTCCTTCTTGTTTTCTAACTCAGGACCAAAACATCTTTTCCTCTGGGTTCTTACAAACTACATGATTGTTGATTACGTGTTCAGCTTTTCTTCGTCCATAAAAATTTCTCTTCTCCCGAATAGCTGGTTTCTCTATTTGGACCAGGTGACCATTTGGATAGCTAGTTTTTCTTCTTCTCTACTATGTTCCTAATATTTTATCCTTTGAGCACTTGGATTTTTGTGTAGCTCACTTCACGACCACCCTTCTTTCTTCCACCAAGAATTATCTTTTCCCTTTTCTTCTATTTAGGACTCGAGTTTTGCGACCTTCTAATTCTGTTACCAATAGATTTCTCTCCGTTGCTAATTGCAACACGTCTTCCTTTTCATTTCCAGCACGTCGTTTTTCCACCACTGTCTTTCTTCAAACCCGCGTCCCTAGTTGCCAAACCCAAATCTCTTGTTAGTCTTCGGAGCTTCTTTTTGGAGCTTGCTAGTAGAGTAACACTATCAGGGTACACCAGCCTATGATGGTTTTTATTTACTAATATGCCTGACCTATTTTAACCCTCTACTACGACGACTGTCTAACATTAATAATTGGAGCCGGAAGATCATCTATTCTGCCAATTCAATATAATACTGAATTTAGAAAGTTTTAATATAAACAGAGTGTGATCAGTAAAGATCTGACAAAGGATCTGGTTAAAAGATCAAACCAGATCCTAATAGAAATTAATAGATCGCCTGGTGGTCCATAGGTTTGCATGTTTGCCTTCGGGTCTGAAGGACGTGAGTTCAGTTCCCAGCCTCGCGCTTGGTTTTTCAATTGCGGATGAAAAGCGTAAACAAGTCTTCTTCTCGGATAGGAAGTAAACTCGTGGGCCTCATGTCAATACCATGTTTGGCAGGATAAGAATCCCTACTGGGGATGGAATTCCCTTAGATTCAGCTGAATTTCATTAGGGTTGAGTTGGGGCCTAAAGGTACGAGGCATATTTCCGCAACCCAATTAAAGGAAAAAAAATAGAAATTGATAGGCCAATTGAACTTAACAGACACTGTTATCTGAGTTATTCGTTTAATAGAAATTGTTATTTGTTTAATAGAAACTAATGTCTGATAATTGTTTCTATTAAACTAATAACAGTTTCTGCTCTCCCCTCCAGACCAATTAGTTAGGCGACCATAGTCACACATTTAGAATATGGAGTTCCTACGTTAAATTAAAAGAGAAATTGAACCAGAACGCCATGTCCCTCATGCCTCATTGTCGCTCTTGACCATGGTTCGAATTGGATTAGTTTTTTCTTCCTTATTTCTTTGTTTAAGTGAAACGTCAATTTCTCTTGTCCTTCTCAATGAATCTCTCGTGACCTCCCTTGGTATCAAATTTGTTCTTTGGGCAGGGAACTGTTCCTTTTTTATTTTGTTTGTTTTATTTCTTCCACTGGTCTTATTTTCGTTTTCAATTTTATTTTTTCCCGTGGGTATTTTGGAATATAATTGATCATTTTATTTATTAGTTTGCAGTGTTCTTTCAACTTACATAAGCTTTCCTGTTCTTTATTTTAAAAATAAACTAAGAAGGAAACCTGTTCACTGTATAGAGCGTGATAATACAACAGCAATTAAATTAAATTTTCGCCCGACGTAGAATGATCAGGAGCAAAGGGCGGTAAAGGACATAAAACCGTGCGATTTATTGGCGCATAAATCTCCAAAGGTAAAGCCACTTAATAGTAAACACGTCGAGGGCGACGGGGCGACAGTTTCACAAATTCGCAAAAGGTGTCGTCCAAAAATTATCAACCATGTTGATTCGCATTAAAATTCTTCAAATAACAAAATAATTTTTTGTTTGACCACTTGCCAATTAGATTGCAATCGAAAAGAAACTAAAACTTAAAAATAATATCATTTTCGGTTCACGGGAGAGCGGTTATCCAATTAGTGAACGTTGTAGGGAATTGAAGTGGAAAAATCATCTGGTTTACATGTTCCGCAAGTTTGACACTTTGTTTTGAACTTTGCTGACCTAAAAAAACTGTCGTCAACTTTCCCAATTTCGTTTAATCAAAACTTTAATATTACCTAATATTGCAGTTAAAGCCCCATTGTATTACACCATGGAGACTCCCCGACAAATCACGGCGAAATTTAATTACGTAAACCGAAAAGCGAAAACCGAAAGCTCTACTTTTTCTTAACCATAAAAAAAGAGACTTTAGAATAAATTTATTTAATTATAAACGCATGTGCTCCCTACGTAACGACGTTCATAAAAAATATATGTAATTCGCAAACATAAAACAAATAGGTACGATATGAAAATATAAAAACAGTAAAAAATTAAAATTTCAAACGAATGTTTAAAAAAAAAAAAACTAGTGAGTGTCGATGGATTTTTTTATTAACAGATAGATGCATAGCTAAAGCGTCCGGTTCTCTTTTAAATGAAACAATTAATTGATTAACTATTAATTGTAAATAAAATAATTTACTATTGGTTTTAAATGTCAGCTTTAAAAAACAGGCAAAAAACAGAAGAAAATGAAGATCTTTGAAGGCAACGTAACTTGCAAATAGAAGGGCTAAGAAGAAAGGAAAATGTGAGGAAAAAGTAAAATACATTTAAGTCAAAATAGAGCAGATACGGCCAATGAAAAAAAAACCAATAAAAGCTGACATAATGTTTACTGTTTACATGAAAAAAAAAAGAAAAGAAAATTAACTAATGAATGAAAATGAAAGAACAAACAAAAAAAAGGGGATGCAAACTCAGATCGAAAAGAAAATAAAAAAGTCGCATAAGCGAGCACGGGAAATACGTTCACCTAAAAATAATACGAACAAGCGCATTGCTTTGCCAAAAGCTTCGCCAATATGAGTTAGGACTGACCTTTGAAATGAAGCTGAGTTCGTAGAAATTTTTAGCTGCGTATTGCAGTCGCCGATTTGATTTATTAAAAACCCGCAGTATGTAAAAATAGTTAAAAGCAAACGATCCAGGGATTGAAATTTAATTTGGTTTCCGGTCTGGGCAATATAAAAAGGGGCCGTGGGAAAGCCTAGGGATCAGACAGCTTCTAGCAGTTTGGTCGTGAAGACAGCTAGTGCCCGTCTTGCAGAGTGCATCTCGCAAGCCCGAGGGCGTAATCGACATTTACAGAATGTCTTAGAGTGTGTGGCTGTTCTCCAAAAAATCCGCCCGTCTCTGTATCTAATTCTATGGTTGGGTGAGAATTTAATTTTTGATTTTACTATTTATGGCATTTTCAAATAAAACGCATGGTACAAGAATCAAAATATACTTCAAAATTTTCTAATTTTTGAAAAACTAACAATTCTAAATCGGAATTTCGGTCCGATTTGGGGACTCGTCAGCAGAAGTGTAGCCTCGAGAATGCCACTGCAATCTCACCGACCTGTCCTAGTTACCTCGGAATCGAGCACATTAGTAACCAATTTGGTCGCTTTTTGTGGGATGACTTATTACATATTAGGCAGCAAATTGGTTGCAATTTGTCAATTCTTACGCAAGTTTAGTTCAAAAATTGGCCGGAAGATGTCGCGATCTAAACTATTGTATGTTATTAGCATTAAAGTTACTTCGAAAATTTTTTAAAGCTTTTCCTGTAAGACTTTGTAATGATCGCACAAATTGAACAGTTTCTTTTCCATTGGAGTCACCAAAACAGGTCACAATCAAAGAATGAAAGAAATGAAAACTGTTTTCATTTGATTTTACTTTTCAGGTCTAACTTTATTATCCGGAAAATTCTCAAAAGTTTTCCTGTAGAATTCTTGAAGACCTTCCTCAACTTCTTCACAGGATTCGATTGACCGTGGAGCAAAAAGGGGGCAGGCATTTGAAATACGTAACTAACTACAATTTGATTAAACACGTATTTCCTTTCTTATAACTGCTTAAGAACAAATTGAAATTATAAAAGATAACTTGCGCTATCTATTCTATATCCTTCACAAATTCAAATAAAAATAAAAATTTCCTTCTATTGATTGAAAACTTTCAACGTGATTTAAACTGAATATAGTTCTTTTAAATAATGAATCCCAATAAATATCATATTCTGATTGGATTCTTTTCAATTGGAAGGGCAAAGCGTTGCTTCTACAAATTTCTGAGTATTATTTTTTTTACAACCAATTAATTTTGGAACCATATTATCAATGCGTTTCAAAGAAAGCACAAGTGAGCTTTTATTAATTTAGTAATTCTAAAGTAAGTGACATGCAAGAATTCATCTGAAAATCACACCAACCACATTTTGTGGTCGATAAAATTTAATCATTTCCTGCGTTTTAGGAAACATTTCAATTCAGGATCATTTATTTGTAAAAAAAATGATAAAATTCCGATAGATATAAATGTGGAAAAGAAAAAGAGGGAGACTCACCACGGATTATAAGGAAGTTATCCATTTTCCCGTCAGTTATCTTGAAAATTCGCACGAGGATAACAAAGCAAGAGCGTCACGTCCAGTCACCTTCGTACCAACTGTTGTCCTGCAGTATTTCCACCTGTACAGGTGCAAGTGTTGGATGCGGGATGGCGGCGACGCCCTGGTTCAAACGCCACGTTTGACAGTCCGTCGCGACGCCGGCTTGCGCACCCTAACCCTACACTTGCTTCTCTCCACTGCCGCGGAATATTTGTGAGGGTTGTCCGGTATTATTGTGACGAACTACGTCGGGCTAGCCCTACGTTTGCAGGATACCAATAGGACCTCGGACTACTAAATAACATAATATACGGAGCTCATTGAATATGTATGCGGCTGCAATTTCTTTCTTCCGTCGGCACCGTCGAGTTAAAAAATAATCGAGCGAATTTATTAATCGAAGCGCGGATGAAATTAGTTTCCACTTTGCCGAACGAGGAGTACCTTTGATCTCGTTGCATTTTGGAATGCCGATGCGATGATGCACCCCCTCGTTCACTTCATCACTTTGATGTCATACGCAGCACGCAAACTGCATTACCATGCGCCTTTTATGCCCGGCTTAATTGTCTGACATCCTTTTATTTCTACGTTAATAAATTACCTACGAGCATCATTTCCACTGCCCATCCAAATGCGGAGTTGCAATCAATAACAAATTTCCATAATGTTTGTTGGCGCTTGCTGTTCTAAAGAGTAAGCCATAATTGCTACTAAGTAATTCAGATTTGTACCATCACATGACACTTTCTTTATTTAAATCGAATCTTTCTCTGGGCTATGATCTTTTGAATTGATTTGGTGCAGCTTTTCTTTTCCCTTTCTTCCTTCAAAGTATGTCTTGCCAACTTCTTCATCATTCGCTGTTTCCCTTGTGTGTTTCACGGGTCACGAAAAGGACCTTTCCATCACTTTTAGTCTTATGTAGGGTGGCCCTTGAAGACTTTACAATAGGCACCCATCAAATCAAATCAGAAAATAACTTCGTGTTTTCATGACGCACCAAAAGCACGGATGTAGAATGGGTTGCCTGCTTTCAGTTTTAAAGGCGTAACGATTTAAAATGGTCACCCTGTATACCTATTGCGCTTTGCTTTTTGCTGGTAGATAGTAAGGGTTGTTCCATGAAGCTTCGGCGTGGTTTCTTAACTCAATTTTCAATTTGGTTCTGACGTACGCTAGGATTTTGTGACTGTACATAAAAGAATAGGCTTTTGATATTTGCTTTGCTTCAGCAGCTGTCCATTTTGAAAATGACGTGAAAACGTAAAGGAAAGTTCTGCGGAATTGGGTACTGAAATGTTTTCAAGTTTAATAGCAAAAGAAGCCCAAACAACTCGTTGGGCCGTCAAAAGCACAATTGGCATGTCTATAAAGATCCAGGGAATAAATAAAGGTAGACTAGAAGGAACAAAAAAAAAAGAAGTGTACTGCTCGCTTGAATTGTTTCTGAGAGAGATTTGGACAAAATGGTTAGATCTAACAAATCAACTGTGGCCAGAAAATGCATGGCACAAGAACGCCCAAAAAGAACAACTAAATAACAAAATTGCACTTTTAAGAGGCCAAAAATTTGTAAGTTGCACAAGTTACTGTTAGACAAGGGAAATCAGTGTATGTGATGAAATTAACGGAGTTGGTCCGTCAAGAGGATAATTGACATTGCCAAGAAGAGACCAAAGGGTACAAAAAAACCAAAAATTTAGGAAAAGTATGTTGGCGACTTTGAAGATGTCTGTATTTGGCCAAAAGGGTTGGACCTATTAAATCAACTGGGAGGGCCAAAAATGCATGGTACATACAAGAACGTGTAAAAAACGAAAACACCCAAAAACACAGAACAAACCCAAAAAGAACGACTATATAACAATATGGAGCTTTTAAGAGATTAGAAAGTTGCACGAGTTATTTTTAGACAAGAAAAATCACTGCATTGTGAGGGATGGCGAATCCTACTTCAAGCATGGCAATATTTTCAGATGAAGTTGCTTATTTTGAAATTATATTTGCTCTGAGAAATTTGGACGTAAGGAGGAAGAGGAAAAGAAAATAAAAGAAAGAAGAAGCAGGCCATTTGCTTTTTCCATTAAAAATCAAGTTTTACACTGAAGAACACTTAACGAAATATTTCCTGGGGAATAATGAGAAACCTAGGTTGCTTTGGCCAGGCCTAGCAATTTCTCATTATGCTCAAGATACTCAAAACTATTTAAGAAGCAAAAGTACTTATCACTTTCCAAAAAAAAATCCAAATATATCCTAACTTCTCCTCATAGAGCCACATTGTGCAAGAACGTCAATGTGCAAAAGACTAGTTTACTTTCCAGAAATGCTCAGTCTGGGAAACAAAAGCATCACTTTAAAAAAAAAAAATCTAAATACACCTACACTTTGCCCTATAGAGCCATATTGGGTTCCCGTTAAACGAAAACTGAGGGAAGAACATATATGTTATATAATATGCAAAAAGTTCAAATGCTTTCAAGAAATGTGATTGGCTGGCAGTAAAACTGTTACTTAATTAATGTGTTCGATTATTTGCTCAGACATGACATATCACTGAGTAATATGATTTATAATCATTATGGATTTAAATTGTAATAAATAAAAGTTTCAATTTGGTTTTGTATTTTCCATTATCAAAATTTTATGGGACAAGCCCTAGGTGGTACGATCTATAAGATCTGAGCTTGGGTTGTTAAAAAAGAAGATCTTATCGAAACATAAAGGGGGAGTTCAAGTGATAGAAAATCTAAATCTCTGTACACAATAACCGGCAACAATTACCTTTTACTAAATTTTTACCCAAAACTTTTACAAACCAAAAGAGGCGCAAGCAGCAAATACTTTGTTTTAACGTGTCCAGGATAGCCAGGAACTGCCCTTAGCGCTCTTTATGCCATGGTATGAAGTTTGGCCCTTTCTTACCAAACCATTACTTTGTAACTTCGGGATTGTTGAATTTTCCCTCCTGTTCTTTTCTCTCTCTTACTTTTATACTAAAGGTTTTCTGATAATTTTACTTTGAGTTTCAATAAAATTGCTATACTTTTATACAATATGTATAGGTATACAATTAAAAATGGTATTAACAATTGTGGAGGTGATATGCAAAACCTCACAAGTCATTTTTTTTACAAATGGAGTTTTAGGCAGGTTCGGTATCGGACTTGTGACGTTTTGTAACACGGAAAACACACACGATGAATATATCCAATTAAAAAAAAAATACAGTAACAAATTGAAAGTCATAAAATTATTACCGTAAGTAATACAATAAAAATGATATTAAAAAAAGGAATATTATAGACAATAAACAAAGTAAGATAAAATACAAAATAACCTGAATTCAGTGATGATGATTAAGTTTAGTATAATCAAAAATTAATTTGAAGAAAGAAGGGCGGAATATTGTACATATGATTAATACTTTTTGTTAATTATTTAATAAAAAACCAACAAGTGAATTTTTTAAGGCTTATTCTTTTCGTAATCCCAAAATTAAGGGGAACTTGAATTTAACAATAACGTTAACGGCTTCGCTTACGATTGACTATAAATTTATTTAATCCACTGAAAAACACCCATGGAAAAGATTTAATTCTTTTCTACCGAAACAAATTATGGGGATACATTAATTGATTTATTTTCCGAACCGAACTTAGAAGGAAAAATCAGCTACGAGGGCAAATGCGCAGAGTGTGGTTGGAAAAACTGTACCGGGCAGGAACTGCCATTTTTTTCCCCGCCACGACTTTTAAAAACTTTCTTATCAATTTTGGAAGAGGTGGCTAGCGCCACGTAAACCAATTAAATTTAAATATCACTGTCCCACGCGAAGCTTCTAAACGAGAGGTAGCTGCCGTCAGATGGCAGTTGGATGTGGTTTCCATCAGTGTCACGTACACAAAACACTCTGTCCTCATCTCCATTGACTAAACAAAAAAACAGGTACCAATTTACTGAATTATCGGTTTCTTAAGGCGTCAGCTTGTGATAAGAAGAAGTCACGTTTAGAATCTTATCTCTGCAATACAAGAAATCCGTTTCGTTTTTGAAATATAAAATATAATATAAAAATGAAATATAAAAATTTTGATAAGGTAGAGTCTCCTGCGTTTAAATTCTTTACGTGGGAACTTAATTTTTATAGCTTAAAAAAACCAATTTAATATACAGAATTTTCGGGTCCTTACGGTGTGTAGAAGGTTTCCCTTTTGTTTTGTTAGTTATTGAACGTTCTGTAGAGCAAAATTCATTCGCTTCCTTCATATTATAAACTTCGTTGATTGCTGCTGTATGCAGTTTGTTGAACTTTTCTTCTGAGGCTTTTCTCATTCTCTGCCAACAATTTCTTCACTCTGTATCTTTATTTCTAAATTTTTCCTCTTGCTCCATTTATGGCCGGTATTATAAATATAATGAAAATCAGCAGTTAACTACTGTCTGTTTCAAAATCAAAAAACCACCAACCTCGCAATTTACCTCGCAGATACAAACGGCAACGATGGTACACGTACCAACTCGTGTCATATTTAGGGGGAAGAAAATTTTAACTGCGCGCCTTGAAAGATTTTTGCGTTTTTGCAGCCTCGTAAGCTTTTAGGTTAATTAAATACTAATATGACGTTTTCAATTTTGACGCCAAACTACTGATGCGCATAAATTACAGTGACATTGTGAAGTACCAACCAAAAGACATCTGGGAATTTTGCTTTTTGGCAACATAATTCAACAGGTGGTGGTTTTTTAATTTTGAAACAGACAATAGTATTATCCTTTGACTATAAACATCTGGACTGCTAGCAGCATATGATTTACTGTCATGTCGCCAACATCAACCACACCATCGTGTTGCCCGACGAGCAATATCGAAACTAGTACTTACCCGTAAATCGATTCTTTTTCATCGGTCTTGTTTTACTATAAGCAATTGCATCACAATTCGCAGCAAAGTAGCGTCTGCGATCCGTTCCATTGAATAGCACAACACTACAACTTGAAAAAAGTAACAAATCTGACGAAAAGTTTACAGAGGTTATAATTAATCAACTATGACGGATGATACTACCAACCTACTCTGACAACCAGTGTCCAAATTTCGAACTTTCAAGTTGCATTGTATGTGGTTCAGGGATGTAAAACGTAACCGAAACCGTTCCTCAGTTCCAGTTGTACTTAAAGCACAAGAGAACCGGTCCAAGGAACCGAATTTATAGTAGTTTTGCATCTCTGATGTAGTTTCCAAAGTCGCCACTTAGCAACTTCATGTCGCTCATGTTGGAGACACATTTTCAAAACCGCTAGCAGTCCAGATGTATATAGTCAAAGGTATTATCCATTCACGTTCTTTTTGCATTCTAGTAGGCCTTGTTTTTTTTTTCGTTAAGTTACGTACATGAATTTTGATAGAACTCAAAATGTGACAAATGTAACATTCTGACACTTTAATGTCAGACCCATCGACTATATTGCTTCTTATACTCTACGATGGCATGAAGAAAGTAAAATAATAGCATTAAAACAAATAATTACTTGTGACTTTGTAATAATAAGTCAAAATGCTAAAAATCATCAATGATTTTCGGCGTCAGTTTTCAAAACAATAACCATCAAATTAAAATGGAACATATTCACTTGGAGGTACCAACAAAAATGTCACCCTAACACGGCCTACTCTGAATGCAAAAAGAACGTGAATGGATTATATGTAATTAAATTTTGTTGACAACTAAATTATGGAAACCGTATTATAAAAGAAATTTCTCGATTAAATAACTATTCAAAGATTGCAAGCGTAGGAAAATATGGCAGCATCGTAATTAGTGATTTTAACCTGACTTTTTGGAAAGGTTTGTGTGTCCTGTCACACGACGCTGGATTCGTTTCATTTGGATCCACTACTCGTATTACTAGTATGCTTGAAAGTTACGCGGAATTGTAAATGAACGTAGAATGACTTCAATACCTGTTTTATAATATACTCAAAAATAATATTTATGTAAATTTTATTTATGATTACTGTTTTTCATTACTACCTCATTCCATAATAATATTTTTCATTTACAAAATAAAGGCCCTGTTGTATACTTCCAGCTTAACAATAAGCCGAGCTTAAATTCTCTAACAACAGTTGCTTTGGGTTTAAGCTTTAGCTTAAACTTAAACTAGCATTTTACCATTGGGCCTAAATGATCTTACGAACCGTCATTTCAATTGGGTTCAACAAAACTTTCCGTTTTTCGGACACACGTAATTTGTGATTAGATCAGTTAGTTGAAGTTCAGTTTAGATAAGTTACAGTTTCAAAAGAATATGACTTTTGCTGGGGATTTTCTTCATCATCTGATGCAATATTTTCAAACTCTGTAGAACAAAATCTCGAAAACACAGAAGAACCAGCTGAAATAGAAGCGATTATTTAGCATAAGTACATTTTTCGTAGTTTATTTTCTGAGCACTGGACACTAGCACATTAAAAATGCATATTTGACACATTGTGGCAGCTAATTTATCATTTATATTTTTAAAATAATCGACGATTAAAATTTAGTTTGTAGAACATCTAGGAATTAATTTAATTGACAGATTTAAGCAAACAACTTTTTAAAATTCTGCTTATAATACGGAAATTGTACACAAAGTGGGGAACTATATCGAAAATCCATAGTTTTTATTCTTAACTAACGTTTATAGGTTACTGGCCATAAGTGTTAAATATCTTGGTATGTAGGTAACCCAAATAATATCATAGAACTTCTGTAGAGAATGGGCCCGTTCACTGAATTCCAAAAATGGTTCTAAATATCAAAAACCCAATATTTTGACTTAAAAACGAATTATGCTTAAACAAATTTGTCGAAAAAAAAATTATATTAAAAATTATTCGCATTTAAAGTTGCTTAATATTTGAAAAGTTGAGAATGGCGCGTGAATTAATTGCATAAGGAATACATTGGAAGACGGATACAATGACGTCACACAAGTTTTACAGTCATTCTTATATAAAAAATTTTGCTTCTTCTAGCAAGTCCTCAGCAACTACCAAAATTTCGAAATACCATACAGGCTGGTTAGAAAACGAGACAATGTGAAATTTCGATAAGAGTAAAGTACCTTTCATTTGAATGGAAAGTAAAAGTTCTTTGGAAAAAGATGTTTGTAATGTCAATAGAAGCTCAAATATCTAATCTGAACGTTGTATCTTAAAGTTGATTTTTTTGTCTTCATTATTCAAACATTGACAATTTGTTGACATGAAATCAATTATTTGAGTTAAATCTCAGTTGCATTTGTCATAGATAACTGCGGTAACCACGTTGACTAAATTTATACCGATTACTAAACTTATTAATTACAATGAAGGTAAGAAATCAACTTTAAAATACAATGTTCAGATTAGATATTTGAGCTTCTATTGACATTACAAAAATATTTTTACAGTAACACTCTTACTTTCCCTTCAGATAAATGGTACTTTACTCTTAACCGAATTTCACGTTGTCTCGTTTTCTAACCATTCTGTATGTCATTTCGAATTTTTTGTAGTGGCTAAGGACTTGCTAGAAGAAGCAAAACTTTTTATGAAGAATGACTGTTCTTCATAAAATACGAAATAAAGAAGTTTACAAGTATAGTTAGGTGCATCCGGGGACACACTGTATAACACTCAAAAATTTTTTTCCTTTTAATTTCAGTATACTTACTTTACAACTTATCGAAAAAAAAATTAAAAAAAAAAACGTTGAATGAGCCCATTGCCTATTTGTTTCCAGAAATTTTGTCAGCCTCTTAGTCGTCCCCGGATCGTATAAAACGAACGATTAAAGCTTCTTCATTTTCTACCAATATTTTGTACTTCTTGTATTTTTATTCATAAATTGGTTGCTCCTCTTGCTCTAAATACTTATATACTTGTACTGTCACCAAATAATATCAAACGAGGTCTGTCTAGAAATGCCTACTTGTTTCCAGAAGTTTTTCGAGCTTTTTAGACTGTTCTAGATCATTCGAGGTGAACTAACCTGATTGAAAAAGCATCTGATTTAGTATTATAGTGTCAATCTACTTACAGCAGGACAACTGTTACTCCTCCTTCAGTTCACGAAAGTTATGAACTTTCTCTATCTTCTTGTTTGAAAATTTTATTTTATTAAGTTGGCGACAACGTATTTAGCGGCGACATTTGATATTTGTTTGAAATTATTTTAAGCGCCAATCGATGTCACCAACTGCTACATAAAATAGAATTTTCTTGAACTGTTTTAACATCTAAGAACCAAAATAGAAAATATAGTATAAAATACGAGTTTCATAAATCTTGACGAGCGTGCTAAAATTTCTTATGAAATTTGTTTTTTTATCCAAATTAAAATCCAATTTAATAACTCCATTTTGTTTCAGAAATTCACGAAATGAAGTTCGCGTTTCAAAACGACACTTGTCAATTCAAGTTTCCTAGCATAATGTGAATATTTTAAGACGCTTGGATAAAAAGAAAAAGAAAAATAGAAGGAAAAGAAAATTTTTTTGGATCCAAATGTCTGGCTATTGTTCCTCATTTCGTCGTAACGAAGTTTACTCTGGTGTATTTTTTGCTACGTGGCGTGGTTCTGAAGAACAGTTTCTCTTTTGTGGTCTAATGTATAGTACATGAATCTTCCATGTCTATTATATGCTTTGTAAGCAATAGACACGCATTTTTTTTCTTCCTAAGCCAAAGCCGCAAATCGTTTTCTTATAAAATTATCTGTAGTTTTAAGTTTTGTTTCTTTTTTAAACAACGTAAAAGAGTGAGGGCTAAAAGAAACGGATTAACAATAGAAAAACCCCCCGTCGTTTCCAACTCTAATTCGAAGTTACAGCTGAATTAAAAAAAAAACGGGAAATGATTTTTTTCCAGTTGTAAATTTCGTTCTAATAAATCCATGTTCACACTATGAAAATATTGAAAAAAACGTGTCGATTTATTTTGACATTTCCCGATTTTAATCACAAGGGGAAATCAAACAGTAAACAACGGAACAATAAATTTATGTCCGAGTTATTACGTTTACTTCTTATTGATTAATGGGGTTTTATGTGACGCAGATTGGCCTCGACGACGTGAGCGCGGAGCTTTTATATGGGGGGTAAATAAAAAGCGGGCAAACTCGTCGACGGTTAATCAGGAGAAAGGGGCGCAGATTGTTTCATTTTGGGGATATCATTGTTTAGTTACACGCGTTCGGCTGTACGTTTGGGGTGTTATTTCTAATTTGGAAGCTTACGGGCGCTTTCATTCCTCTTACGCTATAAAACAATGTCTGGGTAAACACAAAGGGGGGATTCTATTATTTGCGTTTTACCCTCACTATGAATAGCTGAAACGAAACGTAAGGGCAACTTTGTGTTGGAGGTATTTGGGAGAGCTTACAGTAGTTTTTTTTACCCCATAAACCAAGGCCTGGGGTAACTATAGATGGTTAATAAGTACTGCGGAGGAATTCTATCGTTTGTATTTACCCTTACTATGAATGGGTGAATTATCTTCGAAATGTAAAGGCACAGTTTTTGTTTGAGGTATTATTTCTATTTGGGGGCGCTTTCAGCTATTTTTACCCCATGAAACCAATCATAGATGGTTAATAAATATTCCGGAGGAATTCTATCATTTGTATTTTACCCTCATCATGAGTAGTTGAATTATCTTCCAAATGTAAAGGCCACAATTTCAAACATGAAGAATTAATAAAAACGAAAACCTTTTTAAATAATTTATTTTATTGGGGGTTTGGGGGGGCACAACGAGAGCTATGCGATATCAGCCGCTGTTATTCAAATATGTCGGCGTAGAAATTCGCTTTGCATACTAACTCACCCCCGCAAGTTTTTTTTTTGTCCACGTACTTTTCTGCGGGGTTTTACGCCGTAATTTAAAAATATGACTTCGCCGAACTGCGATGGTAAGTTTCGCCGGCGCTTCTTCCTCTCCATCTTCAATTCATCTCCGCCTAATGGAATTCGAGTGCTACTTAATGAATTCGTTTCGTGAATTTATACAGGGCGGATACAGTCTACAGTAAATATCGAAGTGTACGCAATTTGAAGAACAATTATTATCCTATCGAATTTTTAACAGTTCATTTTCTATTCCGTTCTTTTTTTGTTCGATTCTTTTTCTTCTTGGATTTATATTCACTTTGAAGGCTTCGGTTGCTTCTTTCTGCCGACGTAATGTTTCGTCCTTACTTGCAACTCGCTGTTGTTTTGGCTACTGCTACTCCTTGGGAACTGAAGTCCTTTTGCAAGTAGGAACGATAGCTCGTGACGGCAGAAAGAAGAAATTGTGACACTGTACATCCGGAAGCCGGAGGAATATTCAGTATACTTGATCAATGATGATGATGGCAGGATTGTTTTGAGGGTAGATTTTGTTTGTAGATCTACTCAGAGGGATAATGATAGTAAGTTTCTATAACAACTGACATATTGATCAGCTAGGCTTTACGCAAATATGTATTGTTTTTTTACGCTGATATGATTATAGCGCCCCCAAAAGAGAGGGGTGTGTTTTATTTTTGTGCGTAATTAGAACGGCGGAGTTGTTTGGAAATAATACCTGAATGGATCTCTGGTAGGTGACGTAGCGCATCGATCCGCACGGGGAGGCGGATGTAATCGGGTCACACTACCCTTATCCTTGCGCCCCTTCGCCGCGCTACAAAAACCTACCCAACATTAACTTGTGTAAGATTTTATCCTTGCGGTCCGGATACGCCGTCTTCTTGTTTTATTATTGCACGTTTACGTCGTTTGTGTACCACAAGTTTTAAATTAATTAAAAAAAAAACTTTTTAGTAAAATTAATATTTTGTATGCAGAGAATTTTGTTACGAATTCATGATTTCTTTTACAAAATATTTTAGTTTCTTAAGGAGCAATTACTCGAGCGTTTTGTTTCATTGAAAGGCGATAGGCGTTCTCTCTCTGCCTTTGGAATCTTCGCAACGTTTTCTCTGTTGCTTTTTCTACTGCGTTGTTTATACCTAGGATATTAAAGAAAGTTTTTACTTCATAGAGCTTCAAGATCTGCTTCGACTAATAACGGAAACGCTGGATGAAGTGCGTTGATTTAGACGAAACTTTCTTTTTAGTAGTATTCTTAATAAAATTTTATAAGGAAGTCTCTAAACTTAATCGTTCCGCCTTGTATATTTTGAAAGTCAGAAAATGTTATTTTATTATTTATTTATTATTTAGGATAAATTCAAACTATTTATGCACCGCCTAATCGAAGTGTGAAGAAATTTATTGAACGTAATAATCTCCCCAAACAAATACAAATATTTGGTTAAAAATTTAGAAAGAATTGTATTGTGCGCGTGTTCGTATTTATTTTTTATTAACACAAGATGAACAACATATAAAAATTGAATATTAAACATTGGAAATAAATAATTGAACTATATGTTTGACAACCTTGTTTATTTTGACAACTTTATTTTTTCACTTTTGACGAAGCTGTTAAACTATAGCGAAACGTCAAGTGGTAGTGCGTATATTCAGTATCCGTTTTAAAGAATTTGTGATACAATTTTCATCGCACAAGAACCTGCTTTAATTATATGTTTAACATTGTACTCGATGAGCTGCTCTTCTCGCTAACGTCGTCTAGGAATTTGATTGGCAGAGACAAGTCTGTTGAAGGAACTTCTCCAGAACGTCTTGGTTTTTTATAATATTTCCTACTCTATCTCTCCAACAGCTGGCTTCGACGTCGTAGATGAGTGTGATTAGAATTTGAGTGAACTCTTGACAATGGCTGCAGAAGAGGCTCGTGGATGCTCTTAACAATGGCAGCACAAGAGGCTTGCGGATGCTTACGACAATTGCTTCAGAAGAAGCTTGTGTATGCTCTTGATAATGGCTGCACAAGAGGCTTGCAGAGGCTCTTGATAATGGCTGCACAAGAGGTTTGCAGATGCTCTTGACAATGGTTGCACAAGAGGCTTGTGAATATTCTTAACAATGACTACACGGCTACCGTCCTCGTTTTTATAGTGCTTTTTCCGTAGCGGGGATGAAGTAACTTTGCGTCATTGGTCAGGATGTGTAATCGAATCACCGACGATTAGAGTTGTCTCTTATTCGTCAAGGGGTAGTTTTTTGTATGTTTACTCTGGGAGTTGTCTTAGCGATCAACGTGAGGATGCGATCCCACTTGCGGGCCAATCATGAACGAATGCGGTTTCGCTTTAATTCTTCAATGGGCGGCCGTAATTTTGGATATGTGCGACGATCATCATCGTTGCTTTGTTACGTAGATGTCAACGTGACGTTTCGCCCGTGTTTGTCTATATGACATGCCTGACGTTTCTTGACGTCTGTCATCTTGACGTTTATTGCCACATGTCATCGTAACACGATTCGTTGATGGCTAAGCAACGTATGAGTCCCCACAGTATTTTGATTCCAAGAAACGAATTGAATTTGAATGTCCAATGGCATGGAAAGTAATTTATTATTTATGAGGAGCTTTAGATGAGAGCAAAGCACTTAATTTGAGAACTTTAAAAGCTTCATTACAGGAAAATAGTTTGTTATATATGGGGTGTTCCGTTTAATCTAGCAACTGCATCTTTCTTGCATTTGCTTCGTGCTTCTTTGTAGCTGATGGTATATTTTATTAATTACTGCAATAATCTTAGCGAAATGAACTGCACTTTAGACATACATAATAATAACTTGAGGTATTATTATAAAATTGTAATAGAAATTGATTTACAGAGTGTACGTTAAAAATAAACAATTTCTTCGATGGTCCTTGTCATTCGACAAGTTTTGAATAATAGAACACTTTTATAAGGTTTCGTTTACCGGCCTAATGCATTTTTAATAACGCACGCTTATTACTTTTCCGATGAGAACAAATGAATAAAATAAAAGAGGATCGATGCGTTTCTGCGTTTGAGTTCGGCGCGCGGCGTTCAGAGGGCGGAACCGTCCGGAAAAACCGGAACGACCGGGAAAGCTCCCTGGAAAGCGCAGGAGATTGTGAAAGCTGCGTGTTGTAGATACCGTCCGCGAGAGGTCGTACTTTACGATGGGTAGAATTTTTTAGTTTCCTACATTTCATGCGGACATTTTTTATTTAACTCTTAATTACTTTTCTGTACAGGATGAAGCAGAGAGGGTGAAAACTTATACATTTTAACTCCTAATATATTTTTATTATTTAATTTGAGCGAAACATCTACATTTCAAATTTCAAACATTTTTAAAAGCTGTCCGACGTAATAGTTATAAAATTGTTTGCTAACGAAGTTTAATTTCAACCAAGTTGTGAGGAGTTAGTTTACGTAAGGCCATTGAAATTTAAAATTAGAAACAATGTTTTCGCCACTAATTAATTAGGAAGTCCTGAATTAACTTTAATTGCGTGCTGTCATCTCATCGCGAACATGAAATAAACTTATCTTTTGCAGCAAACTATTGTTGAGTACAAACTTTCCCGAATTAAACTGTTCAGAATTAAGTGTTAAGAGTCAAGGAAAAAATAGATGAAGGTACAATTTTGAATTAATAATAAATTAAAAAACAAGAAGGGGCAGCGTATTTTTATTTTCCCATTGAACTAAGAAAAATCAAATTGAGATTCTTTTATCATTTCTCATGTTCGATAGGTAACGAAGTTTAAACCACCCTGTACGTTTTCATTTGCATACGTATAGCAAAGTTAACAACCGATATAAACAATATAAAATTTAAAAAAAAGTAATTTTAAGTGTGCAGGATGTACCCTTAAGTTTAAACGGCGTTTTTATTTGATGTATACCGGGATTGTACAGAAGATAGAAACTATTTGAACGAGACGAGACGTTCGATAACAAATTGATCAAACTGTTTGATAGTTATCACACGTGTAAGGGTGGGGGTAATGTAACGCGAAGCTCGTGATAGGTCACGCCCCACCTAGGTATAAATAGAGCAACATGAGGCACACTACCCTCAGTCTTACGAAGCTTAGGAGCTATAGAGGTCGCAGCCTACTGTAACAAAAAAAAACCTCGTAAAGAGAAGAAGATAGCACATATCTCACAATTTATTATATCCATAAATTTCTTGTACATATTTTTAACTGTATACCCTCGAAATAAATTAAACGGTTGTTCCCCAAATTCGGGCCCTAATTCAAGTTTTCCCAAATCATGTTCAGCATTTGCCTCGGATTTTGAAGTTCTCTAAGGTGTCGGATGATGTCGCGCAGTTTGAACCTCCGAGTGAAGTTCATGTTGCCTATGATCGCCAAGTCGTGCACCTCGCAGTTGCAGAGGGCACCGAAAAAGGCCTCCATTTGCGTTGCAGATATGGGGCCGACGTAGTTGCATTTCTTCATGATTCCTCCGTTGTGCTTGTCTGTGGAAATTAACCGGAAGAATTTTCTAGATAAAATCCTAAAAAACGAAAATCATCGTCTGGTACGCAACAGAGAAGTGAATAAAATTTAACCTGCTTTGACAGAAATTGAAGCTGTGTAATTTTCGGCAGCGTGTCACCAGGTGACAGAGCGGTTTGCTTTGTATGATACATTTCTCAGGAGAACCCCAACAGTTTTGGATTTTAACAGTTTCCAAAAGCTTAGAATTTTTTGAGAGCTGCAATTATGTGAGCGTTAAATAACAATAATCACGATAATGATGAAAAGGTAACCTCCGTCGTGATGATGTTCGCATCATTCCTGTTTTGCATACTGAACGACTTCAAGAGGTTAGCGGATTTGATCCACTCAGATAAAATCTGTGTTGGTACCTCGTTATCAACTTCGATTTTCTTCCAGAGGGTGGACGTCATGGAAAGTTCTTGCCACCTTTTGCACACCGGCCGGACGTTAGAGACGAGCACCTTCGGCGATAAATGCGAAAAAATCTGAATCAACATTTCATCGGGCAGGTTGTCAATGTGGGTACTATTTTTCGGTGACCGCTTCGGCACGAACGGAACTAAAGGTTGGATGGTTCGCAATTTCAAATGTCTGTTCGTCCTTCTTGGCAAAGTGACTCTCACGGGTTCTTTGGATTTGCGCTTAATTGCCATTATCACGAAAATTTGACTCTAAATACTTTGATATTATTTTACAGATATTTTACGAAAGATACAACATTCTCGTTACCATGATTACTAGTAAATTAGATTACATTATGTTTTATATTTTAAACTGGCGATGTGATCGCGATATTCAGATATTCTTCATAAATAAGTAGGTGCTGTATAGTGGGAGTGTATAGTGTACAATAGAACAAGACATTTTTAAACTGGTTTGAATCTCATATTTAGATGCTGCTCCTCTTAAGAAATGCATTGTCATTTTATCCATAACTCTAATCTATACAAAATTACCGGTCGTATAACTGTTTGAGAGATCCTTTTCTTTGTGTTTTTTGATACTGACTATGACATCATCACTTTTCTTGGAGCTCCTATACTTTTATTTCTATTATTAATATTTGTGGCAAGGTATGTTAAACTGTCCACAATTTTTATACAGTAATTTCTGTTATCAATAGAATTTTGAAAAGTTAGATCTTTATTTGTTAACTCACTTTCTACTCTCTGCATTAATTTCCAACCCCTTTTTTCTTGCCGTTTCCTCTAACCTTTTCAGTGTTTTTTAGATTTATTTTCTTGTTCTTGCTAAAATTACCAAATCATTTGCATAAGGCAAACATTATGTCGGTGGTTGTATATCGTTCCTTCCATGAATACATGACTTTCCCTTATAATGGCTTCCAATATAAAGTTAAACAAGGTCGTCGATAGGCGATTTCCTTGTCGTACCCCTCTTCCTCTTTTAAAAGTATCAAATTGATGTCCATTTTCACTACCTCTTTGATTTCTTTTCTTGTTCTTGCTAAAATTACCAAATTATCTGCGTAAGCCATCATTGATGTCGGTGGTTGTATATCGTTCCTTCTATGAATATCTAGCTTTCCCATATAGTGACTTCTAATATAAAATTAAACAAGGTCATCTATAGGGGGATCTCCTTGTCGTACTCCTCTTCCTGATTTAGAACTATCGAATTGATGTCTATTTTCAGGACCTCTTTGATTTCTTTTCTTGTTCTTGCTGAATTTACTAAATCATCTGCAGCAGCCAAACATTGATGTCCGTGGTTGCATATCGTTCTTTCTGTGAATATTTGGCTTTCCCTCTAGTGGCTTCCAATATAAAATTAAACATGGTCGTCAAGTCGTCAATAGGGGATCCTCTTGTCGTACCCCTCTTCCTGTTTTAAAACTATCGAATTGATGTCCATTTTCAGCACCTCTATGATTTCTTTTCTTGTTCTTGCGAAAATTACCAAATCATCTACAGCATCCAAACATTGGTGTCGGTGATTGTGTATCGTTTCTTCTGTGAATATTTGGTTTTCCCTTATAGTGGCTTTCAATATAAAATTAAACAAGATCGTGAATAGGGGGATCTCCTTGTCGTACGCCTCCTCCTGTTTTAAAACTATCGAAATGATGTCCATTTTCAGCATCTCTATGGTTTCTTTTCTTGTTCTTGCGAAAATTACCAAATCATCTGCAGCAGCCAAACATTGGTGTCGGTGGTTGTGTATCGTTTCTTCTGTGAATATTTGACTTTCCTTTATAGTGGCTTCCAATATATAATTAAACAAGGATCTCCTTGTCGTGCCTCTCTTCCTGTTTTGAAACTATCGGATTGATGTCCATTTACTTGGATTGTATTTGTCGTCTCATTCAATGTTAGCTTAATTAACCTTACTAACTTTGGTGCTACTCTTAATTTTCGTAAACAGCTGTAAATAATTTCTCTATTTAACTGATCATAAGCTTGTTTAAAATCTATAAAAATAGCATGTTCGTAGCTATTGGCCGGAATCTGCTTCAAGGTGAATACCTGGTCTGCTATTGAAGCCACATTGATAGGTTCCCCACTTAATTTTCTTGGAATTCCTCCCATTTGTTTTTTCAAAAAATTTGCGAATACTCGTACTACGTCTAGCAAGGCAATCAATACCTCTACAGTTCTGGCATACAGTTGGAACACCTTTTTTAAAATCGCTTCTAACCAGTTTTGGGGTATTTTTTCTTTTGCCCGTATTTTCTTCATAATGCAGTCCCTTCTTCTTTAACAAGTTCTGCTATTACACCATTATTTCCTGTGTTTTATTATTTCTAAATTTTTTGATTACTTGGATTACCTCTTTCCTACCTGACTCTGGGATTATTTCCTCCTGCTCTTATTCTTCCTCCACCCCATTATTTATCTGGTTATTCAAAATTCGTTAAAAGTGGTCTTACGGCCATTTTACTCTACACAATTTATTGTACAATTTTTTAAACAATCTTATTTGTATAGCATCTTGAGTAGTCCCAAGGTTTCTTGTTTGTTTCATGTTGTCTTTTATTTTAAAATTGATGTCGAAGCCACGATTACAATTATTGCCCGTATGTTACTTAAAAAGTTGTTGCAAAGACGACTAAACAGTAGGAAGAAGCAAAGAAAGCCTAGAAAAAAGTGACAAGCAAGGTGGTTATAAATTGAGATGAAACTGTGTGAAAAATGGAACAGATTGACTCAATTCTTAAAGGCATTTAATTTGCTGTTCGAAGCTATACAATTTAGAAGTCTCAAAAATTGTACAATTTCTTGTACCTATGTACAATAAGTTGTGTAATCTAAAGCGACCTTTAAGAGAAGAATCTGTACATGATTAAGAGCTGTTAAGAGCTTCATTTAATTTGTTACTTTTTATTATTATTAATTAATAGTTTAGGTGCGACATCCTGCGACCGTTTTGTTACATATCGGCAAGAGCAAAACTAAATCTGCGCTTATCTCCGAAACGAAATATTTGTAGATATAGATTTATTAGGATACTTTATTTTATTTTTATCGAAGAATGTACTGTACAATTTAGAGGGGATACATGTGCATAATAAATCTTCTTTTTCTTTTTTATTACTACTAATAGGTGTTTATTTCGCAAGATGGTGGTGTCTACTTTTCTTTTTGGGAGGGGTGGTATTGTAACTTTAGATTATTGGGGATTAAGAGGTGCATTGGCTGTATGCAAGGAAGTATAAGTATAAGTAGCATGACTCAAAATCAACTTTAATAATAACAAACTGTAATTACATACTTGATAAACTAATTTTTTAGATAATATCCGGCACTACCTGCACAACAAGGGTTAATTAGTTTTACGTTCTCTGTTAAATCCATTAGGGGACGCGGTCAAAGTTCAAGGGGTAATAAGCAATTTAAAGATTCAATTTTGTGCAAACTGCTGCTACACAAAAGAGATAATGGAGTTGTGACAGTTCCAAGCGTGACGCGCGGCGTGCTCTAAACTCACCTCGCAGACTCGTATCCCTTGGATTAGTTCGAAAAGCCCACGATCCTTTTAAACCCTTGCTCGGCGTTCCACCCTGCAAATTAAACTTTTGATGTAGTGAACATTCGCAAACTGTGCGACATAATTATTTCAACACATCAGATGGAGTTTAACAAAAACCATCTGAAAAAATAGAACTTATTCTATCTCCCGCCCAAGAAATTAAATTTTATTATAAGAAATAGGGTAGTGTAAAAAGGCAGGAGAGTTTTGAAACACTTCGTCAAACGCAGTCCCGTATTGTGATGTAAATTCTTTCGCGAAGCAATTAACTTGTCAGAAAACAATTCAATTGCTTGCGTCAGGTATGGCAATTGCTTGGAAATAAATTTCGAGTGCCTCGAAATATATATAAATCGGCGTTTAATTGCAGTGGTCGCAGTAATTTCGAAGTTGAAATTTGTCGAACCGCCGTGATTAATTGCAACCGCAGTAATAAATAAATCTTCGTGATTAATGTGGACGCGTGCGATTATGGCTTTTTCAAATCTGGAGCTATAAATTAGAGCTTAGCAAATGTAGGTATTTTAATAAGTACAATACGACTGAATGGAACCATTCAGGATATCATCTTATTAATAGTATCGTAAATAAAATAATTTAATTAATTAACTAGTTATTTATAGACACGTTTCGATTTCGTTTGCAAATTCTTCTGAGCAATCAAAGTGCTCTCAAAATTAAAAAAAAATAATTAATTAAATTTGGCCCCCTACGGGGGCCGTTATTGTCTGTTCAGTTTAATTTACATTTTAAATCTGGAATCGCGCGCTATTACGCGAAAGAATGCCGCAATTCAATTCATACTTTATTCATGAAAAGGAGATCCTTTCTTCAAGTCGGAATCTACCTGAAATGGTAGCGATTTATAAGGGTTGTTAACTTAATGCCAAACGTTTTAAGCGTTCGGGGGAAAAATTCGGCTCCAAGGTAAATTTTTACGAATTACACTTCAAATAAACTATAATTAATTTAAAAAGAGACAAGATGTACTTGATAGTAAAAGGTAAGTTGAGAGTTGTTTTATTTCTAAAATGAAATCGAATTTGACTTTTATTTGAAACTGAATTCCTTGTATACGATAAGTATTTGGAAACGACGAAATTCCTAGTGATTTCAACGTATACGAAAGTACTTTTAATTATACAATGTGATTAAAAAAGACGCGGGAATTTTCGTTGACCTGGTTTACACTAAATGCTGTGCAATCCAAAACTATTTAGATAATGGAAGGCTATGAAAAAAAAATCAGAGTCTTAGCTTGATTCAAAACTTTTAGTTTGACGTGTGCTTTCTGACTCCTGTCAAATTTGTTAATTATTTAAATGCTCTCGAACACTGTAGTAATTGGTCAGGTAGCAAACCCGCGGCATTTGTAATTGGTCGTTATCGTATCAAATTGTGTATTCGATTAGAAGATTTTTCTTCTGTCGTCAAATGTACCTTGACGTTTCAGTTTTGACAGATGGTCATATTGACCATTAATTGTATCAATTAAGCTAAGACTGATTATTTTTCATAGCTTCCCCTTATCTAAATAATTTTGGATCGCACAGTATATTTATTTACAGTCCTTGCTAGTAATAAGCAGAACGAAAAATGTATTTTGAAACAAGTAAATATGTTTCGCGAGGAACTCCACAATTAAATTTAAAAAATAAAATCAATACCAAATGATTAAATCTAAAAAAAAAGACTAATTCAACGAAAAAAAAAAATTTCTACACTAAAACAAAAGTGTCTTTTTTTTAAATTTTAATAATAGTCAGCTACAACAAAAAATAAAACAATCAAATTATATTCGATCTGGTTCACATTAGATACTATCAAATACGATTGCTTATGATAATAATAAGAAGAAGACAAATTGTTTTAACTAAATTAAAAAAAAATGATAAATGTCGTAAACGAATTTTTATTAAATGTTAAAACATTAATTGATAGATGTCAAGAACACTTGATTAACGTTCAAAATTAAATGAAATGACAGAAACAAATAATATGGAAATTATTATGACATTTAATGATATGCTGTTGTTATTTAATGTTTTGTTTCTGACATTTATTCATTTATATTTACCTCTATTCTCTGGTTTTAACTTTAATCATTACCTTTTTGTTTAATCACTTGTTTGTAACATTTCATCATTGGTTTTTGATGTTTAATTATTTGTTTTTTATATTTATCGTTTATTTGAGATTTAATCGTCTATTTTTGGCATTTAATCATTTGTTTTTATAATTAATTTAAACTCTTGTTTATAATCTTTGTTTTCAACATCTGACACTTAAACATTTTTTATTTTAAAATTATTAAATAGCAAAGGCACATGATTGTCAGAAACAAATAATTAAACGTCAAAGGCAAATGATTAAGCGTCATGAAGGCATTACTAAATATTAAAACAAATGATGAATGTCAAGAACAATTGAATAACGTTCAAAAACAAATGAAATAACAAACAAATAAAGAAAACAAAGATTAAATGCAAAAACAAGAAATTAAAATGATAACAACAATTGATTAAGTGTTAATAACGAATGATAAACCTGAAAAATAAAACTGATTAAAATCAAAAATAAATTAATAAATGTCAAAAACAAAAAAATAAGTAACAATAATTACGTCATTAAATGTCAAAAAATGATTACATTTCAAAAGTGCATGAGTGATTATTGTCAAAAACATCTTGCCTTAACATTAAACAAACGGGTTACTGGACGAGGAAATGTGCCAAATTTTTATTAGTTCCGATGCTTAACGGCCAATGACAAAGTGCCATGGTTTCAAAGTTCCGCCCATTTACACGAGAGAATGATTGAATACTCGCTTTCTTAGGTCTATCTAGCAATTGGCAAGTACAGAATGGGTGGGGCTATCTGAAATGCTAATGTCGCAATTTTATTGGCTCCGCCCACTTACGTCAGAAGTTGTTTCTCGTCAACTTGGGTTAGATTTCATCTTTAGCCAAACACAAGCGACTATATTTAGACCTTTACGTCTGTTTTATGAACAAAAGTGGTTTGGCAAATAAACCAAATTTTTATTAATCCCCGCCCACTTACATCAGAGGTCCATCCACTTCTGGGTCAGGTAGAATTATTGTTGATTAGCTCCGCCTACTTAGTTCGACGTTGTTCACACTTTCGCCTTCTTAGATCAAATCTTGCCTTAACATTAAACAGACTGGACGAGGAAATGTGCCAAATTTTTATTAGTTCCGCATGCTTAACAGCCAATGACAAAGTGCCATGGTTTCAAAGTTTCGCCCATTTACATGAGAGAATGTTTGAATATTCGCTTTCTTAGGTCTATTTAGCAATTGGCAAGTACAGAATGGGTGGGGCTATCTGAAAGGCTAATGTCGCAACTTTATTGGCTCCGCCCACTTACGTCAGAAGTTGTTTCTCGTCAACTTGGGTTAGATTTCATTTTTAGCCAAACAAAAGCGACTATATTTAGACCATTACGTCTGTTTTATGAACAAAAGTGGTTTGGCAAATAAACCAAATTTTTATTAATCCCCGCCCACTTACATCAGAGGTCCATCCACTTCTAGGTCAGGTAGAATTATTGTTGATTAGTTCCGCCTACTTAGTTCGACGTTGTTCACACTTTCGCCTTCTTAGATCAAATCATGCCTTAACATTAAACAGACTGGACGAGGAAATGTGCCAAATTTTTATTAGTTCCGCATACTTAACGGCCAATGACAAAGTGCCATGGTTTCAAAGTTCCGCCCATTTACACGAGAGAATGATTGAATACTCGCTTTCTTAGGTCTATCTAGCAATTGGCAAGTACAGAATGGGTGGGGCTACCTGAAATGCTAATGTCGCAATTTTATTGGCTCCGCCCACTTACGTCAGAAGTTGTTTCACGTCATCTTGGGTTAGATTTCATTTCTAGCCAAACGTAAACGACAAAATTTGGACCATTTCGTGTGCTTTTATGAACAAAAGTGGTTTTCTTTGCACCCTCAAGGTTGTGACATTACAACACAGCTTTCTGTTAGCTCAGCCCATTTAGCTTAAAGATTAACATTCGCGTCATGTTTTGATTGGTTAGTCACCATTCTGTTTAAAATTTTGGCAAGTTTTTGAATAGCTCAATTGTCGATTGGCTCTGTGTATTGTTCATTTCATATTTCTTTGACTCCGTCCACTTAGTTTTGCATCGGTTGATTACATAAATCTACTTTTATTAACTCCGCCCAGCCGTTTTTGATTTGATTTTGAAAATTAGCTCCGCCTACTCGATTGTCGTTTACCAAATCAAAGCTTCTCTTGCGGAGGACTTGAAAGCAATCGTCAACACTATCTCTCGTAGGAAGGCAAATTGGGCGACGTTTCCGGACGTAGATGTGAATTAAGTTAACCTTACGTCATTGGCACTTTTTAAGCAGAATGATTAAACGTCATGAATACATTATTAAACATTAAAACAGATGATAAATGACAAAAACAATTGATTAACGTTCAAAAACAAACGAAATAAAAACAAGTAAAGAAAACAAAGTCTGAAAGTAAAAACGAGGAATTAAATTAGTTATAACAACAATTGATTAAGTTTAAAAACGAATGATTAAACATAAAAAATAAAAACAAAAGAATAAGTAACAGTAATATATCATTAAATGTCAAAAAATGATTAAATATCTAAAAGATATTTAGGATGGATAGTCAGGATGGAAATAACAGTTTGGCTCGATATCTGATGCAATGACAATATAATGTCGTTTTTAAAAAGTAAAAAAAAAACATAACCTCAAAGATTAAACATAAGACGTCGATAGAACAGAAAATGATTAAATTGCCACGAATACAGTTTCCTATCAAACTTTTTGGTTCGTATTGTAATATATTTATTCAAAAAGAAAATACATATACTGAATTTGAAATGAGTTTAAAATTGCGTTTATATTATGCAGCTGTAATTTAATTACGAAAATGAATACTCCATTATACTCTGGCATTATATGTACCTCGCAGCCCTTGTGAATTTTACAGGCTGTAATTTACTGCAATGTGTGGTGGTTATATGCGCCAATTAACTAAATTCGATAATTATTTGTATGATGATGCGTCGTGGGCTTTTATTGTTCCACACATGGCTAATGCAATACGTGCCATTGATTTTACGGACTTAAAACATTGAATTAATCATGCATTTCAATTAACGCTTGTCATCATATTGATGTGTGTTTATCATTAAAAATAATAATTGTATCGCACTTTATACGAGTTCCTTTCTCCAACTTAACTTTTGGTACTTCTTCACAGTCCACTTTTACTGAGCTGTCTTCTCCTAAAGATTGAAGAAATTCCAGAAGTCACATTAGTCTGACAGGTCTACTTGCGTTTCGTTCTTTCGAGTTATGATCGAAACCAAAGGGCCAAATTGTTAGTTCTTGTTTTGTTTCTAAACTCACCGTTTTGTTTTGACCAAATAGCATTGGTCGATTTTGAATTGATAATTTAATCAAAACTCGCTTGATTCTGATGAGTTTGTTTATATTTGGAAGAATGACTTAAATTAGGCGTGTTCTGACTGCAAATCAATTGTTTTTTATTATTTTTTGTTTGTTTGTGACTATAAGATTTTGGAAGTATTTTAGTAGTCTCTAGAAATATTACCGATTTGTGAGAATTTGTTCGCGTTTGGACCTTCTTCAAACAGGAAGGGGATAACTTTTTGTTTCTTTATTATAATCTGGTAATTCATCAGTAAATCTGCATTTGTAAGAATTTGTGATTTCGAAATGTGCTAGGTTTCCTCCAGTCCAACTTTTCGTACTTCTTCACAGTCCGGTATCACAATTGAGTTGTCTTTACTTAAAAAATCTATAAGTTATAAGTAATCGCTTTCTTTTTGGGTTTGGTTTTTCTTGATTCTTCTTTATATTTAGGGCATTACCAAGTCAGTAAATTGATCTGAGCTATTCCTGCGCATCAACTAAGCCTAAAGTTTCTTCTTCTTCCAACTCACAATTTGTCAAAATTGAACTGTATCTAAAAGTTCTTTTTCCTAGCACGTGCTTTATATCTTCTTGATTCTTCTTTCATATTCGCGCATATTATTAAAGACTTCTTTTCGACTGAGGTCAGGATTGAATTTAAAATCATGGATCTGCTCCAGTGTACTTTCAAACATTACATTTTACAACTCCTAGATAAGTCGTTCAAGCTTAGCTTTACTGCGTCGTTTTTATCTAAAGATTATTCTCTTTTTAGTAGGGCGTTTTTTTCTTTAAACTGGAACTTCGGTTTGTTTCATCTTATACATTCAAATAAATTCTTCTTTCTTCAAATCAGTACGGTTTGTTTTGGAGACTCTTTTTTTTTAACTGAAAGATGAATTGGATTGGCTCTTTTCGAGTCTTCTTCTTTTTCGACAGCCATAGAACTTAACGTCATTTTGGCCCTGGAACTTCTTTGAGTGAGCTTACAAGTTGTATTCAAAATCATAAGGGTTTAATCCTGGCTAGTCCTATGCGTAATAACAACCACAGCTTCTGTGCATTGTCTTCTTTTTAAGATTTTTCTTTCTCCAAAGCAGTAGAGTTTGTTTTGGAGGCCTCTTGCGTTAGTTCTTCTTGGACCATCTTCTTCTGCTTTCATATCCTTGGATATTAACAAGGATATTATGGCCCATCGTCTTGTTTGGATGAGCCTACACATTCAATTCGAAATTATGAGTCTGATCTAGGCTACTTCAATGCATCACCTACGACCTTAGTCTTTCCTTCCAACTCAACAAAATGCGTTAGAGTTCTTACATTTAAAAATTCTTCATTCTTCAGTAGATTTTGTTATGAGAAACAGATCTACAACCTTAGCCTTTCCTTTTAGCTCAAAGTTCACTCTCTGGGCATTGTCTTTCTTTTTCTTTGGTAGGGTTTATTTAGGAGACTTGTTTTTTCTTGATTCTTCTTCTTTACTTTTTGCTCGAACATTCCTAGATTCGGTATTTTGGTCGAACTCACAGGTATAATTGGAAATCGTCGTAAAGTGACATGTGTTTCCAGAATTTTACGTATTATTTAATAAGGCTGCCTCTACGATTTCAAACTGTATATTTCCGGAAATATGCAGTTTCATTACTACATGGCATGGTAAATTCGAACGAAACGAAACATGCAGTACGTAAAATATATTAAATTGTGACCCCTTAAAATTATAAAATAGGCAACACATTCTACTTCCGTGCTTTTAGTACATTACGAAAACACGAAGTCATCTCTGATATGATCGATGGGTTGCCTATCCTAAAAATTTCAAGGATCACCTCTATATTCAGATCTAAATTTAGAAACGTTCGGTTTTTTGAAGTATGAAAATCTGAGCGTTAAAATAAAACCGTGGAAGAGAAAGTAATTACAATTCTCGTGTGGTCCTTCCAACGATTTATCCTCGATATTTGTGTTTTGAAATAGTACCTTAAATTTATATTATTTTTGGCAGGTCTTTTACTGGCGAAGGCGTTCGATGTTTCCCCATCCCTTCTCCCTAACTGAGAAATATGCGTTATCAATTTTCCTTGGGGTTCGATGAAATCGGAGCGCCTAATACTCTAGCCTACTTCAGCATATTCTTTTTCGTTTCTTTCCGTTTATGCAACAAATGTTACGCATTCAATGGAGGGGGGGGGGAAGTAAAAGGTCGTTTCAGCATTTTGATCTTTCATTTATTTCTTGAATATACTAATCAATACAGTATGGACTTAACTAGGGTATCAACTTGCTCGATGATAAGTGACAAGTAGTTGATGATAAGGTTTTATTTTTATAATCAAATCGATTTTACAATTACTAAATATATAAACGAGCCTTTTAACAGCGCCGTCATCTTCCCGCAAACACTGCAAAGCTTTTAAAGCCATAACTCCCCGTTCTTACTGCGTGGTGTGCTACATCTCCAATAAACGTTGTTTACAATCCCATCTGAAGATGCCTGTCCTCCATTAGAGACATTGGAATTGGGGGGGAAAGGGTTGCTTTGCGCGCTCCCGTCGTCGATTCGTTTTCTTCCGGAGCGGCGCAATTTTGGCAACGATCAGATACCGGCGTACAACTAAGAAATGATGGCAGGGTGGGAAATGCGGGGGCACATTTCGACTAAGAATCACGTATATTCATAACGACCCCGCCATCTTTATGAGCAGTTAACTAACCGGTAACGTGCCCGTTAACTTCGTGTAATGGTTTTACGACTTACGCAAGGTGCGAACCATCCTCGTCATGTTTTATTATTGAAATTGGAAAGGGTTGATGTGAGGCTTTAATTAAAAAAATAGTAAAATGAAAATTTGGAATAGAATCGAAAGCGATACCATATTAAATATTATGGAAAAATAATACTATGTATATTATTATATGGGCGATTGTGATGGCCATTATTCACTCGGATGATTTGCAGAACGAACCATAGGCCCATAGGTGAGTGAAACAAATCATCCGAGTGAATAATGGCTGTCAGAAATGCTTTTTCTGTTTGTATTAAATATTTTAGGAAATAAGTTAGAATTTACTCTTCTTTAATTGAAAATGCACTATTGTACATGCGACGCGTAAGAAACGAGTTTGCCAGTTTCGAAAGGAAATTTATTAAGGAGGACGTTACCAAAAAAAAAAT
Source organism: Dorcus parallelipipedus (assembly GCA_958336345.1). Taxonomy (NCBI): domain Eukaryota; kingdom Metazoa; phylum Arthropoda; class Insecta; order Coleoptera; family Lucanidae; genus Dorcus; species Dorcus parallelipipedus. The sequence continues at coordinate 17,923,801 of OY284483.1, forward strand.
CAATTTGCCAGCGTCTTTCTTTCGTATAATTTTCCGATAAAAAAGATCGAGTTGGTCATTACGTCGGAGTACGTTTTAAATTTATTTTAACATCGGTTTGGCCCAATGCCCTAGAAGTGATACAATAAATTTCGTTCGGAGATTCGAAGTTCTGCACGAATCAGTTCGGGGGGGTATTATTCTTTTCTTTGCGTTTACTTTCGCTGCATTTCAATCAACCGAGTGAGTATTTCAAGAACATGGCGAATCCTCATTTTGATTTGTTTTATTAGCGTCAATATTAATGGAACTGTAAGAATCCAGCATCTCATAAATCATTAAGCTCAATATGTGGCAATTAATGGGTCCATTCTGTTCATATCTGTAGCAACCGTAAGATCTGTAAATCTTTAAGTCAATTATTAAAAAGCGGAATTTTGAAGTTCTCAGTATGATACAATTTCTTACAAATCTATAAGATAATACCACTGTGACTTACGAGTAATCCTAGAGACCTGGAAAAAATCATATCTTCCACAGTACTTCAACATTCCATATTTTAATAATTGAGTTATAGGTTTACAGATCTTACAGTTGCTACAGATACGAGCAGAGTCGACACATAAATTTGATACAACGTCGCCTACGCGACCGCGGAAAAATTCACCCACATAAAAAATTATGTAAGCAAACTTTACAGCGACTCGTTTTATCATGAGTCAGGACTGACCTTTGAAATGAGGCTGTGTTCGCAGAAATTCAGTTGCATATTGCATGACTAAACAGTCGCCAAGATGACTCATCAAAAATGCCGGATATTATGCAAGTGTATGAGCAGACTGTTTCGGAAATTCACGATGAATCATAGAGCAACTGGCCTACATGTAATGTGTTTCGTAATCGGAATTTCCGTTAACAAACCGTATATAAGGAGATTGCTTTCCACGATAGACCATCTTCAGACCAAGGGAACTTTGTGGGATTGAAGTGTGAGTGACCTAATTAGAGCGCAAAAACTGTAAAAAATATATAAACAGTCAGTGGCGGATGTCGCCTTGTGCTCACTAACTGAAATAAAATAAATATCCACACGTGTTCAGAATTTGAACTCAACAACTGTTCTACCGCCTGATCACCATACAGCAAGAAGCTGCATGGTCGTCAACATCTCCGAAAGTCTGAAGCCGAAAGTAGTAGTCATCGAGTAGTATTCATAGTGAGAACAAACTCCGAAAATCCGTCCGTCTCTCTGTATCTAGCACCATGGTTTGGGTGAGAAAATATTAATTTAATTGCTAAATTGTTATGTTATTAAAAAACTAACAACTGTTTTATTTTGATTTATCAAATGCTGTTTTTCTCCTTATAAAATTAACTATTGAATTTGTTTTATATCGTCTCGTCTGAAGTAATCTGTAATTACTTTTAAAGTTTGCATTTGTCTAAATTGTGTCCTGGACTAAATTGTTATATGTATGTAATTACTTTTAAAAGTGTCTAAATCGATTTGTAATTGTTTTTACTTCTACAGAATTTATACATTTGGAACGAAGTGACCATTCCGTTACCAAGAACATTTTTATTTATGTTGTAAAATATTTTTCATTGGCCGTTTTTGTATATTTTAATTAGTTTGTATATTAGGATGTCTTTGTGCAGAATATTTTGGGTGGGAGTTCCAGCAGAGTGGGGCTCTCTACCACCCTAAAACCTTTATAAGCGCGCCAAGAGCACGTATTGAGACCGAGCCATCGAGCCGCCGGTCGTGGCTCGAAGGCAGTCATTCGCCGAATCATCCGTCCGTCGGTGTTTTGACTCAAACGCGCTAAAGCGACCTGTACTACGTTCGCATTACCTGAAACCGCTCTTCCTGTTTGTTACCTGTCCCAGAGTGGGAGTTTCTTTCATACATAGCTGACACGGGTGTTTCGTGTATCCTGACCCAGAGTGGGAGTTTCACTCTTTCATACCTGACACGGATGAATCGTGTAACCTGACCCTGAGTGGGCGTTTCACTCATATGTACCAGACACGGGTGTTTCATGTATCCTGACCCTGAGTGGGAGTTTCACTCTTGCGTACCTGACACGGGTGTTTCGTGCATCTCGTCCCTGAGTGGATGTTTCACTCATTACCGTACTACCGATTCGATTCCCGGAACCTGTACCGAAACATAGGCACAAGGTGTTGTCATTGGTTAAACCGTCCGCAAGACACACCGTATATTGCCGTTCCTGTAAATACCGTCCAGAAGTTTAACAGTTGATTACGGTTAAGTGAAATATGTGCGGAATATAAACATTCCAAGTTGTAAATATATGTAAATATAAATTGTGTTTGTAAATAAAGTTGTGTTGCTGAACCTGAACACCGATGAGCAAACCCGAACTTCCAGACTGACGTCGAGCAGAGCAACACCAGAGAGAGAAAGACGACCCGTTACACATTTATATAAATTTTCTCTTTATTTTAATTTTTTTAATTAAATGTCATTTTAAAAGAAATAACATATTTTCGTTAATTCCCAAAAATATATGCAGTGGCGGGCAAGGGTTAAAATCTTATTGCATATAAAGAGGGCGTTAATAGTAAATCTCTGGCTAAAAAGTTTAAACCAGAAACAAAGAAATTTCTACTTAGGTCCTTTGTGGTTTGATTAAAATTTTGGTAAAAGAGTGACGAGAGAAAATGGGAATTGTTGATCATTTTGAGTGGAAATAAAACTTTTCTCTCACTCTTATCGTGATATCTAGAGGAGTATAGCGTCTCAACGAGGCTTTGTAAAATTGATAGAGTTGAAAGTAAAGGATAATTCATCCCCTTTCTGTTTTCACCCCATCCCTCACGGAATCAAAAATTAATTGCCCACACTCTCTTCATCTACTTTTGGAAATCTTAATGTTATTATGAAACATTAATTAAACCAAAAATAAGATAAACCTGCGTTCGACTTGCGATAGCGTAAACATTAGGAATAGACAATTGTGAATTATTTTTCATTTAGTGACACTCCTAGTAACGGAAAATGTTAATGAGATGTAAGAAACCGGTATTCTGTACAGAGGTCCGTTTATTTTAAATAGAAATGGAATTATACTTAAAAAACAATTTCAATCAAGCGTGAGTATTTCAAAAACACGACGAAGCCTTAATTCGATTTACTTTATTAGCGCCATTATTAGTGAAACCAAAAATAAATTCCCCACACGCCGAAACGTCAATTAAACCAAAAATAAAAAAAAAAGATTATTAAGTAAATGAAACAAATTTTAATTGCAAGATTAAGTGCCGACGTCCTGAGTGCACCTCGTGCATTTTTTAAACGGAACATTAGGGGGCTTTAATTCGTTAAACGACAGGAACTTTGCGGTCTCATTAAAGAGCAACCCCTTGGGGCTCACTGCACTCCTTTCAGCCGGTCGTAAACTTAACCGGACTACGTTGATGACGTTGAAGCTATTTTAATAGTTGAGTTGAGTTCCGAGTTGCTGTAACTTAGTTTCAATTGTATGCCAAGTGAATTAATTAGTTGCGAAAGCCTTTAAGTTATAAAACTATGCGAGAATTTAAATAATAACGTTGAATACAAAGGTATTTTACGCAAGATCTTATGTGGCTAAAAGATAAAATTAAAAAAGAGAAATTAAAATTAGAGAAAACAAACCGACATTAAAATACAAAACACCATTTACGAGTTAGATCTTGAAAGATAATTTTATTCGTTTATGTCGTTATGTTATTATTAATAATATTAAAAATGTTTTTTATGCGTTAAGTTGTAATGCGCAGCTTGAAAATACAGGAAGAAGCTGCTATTCGCCCATAAGTGTTGATGCTGCTCTCATGGAGTACTTTCCAGCGACATTCTCCCAAAGCACCGGCAATTTTCCGGGGCGCATTAACCGTTAAAGCTCTGAATAACCCGTTTCCTCAGATCTAGTAACGATAACGATAAAGCTTCCCGTAAACAGGTGTAAAGATATTGGATTACTTTTCACGATGCTAAAATATCCGAGCTATTTCGTCGAGCTGTGATAGCTTCACGTCTAATCAATTATCTACATACATACACCGAGAGATCAACTATAATTTGAGTAAGTTGGTAACATTTAACTTCAGGTCTTTCCTTGGATCAGACTTTAAAAAGAATTAAATGTTAATAGATGTAGCATTTACTTGACGGAAATCCATGTTAACATGTTAATTGTAATTAAATGTATTTCCGGTCCCAATTGCGTAACTCGCACGTTCAATGGAGATTTGAATTATGTAACTTGCAATCAATGGTGTAATCGATAAAGTTGGGGCAAGTTGGAACAATTATCAACATAGTCTCATAGTTTCCAATGTTGGCCACCGAACAAGTCGTAAAATAGATATACGTTCGCCACGTTTCGCATAATGTGGTTACCCGAAGGTAATAAAGTGTGGCCAAAAAGGAAACGGATTGAAACGCATTGATTTTGCGAATTAACCGAATCTAATGCTTAAACACCGGCTTAAGAAGATAGACGCATGTAAAACATTTCAGGCGAATAATGAGAACGTAGATTGCTTCATCAGGATAATGTGGACGTAACGCGATTACCTCTTGTCTGCAAGTTTCCATTAGAGCGTTCGTGCATTGTACTGTATTTATGTAGATGAATAATCGAAATTTAGTGTACGGAAGCTATTAGCGAGTATGATGAGTTGGAGAGCTGTAGGTATCTACGAGATAGTTGAATTAAAACCATCCAGAAGTTCTACGTTTCGCTTCAATCTAAAATAAATTAGAATACCTTCAAGCAATCCTGGTATTGAAAGAAAGGAGAAAACGATATTTAACTTTGGAATTAAGTGAGATCAAAAATTACCCTGTCGCCGCCTTTTTTCAAGTTTCGATGAAACAAGCTGTATGTTTTTTAGATTTCGCTGTGATATTTATAAAACTAATGCGGAATGCTTTAATTATAAAGCATGGACGGAAATTTGGTAACCTACGTAATTACAAGGTTTTCTGTTTCACGTAGTGCACATCAGTTTAATTACTTACATAAAGTTCATGCAGTGAAGTATTGGGTTCCCGTGACAAGCAGTTTATTACACCCCTGCTGGTTTGAAGTATTAGTGAGGCACCGAACCTGACACGCTGTCCGGCCCAATTAATATTTTCAAACTAATTTATTACCGCAATGCCATCGAATTTCTTACGAGCGAAAATAATTAATCGAACCAACAAAAATTTTAAATGTTTCAAAAACATCGCATCGTTTTATGGCAACCATCACTTTTTCTAAACTTTTTCCATCGTATCACCACTTTTACTTAAATGTCATACTTTTGACTTTCACATATCTATTGTGATATTTGCATCTTTTTGTCTAATTTTGTTACAAAATAATACTTTCCCTATAATCTATGCATTTCGTAAGTATAATAAATAATTTTTTAATTCAAATTTTGATAACAATGAATCTAATAAATCCTAAACATATTCATCTGACGTTTATAATTTTAAATGTTATTCCAGAAGTTCCGCGTAATTCACCTGGACGTCCTTTGACCTATTGACCTTTACTCGTCTTCCGTCTGACAAGTACACGAGTCGCCTCTTTCTGTTATTCTTGGGAAGTTTCATCGCCCAGCTCTTTGCTGTCAAAGGATGTCTTAATTTTCCTTGAACCTTATCCAGGAATTCAGATTGTCTTGGATGTTCTGAAGCCATGCCACCTCTACATCCGGTATGTGGATGGTAATCTCTTCTTCGTTGTTCATTCTTTAAAGGATTGTTGATTTGACTTAGATTTTTGTAATTTTTTAACTACATTTGCCTTCTGAAGTTTTACCTTATTAATTTTCTTTATTTTGAAACTTTGAAATTTCTTGGTGATTATGTTGTTGATTATGTTGATGGGAAATGATTTCAAGTTACATATTAAACTTTTGAAAAATTGGATTCCTCTCTTTGTTGTTCTTCTCTTTATTATTGAAAAATACTTGAACCATATGGTGATTCATTGATTTCGATTCGATTGATTTCATGCAAGTAAAGCAAAAGATCGTTCATTTTTTTGGGAAGAAGTACCGGAAAAGTAAAGGACTCGTCTTGTTCAAAATAAAATAAATTTAAATTACAGCATAAAAAAAGTTGGTCAACCTTTTAAAAAATGAAGCAAATTTAATAAGTGGTGGAAAAAAAGGAGAGCAAAAGTTGATTGATTAGACGTGTGAAAGACATTTGTCATTTGGAAAAACAAAAGACGAACGGCGTGTTCAAAAGCAGAATAAATTTAAGTTAAAAAAATTAAGGACGACATATTTGTTTTAAAAAGGAACGAATCAAAAGTCGATTGATTTCATGCAAGAAAAACCAAAGAACCTTGATTTTTTTGGGAAGGACTATTGCAAAAGAAAGGACTCGACTTGTTAAAAAATAAAATAAATTTAAATTAAAGAATTTAAAAAAAAGTTGGCCGACCTCTTAACAAATGAAACAAATTTAAGTGTTGAAAAAAAAGTAGACCAAAAGCTGATTGATTAGACGTACGAAAGACAAAGGACGGTCGATCGTCATATTGAAAAACAAAAGACGAACGGCGTGTTCAAAAGTAAAATATATTTAAGTTAAAAAAATGATGGACGACATATTTGTTTTAAAAATGAACGAATCGAATGTTTTATTTAAATTAGAAACGAAAAGTCGATTGATTTCATGTATGAAAAGCAAAAGATTTTTTGAGGGGTATTGAAAAAGCAAAGGACTCGATAACAAAAGCAGATTGATTTGATGTGAAGTGGGTAAACAAGGAGGAATTTTTGAGAACGAAAAATGATTCATTTATTGAAAAAACTAAAGACGATCGACTTGTTGAAAAATAAAACAAATTAGCAATTTTAAACGTGGAAAAAAGGAGAGTTTCTTTCTTTTTCTCATTCCTTTTCTTCTTTTTCTTTTCCTTTCTTATTTTGCATACTTAATTCTCCTTTTCTTGTTCTGGTGTTATTTACAGCATACACCTTTTTAATTCTTCTCGTTTCTTTACCATTGCATCTATGTCATTATTTTGTTTTGCGCCTACTGGGTAATGCCAAACCGATTCAATTCATCCCCCATGTGATCTGTCAGGTGATTACAAATGAATACGTGACTCACGGAAATCGTCAGTATCGTCACCTAAAAGTATTTGTGCAAATATTGCTCCTATATGAAATACAAAAGTTTAAAATCTGATACAGTCGATAGTGACGATACGGCTCAATTGAACCACCGAGCTTTCGACGCGAGTAAACCAAAACTGCGGATGCAGCATGAAAAGTGGATACAATCAAGGAGCGAACGAGCCCGGTTGTCGAGTATGGGGCACACTTTGTCTCTTTCCGCCACGCCAACCCAGTTTTATTGGTCTACTTGCCGCTGCAAAACTTCGGAATAGAACTGTTGATACACGATGCGGTCCCGGCCTTAAACCACCCCGTGTACTTACTTACGTGAGGCGGTGCAGTAAATTTGAAAGGATGCGGCCTGACCCGCTCGACGTAAACAAGTGCTTAGGCACGTTAGGACAATTCGGCACGTCCTAAATAAACTGTCTGCTCGTCTGTCTGGATGATTACAATTACGCAAAAACAAGTTCTCCATACACACAGGAAGTCATTCAGAAACATCTGCCAAAACTCTTTTTAACGTTTTGAAACCGATGTGTAATTCAGAAAATAACATCAGGTTAAGTCGAGGATTAAATTGATTATTGTATGTGAAAAGGTCAAATTTGAATAGTTTCTAGTGAGCAAAAAAAATAAATAATAATAATAACACGTTGGAGTATCGATTTAGTTGGATGTGACTGTACAAAAGAAAAACTCCTATAAATTCCTGTAGATAACTGCAGCGTAAAAATAAAATTAAGCACATTTTGAGCCTTGTGCCGTCTAGAACAAGCTTTAAGTTATGTCTTAAGTCTTTAAAGCACGGATTTCGCAGATGTATGAGTCTGTAAGAGAATGGCAGCGGCTTCTATAGAATAGAATAGAAGTATAAAAATTAGGATTATATATCATGAGATAACGTCGCAAGTGATACTCAAATCTTCCCCCTAAGAGTCGTAAGAGGGTTTTTATTTTGCAGACGCTATTACCGTTGGGTGGGTGCATGGAGCGAACGAAAAATTCCGAATGCATCGATCCTAACACACAGCCTGGAAGCTTAAGTTTCGCGTGCATTAAATAGATGTGATTGATTAATCCACTTCCACACAACTGAACTAAATCAAGATCGTTTTTTGTGAAAATTCTTTGGATTGTCATCGTCTTACATAGAAATTAAATTCTTCTCATTTTTTTAATCAAAATATATCCTATTTTATTGCATTTAGTGACTCTCCCCGGAACAGATATTTGTTTATTTTAAACAGAAAAGGAATTACAGGTAAAACATTGTCGCAAAGCGATCGACGCGGCATCAGCGCGACTGACCGTCACGTACAGGAAGGCACTTGCATCCGTTTCATGAAAAACGTGTGCGATAAAGTTGCATCCTAAAACTGTTTAGACTTGCCCACCTTTTCGTATAGCTAATCGGAGCTCTTTAGTCTTGCAAGAGGTGCACTGAGAAAAATGAAACAGTTAAGTCAACAACTTTTTGAATGTCAACTTTTTGTGCGTTGACTTAAATAAAATTTACTTGTTTCAACAGTAATATTCTTAACTAAACATCTTGGAAATTGTTGAAGTAACACTAAGAAAATGTTAAACTATTACATTTGACTGAACGATGTAAATGTTTTGCCTTAAAATGAAATTGCTTAAAATGTTAAATCAAAAAGTTGAAATTTTAAAATGATCGTTGGCCTTTATGTGTCTGTTTTGATTTTTTATTTAACGGAATAAATGTTAAGTAAAAGCGAGGGTTAATTCCCATATTAATAAGACGTCATACATTTAAGTCATGTAGCATTAGAATGATATACGAACTTACGTGTTAAGTTTGCAGAAATAAACAGTAAACAGTTATTGAAATTCTTGCTATCGAGTTCCAGATGACGCCTGCTAAAACTTCACATATATTTACTGCCTGTCCCAGCATAACCTTGTTGTTCGACATCGTTTCTTAAAAGGATAATTTATTCATATTTTGAATGTGTCCGACATTATAAAATTCGTTCAGAGGTTTGTTCAGCTCCTCTTGCCAACTCACCAAAGGTTGAAGGGTTACCTTTTTTTGACAGTATCGCAAAGAGGTGAACATTTAGGCCCGATTTTACATTCGTTGGATAAGCACTATTATTGGTATAACCTGTGGTATAATGTGACGTAGGTGTGACGTAGATATGGAGGAACATTAAAGGATATTTGGCGCACAGTTATTCCGTTCTTATTCCACAATTGTAAAATTGGGCCTTAATTGATGTTTACCGAAACGATAGTCTAGATCAGAGGTTCCCAAACTTTTTTGTCTCGTAGACCAATTTTTTTTTGTTTTGGGTAGACCTCCCGCCTTTCTAATATTGAATTGTTACAAATCCATCAATTTCAAATATGTTTTTGACAGCTGACACAGTGCTACTCACTTTTCATGGGTTTAACTGAAGAGTGAAAAAGTTAAAAAAATACGTTAAGTTTTTTACATTCAGGGCCGATATATCAATCACAAGTTAACTTTAACTACCTGTTTATTCCCATTGTAACAATTACGAAAACAATTCCTATGGCAATAAAATGAAGGTTAAAGTTAACTTGTGATTGAAAAACTGGCCCTTATTAATTAAAACGACAAAATGCAAAATCTAGTAAAATTTTAATATAAAATAACTACACAAAAAAAATGCTTTTAATGGGAGGGATGAGTCTGATGCAAAGCTCTGGTACAAGTCTGGACAAGCATTGCTATTTCACGTATGTGCGCAACATGATGATACATTTATGGAAAGTCAAAATTTCGGTCACGGCATGCTTAAATGGGATTAATTCCCGTGGACCCCTATTTACATCTCATGCACCCCCAATTTTTGTTTTCGCTGATATGGACCACTTGCAGGTCGGAGTCGACCCCTAGGGGTCGATATAGACGACCACTTTGGAAATCATTGGTCTAGATAGTCTAGACTTTACGCTTTTATTAGCAGTACTGAAAAATTGTTTTAAATATTTCAAAAATATAATTTTAATTCACTAACAGCGTTCAGACAAATTTATTTCGAAAAGTTGAACGACTAGCCTGCGAGAGAGCAGCATTTCCCGGGAGAGTTATTGAAGAGGGGGAAATTGTAAACAAAGTGGCCCAGAGGAGAAAAAAGTTCAAAAATGTAACTAAAATTCGCCTAGCCTCGGTGCGAAGGGAATGTTTGCCTAACCATCGTCTTAAACGAACGTTTTTCCCAAAATTTAATCTTTGAATGTTACATTAGTTTCGATTGTTCTGTTTGAATAAAATTCGTGTGGGTGCCAGAAGCAAGAACTCCACCCCGAGTCTTCCCCAAAAAGGTATTAGCGAGTCCCATCCCAGAAAAAGGGAGGTCCCTCTGCTGCTGAATTTTACCTCCGCACCACCTTATTCGGTATGTGAATTTGTTATTTTATATTTTTGTGTGTATATGTTATGTAGTTTCATCCCTCCAGGGACTTTTATTTATAGTATAATAGATTATGATTTTAAGGTGTTCTTGCACAGTTCCAGCCTGGAAGGATCCTCCTCCGAAGGATTGTTAATCGGTCACGTAGTTTAATTAAGCACTACAGGGCTCGGAATCCCTCAAACTCCGGTGGTGGCAGTGAACTCCGTTACTTTAATTTTTCTAAATTTTCCCAACATGCTTAGTTAAATTTCTTGCTAAAATTACGCTACCACAGTAAGAAGGGTTAGTCACAGGGAAAGTCTTCAACTTTCACCCTAGACCCTTCCTACAGTATAAATCAGTGAGAAAAGGGAAAGGCAAAATTGTTGTTGTTTAACTTGTGAAGTTTTGTAGTGAGCTCTAATCATCTTTTGTAATGAGCTCTTATCTCTTCAACCCCCTTTTTGATCACGTTTTGAAAACCCTTTCCGACTCTCACACGACTAACATTCAAATGCTGTGGGCACTTGCGTGGGCGTACTAAGAAAAACAATTGGAATGGAGAATCGTACGTCATTTGGCATCCAAAGTGCCGGTTAAAAATATTTTAAATTTAAATGATACGGGTGATGTCGTTTTACCCCTCTTAGAGACGCTGCGCCGGATAGATTATTTAAATAATCATTTTTCTACGGTTCTAAGCTTGAAACAAGTTGGAAAGTCTCACGTCCTTGTTTGTAAAGAAATAATACCCAAAAATGCTTGGAAATTTTTCACGTAACTAAACGATATTTCAGCGAATTTCCGACACCCGAATATTGTACTCCTGAAAACGTATAATCGTTTAGCACATTTTTCGGCCGTGAAACCGGCTGGAAATCGGGCACGTGAAATATGCGTTTCATAAATTTTGAATTATATAACAATGCCGCGAAGAACAGTGAGGCGTTCTCGGAATTCCGCTGAAATTCCCGGCGCGCTAGTGCCGGACAAGTCTTGTCTGCCTCAAATTGTCCTGCGGGCATATATAAATTCCAGCCGGGAATGGCAATGCTCATATCTTACCCCGCGCGCGGAAAAAAGTAAAATTCGAGTATGTGACGAGCGCCTGATTGTGAGTCTGAATACGTATTATTTATTTCGTCCTGTAAAGAAAAGGGAACATGCGAATACATTTTCCAGTGGGGGAACACTGCCGTGCATTATTTAAATTGTCGAGCATTATTATTATCATCAGAGGGTGGATGAGAAGTTTAATGTTGTTGGGCTTTGTCTTTTTTTGTTGGGGGTGGCATGTATCTATCTCTTCGACATCTATGAGTATATGCGATAACAGGCATTGTTGACGTTCCATTTTGCTTTCACTTTCGCTCGAATATCATATTATCTTGCTTGACATTGCATCTAGGGGGTTATTAAATTGCGGCCACTCTTTGTGGGTAGACGAGGTTACAACTTTTTTTTTAATTTTGAAAAAGAATGCGTTCATAAGATCTCACATCATCGCACAATAATAGTTCGCATGAAAGGATGTAGCCCGTTGCCAGACGCTCTGCTGAGTCAGTCTCTATAATATATGAGAAATAAATTGCTCATTTTCTTCCACCAAAAAAAAAAAATTGTTCTGCTTTGCTGGAAATGGCTTTGAAGTGCTGCATTATATCTTGTTTTATTGCCGCGAGTTTCTGCATACAGGGGTTCTATATTTTCATGAGCGAACTCTCTTCTTCCACGTCATGTAATCCGTTTACAAAATACGGTGTATTCGTTGGGCTTCAAACAAAGACGCAGACGCCAAATCAATTCCGACCGCTATTTCTCTAATATGCAAAGTCCCTGAATTTGCATTATTTAGATGAAGCTCGAAACGTTTCCTACCCCCTCGCCCAAAGCCCAAAATTTATAGACGGCGCGGCGGCGCATACGAAAGTTTGAATCGAAAAAGAAAAAGCATTTTTAATTTTATTTAATCATTTAGCTCGTTGTACTTTTATTATTATTTTTAATTGAGAAATGTAGTGACAGGCTTTGCAATTATTTCCGCAATAATGGCGCCACTTAATCACTGGAGGGACTCTCTGTTTGCTGCTAAATCGCATTACCTTAAGCTTAATATCAGAATTGTGCAAATTAGGTCAATTAATGTCTATAAACTTTTATGAATGCCACGTAATTATAAGGGCTCGTCGAAATTCGAAGCCCGCCCGCGCCCGGAAACTCTATCTGGGTTACACAGCTTCCGTTATGAGTGTAATTAAGATAAATAAGAAAAAGGTATAAAGAGATCTTAGGCGTCGGGTTAATTAGGACGGGGGGCCTCGTAATTATCATTGGAAAAAGTTTTCTGATCCTCAAGGGAGTCATTTAGGATAAGCCCCGGGATAATCTTCTTACATAAACAAATTAATTTATTGCGAATTTCCTTAGGAGGTGTTTCATTTATCATTTTAACATGAAACTTAATTAATTACTAAAATTTTTATATAAAATTTAAGTATCAAAGTTCTCTGTATTTGCCAGCGCGACTGTCCTTCAAGCACACGAAGACGCCTGCATCCATCTCGGGCAAAAACGTGTGCGATAAAGTTGCACACTTCTACCTAACTAATCGAATTTTGAAATTAAATTAATTACTCAAAATTTTATGTAATTTAAGTAGCGAAGTTTTCCGCACTTGCTTTTTTAATAACTTAAACGGTTAATTGTATTTCTCGTGTATTTTATTCGTTAGTATTTTAGTTTCGACAGGAAACTCGGCGTTCTGGAACTTAATTAATTCGCCTTTGAAATTTAACCGAAGCAAATTAGTTTCCGTGTAACGAAAGGGAGTAAAAATGGTCGATCCTTCCGAAAACGCGGACTTTCCTACAATTACATTAATTACTTGAGTTTCAAGTACGCGAGGGACGCTTTGTGAAATGACAAGAGCAATTACATTCATACTGCGGTCTTGTCTGGTTAATGTTTAAAGAAAAATAACGCATGAAAATAAGTAAGAAATTTCCACGTCAAATAAATATTTTAAAAACAACTTTGAACTATATTGTCCTTTTCGAATGGGTTTTAAATTTCAACCAAGTCTTCTTTATTGTTTAATATATTTCCAGGGATATTCGTGCTTAATTCCGCACTCGACAATGGAAGCATTGCGACCGGGATTAGTGGTCACAAAACCCCGCCGTTTTCCAGTTAACCCCTCGACCTCTCACGCCCCATTCATGACCTATTCCCTTGACCCCCGGTTTCTGGCATCGCGACGCGTGTTAAGTCTATGATGTACGAGCGACTTCTATTTGCATGCCGATGCTGCACCCTCATATTTCTTTTTTCCTTTACACTTCCAGCCAGCTACTTCATAATACAAATTTATTGGCTAGAGGAAAACTCTTATGTACCTTACTCTATCATACATACATGCTTTCTATATCAAAAACAAAATTGTAGTATTTTCAACAATTATTTATATTTTCAGCATTTTCCAGGAACTGAAATGAAAAAGGCCTTCAGACAGAATTAGTAGCGAGTTGGTAATAGCAACGGATTAAAGGAAGGTTTTTAGATTCGAGGAAAAAATGGATTCTAGAGGAAATGTAGGAAAGGAAAGTATTAAAGGAAGCAGGATAGTGACAGAAATGGCAGAACAAATCAAGCACTCAGATAGATTTGTGACTATTACAGACACAACTATTAAGAAGAGCGGGTCGTAAAGTACCTACAAGGAAGACCAAAAAATTGTTGGTAAGCAGTGCAGGAGCAAGGACGTGATGAAGAAGTCCAAAATTGATGAAGAAAAAAGAAGAGTGCGGAAGAATCGTCAAAAACTTGTTCTTAAGTATTATGGAAGGAAGCAAACGACGAGACGGAGCAAAACTGAGTTGAATAACCAAAGAAAATCTTAATATGTAGTAAAGGGAGAAATAAATGATGAAAAAGGCCAAAACTGAGATGGAAAAAAAAGACTGCAGGAGAATTGCCAAAGAGATTCTTGATAAGCAACATGGAAGCGAGCAAACGACGATAAGATCAAAACTGAGATAGGAAAAAGAAGAATGTTCGAGCATCACAAAAAAAGATATCGGTAAGCAGCATGAAACGACGACGAAAAAGATCAAATGTGAGATGGAAATAAGAAGACTATAGAAGAATTAACAAAAAAATTCCTGGTAGGCAATAAGGGAGTGAGCAAACGACGAGAAGATCAAAAGTGACATAGAAATAAGAAGACTACGGGAATTGCGGTACGCCTTCATCTTGGCTTCAGTAGTCGCTGAATTCGATATTCTCCAGGAATTGACGTCCTTTCGGGATTCAAAATGCAAGGCGGTTAGCACTATAGGTAGATAAACATGTAGGTTAGGAAAACCCGGTGTAGTACCGTTGAGTGGAGCATCGGGTTCTAGGCATAAGTTTCTTAGGTTTAAGTTATTTATATACTAATTAATTAATAAAGAAGGGAATTGACGACAACAGCTGTCGTTGGAGGCGCGAGGATGTAATCAAGGTCGGAACATTTTGATTTGAATTTCGGTAACGCACGCTTTTAAATTCTTTTGTAAATTGAGCAAACGTCTGTTGCCGAGGTTAGTTAGACAATTGTGCCGTACTGGGGGATTTTATTTTAGTAGTTAATTGTTCCTGTACTTTTGGGGTTACGTGCGACCCCTTACGTACGACCTGAGGATTACCAAGGAAATTCTTGATGGGAGCAAGTGATCAATGAGAAGGACCAGAAATGAGAAGAGAAAAAGAAAAATACTTGAGAACTGTAAAACATTCTTGGAATTTAGTTTGAGGACAAATAAACTGAGATGGAAATAAAAAAAATTTCAAGGTTTTTGAAAGATTTTCTTGCTAAGTTGTAGGGAAGCAAATTTTTGACGAGAGAGATGGAAAAAAGAAGAACGTTTGAGGGTTACTTGTTAGTAAGCAATATGAGATAAAGCAGAAACGAGAGAGACCAAAACTGGCATGGGAAATAATGGAAGACCTGAGGATTGCCAGGGAAATTCTCGATGGAAGCAAGTGATCGATGAGAAAGACCAAAAATGAGAAGAGAAAAAGGAAAATACGTGAGGACTGTAAAACATTCTTGGAATTTAGTTTCAGGACAAATAAACTGAGATGGAAATAAACAAGTACTTGAGGATTTTCAAAAATTTTTCTTGGTAAGTTGTATGGAAGCAAATTTTTGACGAGAAAGATGGAAAAAAGGAGAACATTTGAGGGTTGCTTTCTAGTAAGCAATATGAGATAAATCAGTAACGAAAGAGACCAAAACTGAGATGGGAAAGCCTGAGAATTACCAAAGAAATTCTCGATGAGCAGTATGGGTGCAAGCCATCGACGAGAAAGACCAGAAATGAGAAGAGAAAAATGAGAACTGCAAAAAAATCCTTGGAATTCAATTTGAGAACAAGTAAGCTAAAGAGGAAATAAAAAAATATTTGAGTAATGTCAAACCTATTCTTGGTAAATTGCAGAGGAGCAAGTTGTCAAAGATGTCACCCAACGCCGGTCAATGAAATATTATATTTGAACATAAACAGTGAACGTTACAAAATAATTAGAAAAATAACACGACACTCCCCGTGAAGATTTTCTTCGTGACTTGTTTATATCGGATGGGCGGAAAAATAAGGGAAAAAGAGGAGGGGTGGTTTCTTTCCTCCACCATTAGTACAGACACCCTCTCTTGGTACATATACATGTAACAAAGAAAATTTGAAGATTGCTTTTTAATAAGTAACGTGAGATCAGGCAACAACGAGAAACATCAAAACTGAGACGGGAAAGAATAGAATACTTGGAAATGAAATGACGGGAATGACAAAAGAATTCGCGGTAAGTACCTTAACATGACAACAAGTATACGATGAGTAAGACAGAAACTAAGATGGGGACAAGAAGATGAACATTTAAGCAAATATGTATTGTACAGAAAAGAAGAATATATTTGAACCACCAAAAAAAAAATTTGGTAAACAATTCGAGAAAAGAAAACGACGAGAAAGATGAAACCTAAGATGAGAAAAAAAAGAATACTTGAGGAACGTTCAAAGAATTTTTGATAAACAGTTTGGAAATAAGTGAACTATGAGAAAGACCAAAGCAAGTAACGAAAAAAAAAACAAAGCAGCAGTAGAAAAACAAAGCGGAAGAAGAGAGAGGAAAACGCATTACACTGAAAGGAAAAGAACTACCAAAAAAGATTTTGTAAACAATATGAGAGAAGAAAATGACGAAGAAGACTGTACGGAAGAAAAGAAAGGAAGTAAGTTAGAGAAGTTGCACCGTATATATTGGAAGGAAAAAGAAGGGCACAAGAAGAGGTAGAAAGGGGGCCACTAGGCTCTGTATATACAGAATCGTGGGCAGTCAAAGAAGAACCAAAAGCCAAATTTGCGATAGATCTGTTTTAACTGTCCCCGACTGTACAAACTATTTATAGTTAGCCGTGATTGCCATTATTGTAGCAAAAAAGTAGTACATTTTTTTTCTGTTTTACTGATTATCAGGCTCTGATATTCTACTATCGAATGACGCAATTAGTGCAAATGGACTAATGAGAAAAAAAAGCGCAGTAATAAACTTTTCAAACACGTACGCCGCGCCGCTGCAGTTTTTTTTTTTTAATATAATCCGACATAGGATTTCCATAAAACGCGAGCTGCATACGAAATAAGCGTGACGACAATTAACTGCATAAAGCAGAGCGTTGTACTTGTAAAATTAAGCCGGCGGCATTTTCACGTAGATTACAGCAGTATAATTAACGTGAAAACGTTGTGAGAAAAAGAAGAAGAAAACACACGTAGCGAATTGAATACAGAAAATAGAAATTCAAAATATTTACATGTTAATTAAGCTCGATTACATCAATAGACACGAGAGGGCGTTTCGCCTTCCTTGTCATCGACTGGTATAGTTAAGAAAAGTTTCATTTCAAAACTTTTCTTTTTATTACATTTACAAATAAATCCCAAGTTTTAAACAAGCCTTCTTACAAGCTCCTAGACCTATACATGTAAGTTACGTTGGATCAAGAAGGCGATGCAGCAGAGATATGACAGATTAAGAAGGGGATGTAGGGGCACATACGACAGTTCAAGAAGACGATGGAGAGGTACATACGACAGAGCAAGACGAGGAAGGCTGTAGAGGTATGACAGATCATGAAGAAGATGTAAAGGTACGACAAATCATGTTACGGTTGAAAAGTTCATTTAAATTATTTACAATATTTGCCAGTCGCCCTGTATTTGTGCAGGAAACAAAGGTTAGCTTTGGCCTACGTGCCGTTTGTAAAGTTGCACCAGATTGCATCAGAAAACCATACGTCGCTACCTAAGTCCTGCGGTATCCGTCCATTTCACTCTTTCGCCCGGTTAAAACTGAATTCATCTCGTAACGACCGCCGTCCCAGCGTAGTTGGGCAGAACGCGTTCTCTCCGCGACGCTCTCATTGTTGTGAAAGATTATTCGGCGTGCATATCTATTGTTTACGTGTGTTCATGATTTTTGTGCTTCTTTTCATGTTATCCTTTTGATTGAAGCCTGAAACAACGGAATTTACGCCGAGATTTGCTTAAGTGCACGCCAGTAAAATTCAAGCTCTTTATAAGTTTCTCTAAGCCTGTTCCTGGGACAAAGAACAGGTAGGTTTTATCGGCAACTTTGTGCATATTTTCAGTTTGTAACGCGTATCTTTCCTCTACTTAGGCTTCCAGTGGTAGTCATACCCCGTTCTTTCTGACAGTTAACAACGGCCTTTTGTGTGGAAGAAAAAGCCGTAATTGGAGTCGTAGCTGCTTCACGTTCCACCCCTCGTCCGGTAAAAGTTGGACTTGCCTTAGACGTGACGCCGCAACAGGAGAGTTCATGACGTAATACTTAACGCCGTTTGACGTTATTGGCAGCATCGTTCTCCGCTGGATGGCGCTCACTCTGATTCTTCCATCCCACTATTGACAACTGATTGTCTAAACGTGGATTTTGGTTATAAGGTCGGAAACATTTTATTTACTTATTCGTTTGCGTCGTCTAAACGCTGTGTTACGTTAATTCAGTTCTAAACAAGTGACTTTAGATATTTATTTTAAGCTTTTTCCTGTAGGTAAACGAAAAACAGATCTGTTTCTCGGTCAAAGTTCTAATTCATTTTTAGAGTGATTACAAGTTCTTGCTCAACTCATTGTGACTACTTTTGGGTCGTACTCGTTACTTATTTATTTTCCTACATTTTTGAGCATTTCAAATAAAAACAAGTGTGCTCAGCTGGTGACTTTTATTTTATTTAACTTGTCCGCCCTTTGCTTTTGGGGTTTCGTTGAACCCCCCCTTCTCCAGGAGTTTAGCCGGCGGTGCTGGAGATCATTGAAGCTAGTCGCACTTTTTGCTGTCCTTCAAGTAGCTAGCAATCAAGAAGAGGATAAAGAGGTATGACAGATCAAGAAGACGATGTAGAGGAATGACACATCAAGAAGATGATGTAGATGTATGATAGATCAAGAATATGATGTAGAAGTATGATAAATCAAGAAGAGAATGTAGAGATATGACAGATCAAGATGGGGATATAGAGGTATGACAGATCAATAAAACGATGTAGAGGTATGACTCATCAAGATGAGGATGTAAAGGTATGACAGATTTAGATAGTAGAGGTATGACAAATCAAGAAGACGATGTAGAGGTATGACAGATCAAGGTAGAGGATAAAGTTTTTCTTTGATTTGCCAAAATTTAACGAAATCACTAAATTAAAATCAAAAGAATTTTTTTAACTTGATTCAATCAATATAAAAGATAGGAGTATAATTCTTTTCTTGCATTTGATAAAATATCTTTTACTTTTCCATCTCCGTCCGGAAGTTCATTTTTACATTCGAAAAGAATGCACACTTTATTCCTCCTCCTTTATCAACACAATGTCTTTTGGCCGAGTCATAAAATATCTCGTCTTTCTGTGTCCATCAGGAAAACCATAGTTTGCAGAATTTTTAGATTTTCAGAATCCAAAATGATTGCCAAAGTCGGTCAAAAGAATTTGTCAAATTTGTTAAAGAGGCAAAATTTCATCAAGGATTTAATTTCAGATTAAATTATCGACGAGAATTTGAATTCGCAATACAAATATTGCGATTACGTCCAAAACATTTGTCAACACCACTTGATTCGAAGTCTTCTTAGTTATCGGAGAACGATTTTGGGAATTAAAAAAAAAAAAGCGAAAAGGTATTATCTACGAGATGCCATCGACGAAAACACGACGCAGGGGGAGGGTGGCGCCTGCTTCTGTTACATATTTTATTCGCAGAGACGGGCTAAATTTAACATTGGCGTGTACTTTTGTGGATAAAAAGCTTAGGGCTGCGCCGAGGATATTTACATTTAATTTGAAATTCTAAATCGGAAAGTTTTCATTTAAATCAATGGCACAGATTTGCGAGCTTTTTCCTTTTTCCTGTTCGATACGACTTCTTAATGGAGGGGTCAAGGAGTACATAGTCATATTTTATTAGGACAGTTCATTAAATAAAATTAGTAATACAAACAGATTGGTAATCTATTCGTCAACGTTTGATTTATGTTATTTAGATAAAAGCGAATGCGAACCAATGAGGAGTCATGTAACTTAATCATCAGCCAATCAGCATTCAACCGAAGAGCGCTGCTTGACAATATTATTTACGAATGGTCACTTCCCATAATCGCGTTAACAAACTAACAATCGCGTTAGAATTTTGATTGGGCCCATCTATCGATCTACACAAATCATACTTTCATACCATAATTCTGATTGACTAATTACTCTGTTGGGCGGAGTGGACAGTGGCCAATCATCACGCACGGTCTCTAATACAGTCAAGTATCGACGATTGTGATTTGTTGCAAAATAGCAGCGTTCCATTCATAGGCGGAGTTTCTTCGTTTTGATTGAACGCTGATTGGTCGACACGCAAGTTCAGACATTTGAAGTGATTCTCGCTACAAATAAACAAAATAATTGACATATAAGTAAACTGGATCGGATCAACTAAAACATTTGTGTGTAATTTTTAATGTGCACGCAGTATATTCGATGTTACGTCAACAGAGATTATTTACGGGAGAGCGGGGGGGTGGTGAAATAATCCCCATTTCTCGGCGCAGTTTTTAACATATATTATCCCTTAAAGACGTCGTCTCTCTTGCGTCTATCGCCATTGTGCTTACGTGCGGACGGAATAACTGCCTTGGGAGGAATAAAACGCACAATACTGATTAATTTAATGGCCGCGTAGAAGAGAAACGTTCCACACGCAAAGTTCCCGGCCTCATTCACATAAATCCGGAACGAATTTGACAACGGTGCGTTTTCTCGTGCTCCAGAAAAATATTTCTTTTTAAACATTCCTCCTCGTAGTTGGCCGTGAATTGTTAGTTGTGAAACAGCCTCAATCGACATGACGTATGAAATAGCATAACCTCACTTTTAAACTAATAAACACAATGAACAGGCGCTTTCCAGGTTAGCGTCGAATTAGCTCTGAGGTACTCCGGAGTAACTTAGAGCTACTCCGACATATGTAGTTCAGAGTCAGTCCGACGCTAACCTGGAAAGCGCTTAAAAAAGAAAAAAAAAGTGAGGTTATGATATACGTCAATTTATTAACGTCTCTAGCAAGGCTGGTTCACAACTAACAATTCATGGCCAACTACGAGGAGAAATTTTAAAAAAGGCACGTTACGAAGGTACACTTCTTTTAACAACTTGAATTGGTTATACCATGTGATCTTTTAAATTTGAAATGACCTGTTATAGAAACACAACCCCATCGATTCGTTTGAAACAAATTATTAAACGAACTGTCAATCAAAATATTGTGTTGATACAAAAATCGAAAGAGTGGGGGAATGTCGAGCAACAAAGAAAACAGAAGAAGGAAAACTTAGAAGGACGCTTATAAAAACCACCACGAGTCCAAAATAAATGAAGGAGTAAAATCAACAGTACTTACTACATTATCTGTGGCATCTAGAAATAATTGTGAGAGACAGGATTTTGAAGAAAATAGGAAGAGGAAAACCAATTACAAAACGTAAAGAAGAAGTCCAAAGAAGGGTGTGTGGTTTTGATGTACGATGGAAGATTAAAGCGACAAACAGAAAGTTACGAAAGGGGCAAACTATCTACAGGAATATATTTGAACAGAAAATGTACAGTAGTGGCCATTTAAATTGTTACCCCTGCATGCTAACCTCGCCTTTATTAACTTGCAATGGAAACAGCGGCTATCGTCTCTCCACTTATTTATATTGCCGTTTAAGGGTTACGTGTCTTTCAAATCGTAACGATTTACTCGGCCACAAGTGTACATATTGAACTGACGGCATAAAGGTGCACCAACATGACCACTTTATTTCTTCCAGTGTCTTTAACTCTTAACTCTTTTAAAAAGAAACTTTATGTAAATAATTAGTTTGACAGCAATCAAAGCAAGTAAAGAGTTGTATTGACAGTTTTGGTGCAAGAGTTGCTCTGACGTTTGAACAGAAATATGCTGTACGAAATGAAAGGTATGCAACATAAAAAAATTAAACTAAAAGTACAAAGATTCATCAAATTCTTATTACTTCCTCGTCAAACAGGATCGAAAATAATCCCCTTGCTTTGACACAAATAAAATGTTGATGAAATTGCTCTAAAATAACAAATAAACGATAGACGAAGAAACAAAAGCAATCGCAACCACACAACGCAAAATACAACACGAGACAAAACAAAGCCTACAATTATTACAATAAAATTCAAAACAGTATAAAGCATAAAATATTAAAAAAAATAAGATACTGTGAAAATAAAAAGGAACCAGACAATATTTTAGGACAGAAGACGCCGAAAGTACAAAATATGTATAACTGTTACAGTACAACAAGAAAATAGGGATATCTACTTGTTACGTTAAACGTTACATGACCTCAAAATACACATCAAAGCCCAGTTGTACAATGTCAGTTTAACTTTAAATTAAAGCTTAAACCCTTAACAACGATTATTTCAACAATTGTTGTTAAGGGTTTAAGCTCTGGCTTAAAGTTAAACTGGAATTGTACAACTGGGCCCAAAAGTGGTTAGTGATAGTGATAACGATAAGGTAGGCAACGAGGGCAACGAGTGATGAAAGGATAAGCGCAAAATACAACATGGGACGAAACAGAGGAAACAAAACACAATTAGTACTATAAAATACAAAACAGTGTAAACCATAAAATATGAAAAGATAAATAAATAAAATAGTGTGGAACAGAAGGCGCCAAAAGAACAAAATACAATACAATAAAAAACAAAAGAAAACTGTACAATCGTCTGTAAATCTTGTAAAATAAATGCCGCTTTGCGAAAATAGGGATACTTGCTATGTTACATAACCTCGAAATACATGAAATGTGTGTATTGTTAAATGATAAGGCAGGCAACGAAGACAACTATGGATGAAAGGATAAACGTAAAATACAACATGAGACAAAACAAAGGAAACAAAATACAATTATTACAACAAAATACAAAACAGTATAAAGCATAAAACATTGAAAAATATAAAATACTACGAAAAAAATAAATAAACAGGCAAAATTTTAGGACAAAGAACAAAATATATCTGTTACAATACAACAAAAAACAAAAGAACATCGGACAATCTTCTGTGACTTTTGCAGCATATAAAATAAAAAATGTCGTTAACGAAAGTAGAGGTACTTATTACGTTACATAACCTCAAAGTACACATAAAAAGTGGTTAGTGATAAGGTAGGCAACGAGCACGGTGAATTGAATACTCACCGTGGCAGCATTCCCGCAAGTGAGATAGCGAACCGTTACGTCACCGCATACCCGCTTTTCTTTTTACACAATATTAACCAACATTAATTGATTAATGATACTCTATAGATAGAACTAGCTAGTTCAAAAAGAGTAGACCGACACAAAAAATTACTTAAACAAAATTAAAAGCTAACTAAATGAAAATCATTTTGAAACACATAAGTATTATCAATTACGACAATTATTTACGACGATGACACCATGAAATACGTTGCTTACTTATAGTACAGAGCGTTCATAAAAGACTGAAATGCGTTTGAATTTAGCGCGCAATTGCGTTAGTAATTTTCAATCTTATAAAGTTGGTATTTCCTCCACCATTAGCGTGATGTCGTCTACGCTGTAATTTCCATATTTTCGTTGAGTTAACAGTAACTTTCACTGAATTATTTTTATTCTAAATATTAAGAAACCAGTGATCAATATCAAAACGAATTAGAGTAGGCGTTGGAATGTAAATACATGTCTTGGATAATTTTAATATTAATTGTCGATCAATTCTGGCATGAATAACACGCCAGAAATATTCTTTAACATTAGTCAAGTAGTTGTTCGTAGAGTTCAAAAGTGCCTCGATGCAGGCGGTGGTCATTTAAAGCATCGGCTTTAATTTTCTTAAAATAGAACATTTTTCTTGCTTTGGATGTTTTAATATCAAATTAAGCTTAAGTTCGAATAGAAATGTCAAAAGTGACTGAAGAAACGAACGATGAACTAAATGCACGCATGCGTGTTTAGCTGCATCGCCAACTGTAATTCATTCTTTATTTGAACATCAGTATAAGCCGCAAATGTACTTTTAAAAATATTTTGATAAATTATATTATCAATGTATTTTGTGAATGTAAATTTCTTCATTGCCGCCCGTGGCAAAAAAGTATAATATTTATGGCCATTGCATCAACCACTTAAGCTGAGCTTAAATTAAGTGGTATTTATAATGTGACATTTCTAGATACACGATATTGAGTAAGTCACATTCTAAATGACTTTTTAATTTAAGTTGAGCTTATTTGTTCGGTACAAACCAGGGTTAGTGTACCAATTTTAATTAAAAATAAGCCACTGAGCGGGAAATTCAAATACCTTTCGTTGATTTATGAAGGCCATGTATATATAATTATATATTTTGATTTCGATTTTAAATGTAGTCTATTTCGTCGACATTTATATGATACGTCCTGCATCATCAGATTTCGTGCCGTAGGGATAACGCGTAGGATTAGAATTTCTTGAAGATAAACATTGAATAGATGAATGAAACGAGGGGCGACTTCAAACCTGAACGAATTTAGAAAGCTGCCAATACAATCCCTGACTACATCCCCAGGGCTGAAACATTCTGTCGACGGAGCTTTTAAGATGTTTCGTTCTGAAGCTCTTCCATTATTAAAATGGGTCACACTTATGTATGTGAGTGAGAGGTGCTTCTCTTGCATGAATTTAATAACATCTAAATAGATGTTTGATGCTAGCGTAATCTTGATTGCCTTTTTAATTTTACCTATAGGCTTGATATTAGTTATATTTAACATTCAGGGTGCATGTTTTCAGCTATCTAAGAAGCTAATGAAGCTATCACAGAAGGGATCCTATTTTGTTTGATGCGTTGCATTTACAATAGTAGGTATCTACAATTGTCATTAGGATACCCTATAATAAAAACATGAATTTTTTAAATTCATCAAATGAGTTGCTTTTAAGTGGCGAGAACTAAGCGATTTGGGGGGTGAGAAAGTGAAAGTTGTCGTAATTAAAGAAAACGTTATCTCGCGTGTTTATTAAATCACCGTGTTGACGGGGTGGAAATAAACGTGACATGGCAATTTTCCAATCCGAAGCAGCCGATCGGACGAGGTAACACACCGAAACTACCGCCTGACGACCCTTTGATGTTTGATCGGATATCGGACGTCTTTTACGGGGTTCTACCGCCAAACTGGTCGTTTAAAAACAACCCCCGCGTCACTCAAACTGTTTTATATGCAGTTTAAAATTTCAAGCCCTTATCGTTTGCCACCTACATTGGAATTGAATAATAATTCACACTAAAGCTTCCCGCATTGATAACTTATTTACGGCCCGCTTCGAATTCAAAATAAACATTCGAATCCTGTCGTTAATAAATCAAAAATGTGTAGCTAAGTGCAAACAAACCGCGCAATAAACTGTGCTTTAGAGGTATCGGCGTGTCAACATATTTCAAGCTGCCGGTCGTGCTTTGCTAATCCCAAGAACGGCGCGGGGCTTTCCGAACGGAGCGAGAGGCACTCAAATCAACAAGGAAGCCCTAAAATAACACGAACCCCATCTTTCATTCGTCCTGCAGCGGTCACCGGCACGACCTTTTTCCTTCGACTTATAAAAATATTGCCATTTTATAAAATAGTGCTTGAATTACACGAGGGGTGAAGATGTAATTTGGATCATTGCAGCATTTTTTTGCGTGAATTCATATTTCATCTGTTGTCATTGTATAATTTATCAAATTTAGAATTAAGAAAGCTTACCCATTTTCAATGTATCCGTAAAACACGAGCACGTTTGTTTATTTTATCTTATGGTTTGGAATATGATACGGGGTGCTTCTCAGGCAGAGGGATGGAAGGAAAGATAGCGGGCAGTCTCCGCGTAGATATAGCAGGGTAAACGTGTGTTGGTAAAATGCGCTAATTACGCAGACGGGCTCGCGACATATGATGAAGGGTGATCGCTCTTTATTCGCCGATAGTCGGAGAGAGTAGGGGATCACTTCACCTGCATACGGCATTTGACCATATCCGCCGGCTGCAGAGGCGTGAGTAGTAAATGCCGGAGACACAACTAGTTGTATACCTGACCAGGTGATTGCATTGTGCTTTCCAAGAAAGGTCATGACTTGGTGTTGACTGGGCTGTGGCCAGTGTAGCAAACACTGTGGAAGTCAGTGGCCTCAATGATTCTGAGAACATATGCTCGGAAGGCAAGGTATGCTAATATCCACCCGTCTTCGTCTTTATGCATGCGAAGTACGAAGATGGACATTCGAGGATACTTTCTCCGTAAGTTCGCACCCCAACAAGAAGAGCTTCCGCCTCTAGAGTCGCCGCTGGAGTTGGCGGGGCCGGAAAGGGCCCCGGTAAGTAAAGTGTTCCACACTGTTGAGTAGATGCTCGTAAATGGTTATTTGTAATTTTGCATGACATCCTTATCGAATCGGAAAGCGAAGCCCAGATGTTAAGACGTTTACCCTCAGCTCCGCAGTGGACAAGAAAGAGAGAAAGAAAGCAGGGAAAGAGAGATCTAACCGAAGGGTGAGTGAATGTTTATTGTACCTCGGTTCTGTGACATTATTATCAGTTTATATTATGTTATATTTATGTTTGTCATGTTTAACACAAAGAAAAAAAACTTTCCTACACATCTCATCTGATAGACTGAAGGAATTTGTTCAATAACAGTATACAGGGTGTAATCGATTAAGTTTCACTTATTATTATCGTTATTAAGCATTATATAAGTCTTGAAGGCCCTTGGCTTGTATTACTACTTTGCGCCATTCTTTCCTATCCCGTGTCTTGACTTTCCATTTGCTTAAACCTAATGCTTTTAGATGCTTCTCAACTTCGTCCAGCCATTTCTTTTTTGGTCTTCCTTCTTTCTTCTTTCCTTCGTATCTCCTACTAATAATGATCTTCGGTAGTTCATCTTCCGTTAGTCTCCTTATGTGCCCTAACCATCTTATTCGATTCATTTTTACTTGTATTGTTAGGTTTGGTTCTCCGAGCATTCTTTGCAGTTCTTTGTTTGTTCTTTTTCTTCTCCAGAAACTGTGTTCCTTTTTTCCTTCAGAGATACTTCTTAGTAGCTTACGTTCCCATGTTTGTAGAGTTTGTTCGTCTTGTTTCGTTATGGTTCACGTTTCTGATCCATACAGAATTTTAGGTCGTAATACCGTTTTATATTTGCTTGATATTTCCTTTTTCTTTAACAGATTGTTGAGCGCTCTGTTTCCTTTACTGTTTCCGTTCTCTTTTTCTGGCAAAACTGAAAGTATATTATTAAATTCTAGTATCACGTAGCAGCTCTGGGGGAAGCTCCAGACCCCTTAGCCCCCCCGCGGGTGCGCCATTGTAAACAATCATTTCTGAAAACTAATTTTTCGCAAAATCAGTTTTGAATATTTTATTAGGTCTACTATAAAAAATGTCACTTATGTAATGGTACTGCATCCGCTTGATCTGATGAAGGATGAAATGGTTCAAACTGATCTAATGGATAATTACGCGCGTAGGCCCCTTATTGCATAATGGCCTGTACTTTCGACCAGTGGCGAAACAGCACCCTCCCTCGGATATTTTCTCAACTTCTTACTATTTTTATATTAAATTTTCCTAGTATTACAATTCTAACCCTAATCTTAATGTATTTACATTTAAAAAAGTCTAAATAATTTTAAGAAAGAAACCCTAAGACAAATCTTAAAGTTTCTTTCTTAAAACCTTTGGTTACTAATATCAATCATGGAGCAACTTACCAAAATCTAAATAATTTAATTACAACAAATAGTTTACCCGAAATTTACTTTAAAAAAAGAAATCGCAAAAATCACGTCTGGTGCAACATAACCTCACTTTTTCACTCATGTCACTATTCTTAGGTGTTGTTCCGGCAACTCTTGATAGTTTAGCCCGACATCCTGGGCCAGAGTCGCCTTCACACTTACTCTCCTCCTTTTCGTCTTGTCGGTCATGGCTGCAGTCGAGATGGGCCAGAAGCATGCAGTGCCAGAATGTTTCGGCTTATTCATGTACCTACTTGGCCAGGTAATTTTCTAACTCGTCCCAGTTGTCCTTTGCTAGCTTTTGTTTTACCCACTGTTTTTCTTCTTCAGTAACATTTATTTCCATCGCCTCCTTTGCTCGTCTTAGCATAATGATGGTAATTTGTGCGTTCAAAGACAACTCTTTGTGCTGGTTGTCTCTTGTTCAGGTGAGTGTATTATTGTGCATATTTGTTTTTTTTTTTTTGTGTAAAATGTGTGTTTTAGGTCTGGTTCACTAACACCGTAGTATGTCATAACGTGTGTATTAATAGTGGTCACAACAAGTGAAACTTATTCGATTCCATTGCTTTCCATTTAGTTTTGAAGACCTTGGCTATAAATAATACGACTTCGAAAAAGAGCGACTCTTCAAACACGTCTACGAACATGTTTGCTTTTGTTTTTTTACATTATCTTTATAATGAAATAATTAATTGGTAAGAGGGTACAACAGACGTTGTTTCATTTCCATTCTGCAACTGAATATTATAATAAAGTCGGACAGGCGGAGTTTACAGAATTAAATGCTGAAATATTTCGACTTTCTTATGAAAACCCGAGCAATTCCAACTTTATGGACTTTTTATTGGGGTCGTAATAATTTTACGGCCCGAGACGAAAGGGATAAGAATGAATGCGTTCCGCTTCATAAATAAAAGGTATTTATTTGGTGGCACAGTTTAAGTACAGAACTGTGCTTATGGGAAACGCTGGGGCATAATGAGGGCAATTAGTATACTACGAACTATTTTTGTTCAAGGTCACTGATCATTATTATATCGTCGATCAGGTGCTTCAATATTATGATGAGTGATGAGCATTTCTTGGAAAGTCCTAAGTTTGACAACTTTGATGCCGTTATGGTAACATGGTAACAACGATATAACGAAAACCCTTTCCTCATATTTTTGCATACAGCACTATCTTATCGGCTTGGGATAAAAAGTTACGGATCTTCCACAATACCTACATTTTTTACTCTTTCGTCTAAGATATAGTAATTAGGAATTTTCTTGACCGGTGATTTAATAGTGAAGAAAAATCTTGAGTCTCGGTCATAAGTTTTATTTTTTGCTTACATGTAAGCAAAAAAGTCATAAGTTTTATTTTTTGCTTACATGTAAGCTTATGATAAAACTTATGACCGAGACTCAAGATTTTACCTGTAAGCAAAAAATAAAACTTATGACCGAGACTCAAGATTTTTCTTCACTGTCTAAGATATAAGTAGATCAGCTTCCCGAGTCTAGAAGTCTTATGGCTTATGAAATAGTTCTTCTCCACCTATCCTTTTCCTGCAATTAGGTGCGTCTCGTCTCTCTCGTTGTTCGTCTTCTTCATTTATCACTACAGATATATCTTCAGATCCCTTTCTTTCTGAATTTTGCGTCCTTCATACTCTGCTACATTTGCTTCCTCTCCAGCAACTAAAGATTAATCTTTTGAATGCAAAGTTCCTCCACTTTAATCGCCCATAATCATTAAAGCACTAGAATATGAAAACTTTTATGAAAAGTACATAGGTAAAATATTTTGTGTAACTTTGCACTTTTTTTCCGGTTTTTCTTTATTCTTCTGCCTTTTATAATGCTTTCTGTTTTTCGTCCTTTCATATATCATTTTTTGCTAGTATTACTTTATGACTTTCCTATGCACCTCATTTCCTACCTTATCCTACCTATATCGGTTGCTTTTCATTTCCAATACTTGGCTAAACAAGTTATCGAATAAATGTAAAAAGAGGAAAAGAAGAAGGGATGACTGGAGACCTCTTGGATTGATGGTTCTGAGCTTTGTTATTTTTGCTTCTTTTCACTATTTTTAGTGCTTCTTCCCTTCAAGGTTTCTTTATTATTCTGACAGTTCGATTCTTTCTCCTTTGTCTCCTCCTTTGTAAATGTCCCAATCGACTAACTCGTAATCATTTGTTGCACTTGTTGTAATTCTATTGTAATCCTGTGCACTTCATCTCTTATACCTTATACTTTTTAGTTTTTCCTTTAATTCTTGGATTCAATTAAAGTATAGAATGAGCGCTTAGAGAGACAAGGTAGAGGCGGCGATCGAAAATTTCATGATCGGTGACTATTTGCTTTTAATTTTTTTGATTTCTCATCCCTCTGTCTTTTGCTTCTCTCCATGCTTTTTCTTTCCAAGTTTCTTTAGATCTACCCCTTTTCATTTCATTTGCCTCAGATTTCCTCTCTTATATCTTCCGGTATATCCTTCAATTTTTAGACCAAATAAATCCTAAGGAATTCGATGGTTTGAAGGTCTTTTTGGACCTACCCTTTTTCTCTTTTGAATCTTTTTCAAAGAAATTATATATTATCAACGCTAAATGGCATACACACGGTCAAGTATGCCTTAGCGCCTAACTGAACGTTTTGAGGCTCGGAGGTAAGTGCTAATGTGTGTACGCTGAACTGATGGTGCGTTCCTGGCCTAAATGAATCTATCATACTTGCTCGCAGACTTGCCTCTCAAGCAAGCGCGAAGGCTTATCTAACCGTGTGTTTGCCCATTTAGAACGATTCATGATTGGTGACTTTACGCTTTTTATTTAAAGTTTGTTTTTTTTTTCTCATTCCAATGAAGTAGGGAAAGCAGCAAAATGCAGAGGTTTCCTTACTTCTTCTTTCCAAGCTTCTTCAGGTGTACTCTTTCCTTTCCAAATAAATCCTAATGATTTTTTTGGGTCTATCCTTTTTTCCATTATGTCTTTAGATTTTTCGTCCCGCTCTTTGCAGTTGTTTTCTTTAACTAGCAATCGGTTGCAGGTGATTTTCGTTCTTGCTGGTTTTGGCACCATTTTCAACTAATGAAGAGAAGAAAGAGGGAACGATCGAAGACCTGGTGGATCTTGCTGATATCTGAAAACCCGAAGGTAAAAGTCGATTCTGATGGAGACAAATACGCCGAGTTAGGACATTTTTGTCTAATTTACTTTAATCTACTTTGATACTGCTACGTACCTGGTTGCAAAATTTGTTGAACGGGCAAAATAAGTTACGTTTCCATCTGCCAGCTAATCTCAGTGGAATAGCTCGGGGTCATACGTAACCCCAAAACAGAGCACAGAATTTAAAAAGAAATAAAAGTCACCAGTATTGCACACTTCTGTTTTTATTTGTGTCAGAAATTTAATCCTGTAAACAGGATAAAATCCACGCAAGTTCAAAATAAATTTGCGATAGATATGTAACATCAAGTTAACTAAAAAAGAATCACGAAGCACGGATCCGCTTTTCGTTCACAAACCAAAGAATAATAAGTAACAAATCTAAATTAAATTAACTCCACGGTGTCAACATCTCTTGATTTAATTCAACGCCGAAAATATTGTTAAAAGTAATAAAAAAAAAATACAGAAATAAAAAGTATCCGACCTTCCGTCGTCCAAAGATGCATGCGCATCAGCTGTACAAAAGTTGTCCGAGTAACAAACAACCCGGAGGGTCGCGTCAAAAGTGTCACCCATAAGGTACTACATCAACATACTTCGTATAGAGGTAACGCATTTAGTGATTTTTTATATCTATCCTTATCGCACATTCCTCTCATCTAGGGATAAAAAACAGTTGGAAATATTATTTGAAGTGACGCTTGTCAAAGTTACTGTCAGTGGTTAAGAAAATTGAGTTTAAATATCGCATTCCAAACTTCCGCCTTTCTCGTGAAAGAAAAATTCTGCACTTCTTAAAATAACAACTTTTTGATTGGTAAATAACTTAACAGACTTAACTAGACATAACCTAATACACTTTTAAATTGAAATCAGTGACATTGCGGTAAACAGAATTTCTTAAAACTGCTGTCTTCCTTATTGCACTCAATTCTCTCACGAGAGGAATGGGATTGCGTTACCTGTACGGAGTGTTGATTTAGTACCTCAGTCACCCAGCGTTCCGGAGAACCAACACCCTCTAACGACGAAGAAGCCGTATCGAAGAATGGTGTATCGGTTTCTAGTTTGTCTGTCCGGAAATGAACAACTACGGTGTTTCAGAATTTTCTGCCACGGGTCAACGATGAAACAGCCAGGTAGTCCCCAAATATAGAAGCTGCGCTAAAAGGATTCCGGTGAAACAAAAAACCTGATGAGAGAATAAAAATAGCGTTACAGCCTGAACTGCGCACTTAGTTGCTTGTGTAAATCGTACCTGATGGTCTGCAAAAATCAGGCTTCGAAAGGCCTAGAAGCAAGCCTTTTGTTGCTTAGCATGCAATCTTGTGAAATGAAAGAAAACCAGTAGGTATTTTCGGATGATTCGGAAAACTTAAATTATAATACATTTTAAAACCGTAACAATACAAGTCAGTAATCACAAACAAGTCGCTAAAATCATGGTATAAAGACAAAGTAACACAAGAATAACATATTCGATTTTCTACAAAATTTCTAGCAAAGGTTATGTTTGATTTGTCTGAACGCCTATCTCTTATTCACGAAAAAAAAAAGTGCTTAACGTAAATAGAAAAGGTGTACTTATAACAATGGGAGCAATGTTTGAACATAAAGATGAAAACTTGAGAAGAGCAACAAAGTTGGAGCTAGCCGCGCTATTTCCACGCACAAAATTATAAATTGGCGTATTGGCGGAAAACCCCACCGGAAGTTCCGTGTTTTGTGTTCAGAGAAACTTTGACAAGATAATCCGATTTGCAGTGGCGGAACAAAATACTTTTAGATTTGGCCATGACGAAGTCTGAAAGCACCAAATTACTGGTGGTGGGATTACGCGCTCGGAATAAATTGTATTACTTACTTACTCAATGGAAATTTTATCTTGAAACTTTATATCAAACTTCAAAAAAATAAAATACATTTTTTTGTTAGAAGAAGTAGTAGGTAGTAATTATATTAATTTTTTTAAATGAAACCTCCGTTCTTTCACCAGGCTGGCTTAAAATTTAATTTTTTTAAACACATGTATGAATAGGAATTTGTATGAATAAATAAATAATCGATAAATTTATGTAGTTGTCTCTGCTTGATTAAAAATGAATCACCAGTTCGTGCGGCATCAATCAAAAATTTTATCTAAACTGTGAAACTGCAAACAGCAAATATTTAAAATGCGTTCGCAAATAAAGGCCTTAATCAATGCACGGCGTGTGTGAATCCGGGCCAAATAAATAGAAAAAAGAGCGTAACGCTAAATTTCAACCATTCAAATAAAACGACGCGATTTAAAATTTGAATACGCGCGCGGAGTGTACGTGACGCTCGATTCAAAAAGGCATTTCCGTACGATTAGATTAGCGTTTGCTCGCCGAAGGAACAACTTACAAACGACGTGATTTCAGAATCGAATACAAGGGAAACTCTAAATGAAAATTGTTTTTATTGCAATCAGTTTCGTCGACAGCTTGTTGTCGAAGTAGCTTGCTGAAGAGACAGCTTGCTGTCATTGAAGATAGTTCAAGACTGATAATTATTTTGTGTGTGCAGACAATTCAATTTGTTTAATGTTTAGTTATGTTCGATTTTAGGAAGCTCCACTTCAACCTCGTAAGTTCTTACATGTCATAAAACTCAGTGAGTGACAAAGTCAGTGTTTCCTTTGCTATTAATGTAGTAAGGAAAATAATTTCGAGAGTAAAATTTATAATATTTTCTGATTGTTTTGATCCAAGCTACCACCGTTGAAATTATTGCTCTCTAGTCCCTGGCATCCTCTATTTCCAAGCTGAAGACGTCGACATAAAAGCATAAAGTGCCGTTCAATGTTAAGCACTGGTCATCAGACTCCTGACAATAAAAAGGATTCCCCCGCCTGCTTCGATCCAAAACGGCGTGAGAAACCGTAAACGGGGTCAAGTAATACCACATTCGCCCGATTCGAACCGATGAGTTAGAGCAGTTTGAAACTTGAGGAATTGAATTCGGAATGGTGTCGATAACTAGTTGTGGTCCTGACGTAGTGAGGCAAATATCCTCTGAATCACTATAAATAGAAACAACCAGTGAAATAACTAAAACTGCAAATTAAAAAGCAGTTTTGAAAATCAGTTTTTTTTCTAGATAATATTAGAGTGCAATGTACTATTTTCGTACAAATAAATTCAGTTGCAAACAATTTGCAAATGTGAATTAAACAGCGCTCGTGTGGTTTAGTAACACCACTATTTCGTCGCTCGTAATTTAATTACAGAAATGAAAACTTGATTATCTTTCACAACATTTACGCAGTCGTATTTCGTAATTTACTGCAATATGCAGCAGACGTGCACACCCCAATTAACTGAATATGACGACAACAGTATGTACAGTGCGTTCGTTCTCTTTGTTACGTGCGATGTAATTTCAACCGCAACCAATTCGGTATTTGCCATTGATCGCATAGTCAAAAATTACTTCGTTTTTTATTTTTTTATGTTGGTCTGTAGGTGCAGGAAAAAATCGTTGATGGAATTGTCAAAATGTATTTAAAATAAAACGTGGTCCATAAGACTTCAAATTCGGACTCAGTAGTGTCAACATCTCTTGATTTAATTCAACGCCAAAAATATTAAAAAAATTTTAAAAAAATTATAAAAAGTATCCGACCTACCCCTTTTCTCTTTTGAATCTTTTTCAAAGAAATTATAGAATCAGCGCCAAGAACGATTGAAACCCTCATGATTGGTGACTTTACGCTTTTTATTTGTGCCATTCATCACTACACATATTATCTCCTGAAATCTCTTTCTGAATTTTGCAACCTTCATACTCCTGTTGCATTTGCTTCCTCTCCGGCAACTCAAGATTAGTCTTTTGAATGCAAAGCTCTTCCACTTTGATCCCCTATAATAAGTGATGTAAAATGACAGACATTTAAAAGTGACGTCATTTTGGTCATCATTGGTATGAATGACTGTCATTTTTTTAAGTCATCATCAATCGTTTAATACAAGACAAGCGCATACGCATGTAACAAAGAGAGCTCAGACAGAACCAGTCATTCGCCTGACGGTGCATGACTCGAACGCGCTAAGCGTATGAGTGGGTGTTTCACTCATATTTACCTGACACGGGCGTTTCGCGTACCCAGAACCTGAGTGGGTGTCTCACTCATACTTACCTGACACGGGCGTTTCGTGTATTCCATCCTTAAGTGGGTGGATTTCTTGTATTCCGTTCTTACTCATGCCTACCTAACACGGGCGTTTCGAGTACTTCGTCCTTGAGTGATTATCTTTTTTTTTTGTAGATTTACAGAATAGGTTTACAGAATCTTCATAAGACGCCCTAAGGCGGTGGTGCAATGTCTAGAGGTGTGTTGGATTCATGCCGACAACCGTCTAGGCTAGGTCACCGGATAGGCGGCAGCCCAACCCATCCAATCACCAACATGCCTACCAACTAAACTGCTTCCTCTCTGGCCCTCTAACCCAGTAGCGAAATCACCTTAGACATTACTTCACCACCGCGGCCTTGTCTTCTTGCTGTACTCGTCTTTTTTTTCCTATTCAGTCTTGTTTTCGGTCCAGTCATCTTCCTTAGTTCTTCCTAGTCAATTCAAGGTGTTTTCATAGATTTCTTGCATCCCTTTCTTGCTGAGGATATTCATTGCTAATTCTTCGATTATGTCCCAGGTTTCACTTCCTTACAGCATTAAGTCAATGTGGTTGTCTGGTCTTCTTTGATTTTTTAACTTATGCTCCGCTTTTTCTCTATCATTTTCTCAGTGACTGCACACAAAAAAAAGTGTGTTCCACGTCCTCGTCTGTCAGTTTGCAATAACTGCAGAGTGCTGAATCCACCTTCTTGATTTCTTTACGATATGTTTCATAAGCTCCGTGACTACTTCTCATCTGAGTTGTGTAATATGTCAGCTCTTCGTGCATCCTCCCATATCGCTTATCCAGTTTAGGAATTAGTTTTCTAATCCATCTTCCTTTGACTCCGTGATCCCATCTTTCTTGCTAAAGTGACATTGTTTCGCTTCGAGTTACCGCCTGTGTGTTTACAAAGTCCATTTTCACATTTTTGGTCCTTTCCTCAGCGATCAAGTCGAAGGGACATCACAAGTGATGCATCCATTGATAGAGTGCGTTATCCCCTTATTACCCCAATTGCCAGCAATTGATTTAGGTATTTTTTAATTTTGTATACTTGGGACCACAATGGGGCTCCATATAGAATCATGGAGGTCGCCGTTGAGCATAGGATTCTTCTCTTTATCTCACCAGGTCCGTTTCTATTGGGCATTATTCTTGATAGCATGTTAATTGCGGTTCTTGCTCTTGCGGTTGCATAATCCACATGAGCCTTGTGTCTAGTATGACTCCAGATAGAAGAATGACATCCGATTTTTCAGGAGCTAGTTTTAGTTTATTCCTCTCCGATCACCAGGACATGTTGTCGAATGCGTTATTGATATGATATTCAAAGTCTTCTTCGTTTTTCTCTGTTGCAACTATTGCCAGGTCGTCCGCGAAAGCCACAGTTTGAACATGCTTCCCCAGGTTTAATCTTAATAGCCCATCGTAAAGTATGTTCCACAGAGTGGGGCCCAATACAGAGCCCTGTGGAACTCCACATGTCATTTCTACTTTAGTCCCTGGCTCTATTTCTAGACATATATCCTTCAGATAGGACCCAACTATCCTCCTGGTCTGTGCAGAGACCTTCCTTTTTCTCAGTTCTTCCTTAATGAGGCCCCATTCCGCCGTGTTGAAAGCGTTCTGTATATCCAGGGTGACTAAAGCGCAAAACCATCTAGTACGTCGCACCCAGTCCCTGAGTGGGTGTCTCACTCATATTTACCTGACACGGGCGTTTCGTGTACTCCGTCCTTGAGTGGGTGTCTCACTCACTATCGTCCGACACATCCGATTCCCGGAACGTGAATCGAAACGTTAGCGCAGTGTTGCCGTTAGTCAAACGTCCGGAAGATAAACATTCAGAGGTCATTTATTAAAATGATAGTCATCAATGTTTGAATTGGCTTCCGGTTGGAACCGCGTCACGTTGACTTGTTCTACTGCCGCGGAAGCCTTCAAGTTAAATTGATAGTCATCAATTTAAAAATGACCAATCATTGTGACGTGACCGTCATTTTTCTTGTGACCACTGTCACGACCGGCGTCATTTAACGAACTTACATCACTACCTATAATCATTAAAGCACTGGAATATGAAAACCTTGATGAAAAGTAGCCAGGTAAAATATTTTGTGTAACTTTGCACCTTTTTTCCTTTTTTTTTCATTTATTTCTTCTGCCTTTTGAAATGCTTTCTGTCTTTCATCATTTCATATACCACTTGTCCTCATATATATTTGCTAATATTACCTACCTTATGACTTTCCTATGCACTTCATCTCCTACCTTATCCTACCTATATTGGTTGCTTTTCATTTCTAAGACTTGGCCAAACAAGTTATCGAATAAATGTAAAAAGAGGAAAAGAAGAAGGGATGACTGGAGATCTCTTGGATTGATGGTTCTGAGCTTTGTTATTTTTGCTTCTTTTCACTATTTTTAGTCCTTCTTCCCTTCAAGGTTTCTTTATTATTCTGACAGTTCGATTCTTTCTCCTTTGTCTCCTCCTTTGTAAATGTCCCAATCGACTAACTCATAATCATTTGTTGCACTTGTTGTAATTCTATTGCAATCCTGTGCACTTCATCTCTCATACCTTATACCTTTTAGTTTTTCCTTTAATTCTTGGATTCAATTAAAGTATAGAATGAGCGCTTATAGAGACAAGGTAGAGGCGGCGATCGAAAATCTCATGATCGGTGACTATTTGCTTTTAATTTTTTTGTTTTCTCATCCCTCTGTCTTTTGCTTCTCTCCATGCTTTTTCTTGCCAAGTTTCTTTATGTCCACCCCTTTTCATTTCATTTGCCTCAGATTTCCTCTCTTATATCTTCTGGTATATCCTTCAATTTTTAGACCCAAATAAATCCTAATGAATTCGATAGTTTGAAGGTCTTTTTGGACCTACCCTTTTTCTCTTTTGAATCTTTTTCAAAGAAATTATATATTATCAGCGCTAAGAATGATTCATGATTAGTGACTTTACGCTTCTTATTTGTTTTTTTCTTCTCATCCCAGTGAAGTAAAGAAAGCATCAAGAGGCAGAGGTTTCCTTACTTTTTCTTTCCAAGCTTCTTTAGGTGTAATCTTTCCTTTTGTCTCGGTTTTCCCTTATAACTTTCAGTTTTTAGATTCAAATAAATCCTAATGATTTTTTGGGACTATCCGTTTTTTCCCTTGTGTCTTTAGATTTTTCGTCTCGCTCCTTGCAATTATTTTTTCTTTAACTAACAATCGGTTGTTGATGATTTTCGTTCTGGTTTTGGCTCCATTTTCAACTAATGAAGAGAAGAAAGAGAGAACGATCGAAGACCTGATGGATCTTGCTGAGATCTGAAAACTCGAAGGGAAAAGTCGATTCTGAGAGAGACAAATACGTCGAGTTAAGAAATTATTGTCTAATTTACTTTAATCTTTTTTGATACTGCTACGTACCTGGTTGCAAATTTGTTGAGCGAGCAAATTAAGTTAGTTCCAAACTATTGGCTAATCTCAGTGGGATAGGTCGGGGTCATACGTAACCCCAAAACAGAGGATAGAATTTAAAAATAAATAAAGTCACCAGTATTGCACACTTTTGTCTTTACTTGTGTCAGAAATTCACGCAGGTTTAAATTAAATGTGCGACAGATAACACCAAGTGAACTAAAAAAGAAACGCAAAGCACGGATCCGCTTTTCGTTCACAAACAAAAGAAAAATAAATAACAAATCTCTTTAGACTGTTTTTACGTTAATTTAATTTCTTTTGGTGGTTCTGTATTCAAAATTGTATATATTTTTAGTTCTAAATATGTAGCAAGTAGTAAGTTTGAAAGGTACACATTCCAAAGTTAAAATTCAAGAGATGGTATCCCAATAAAACATCAACTGGAGCTTCAGACCCCCAAGAGCACCACATTTTGGAGACCTTTGGGAAGCGGCAGTCAAATCCACAAAACATCATTTATTGCGAGTTTTGGGAACTACTTCTTTGAACTATGAAGAGATATACACACTACTAGTGCAAATACTCGTAGAATCAATCTTAAACTCCCGTCTTTTATCCGCAATGTCAAATGATCCCAATGATTTAACGTTCCTGACTCCAGCCCATTTCTTGATTGGAGACTCGCTTAAATCTGCACCAGAGCCAAACCTATGTGATTTAAAACTTAATACCTTGCCTCGTTGGCAATACATCCAACAGGTTCGAGAATCCTTTTGGCGTAGATAGTCCAAGGAATACCTCCACCAGCTGCTAACCAAGCATCGATGGAATGTCCCTGCTGGTCGTCAATTGGAGCCTGGGGATTTGGTTTTGATTCGAGAGGATAACGTTCCACCCTTGCAGTGGCCGATTGGGTAGATTCTATAAATGTTTCCTGGAGAAGAGGGCCTCTGTGAAGACCGCAAGAGGAGTTTTCCGTCTGGCAACTGTCAAATTGTGTCGTCTTCCCATGGACTAATCTTGTGAGTGAAGTGATGTGATTTAGACTGTTTTTACGTTAATTTAATTTCTTTTGGTTGTTCGGTATTTAAAATTGTATATACTTTTAGTTCTAATTATGAAGCAAGTAGTAAGTTTCAAAGGTAGGTACACATCTGCGACCCACTTGTGGTCATTTCAGCCTGATTTTCGTGAAAACTTACGACAAATGCCTTACATCTGGTGTTGTCGTCGCAGAGCTTTTATGGCACCCCGGCCAAGTTTGAACTGACCGAATTTTGTAAAATTACAGCGGCACCGTTTTTACGGACATGAATTTAATGTTAATTAGATTTGTACAGTTTGAAACTGGCGTTAGATTTAGAGACCCTTTATTTGAAGCGCGTTGCATTTTCCAGAGCAGTTACCAAGTACTTTTCTGGACTGAAATACGTCCCCATTGAAACTCCGCACGAGATTCGTTTAGATTGTATTTTACAACGAATAAAAATCTCCGTGTATCGTGTATGTAGTGTTTCACTTTCTATCCCTTAATAAGAATAAGTAATTTAAAATCAATGATTGTGGATAGTGGACGCGAAGCACAGCGTTGCCAAAGGGAGATTTACGACAATAACTCCACAGTGTCAACATTTCTTGATTTAATTCAACGCCAAAAATATCATTAAAAGTAATAATAAAAAAATCTTCGATCTTCCGTCGTCCAAAGATGCATACGCATCAGCTGTACAAAAGTTGTCCGAGTAACAAACAACCCGGAGGGTCGCGTCAAAAATGTCATCCAGCTTTCCGAAGAATCAACTCCCTCTAATGGCGATAAAGCCAAGCAACAGAGTATCAGTCTCTAGCTCGTCTGTCCGGAAAGGAACAGCAACTATTTTTCATAATTTTCTAGCACGGCTCAACGATGAAACAATCAGGTAGCCCCAAATATAGAAGCTGCGAGAATCCGGCGAAACAAAAAGTCGGATGAAAGAATGAACCAAATATAGAAGCTGCGAGAATCCGGCGAAACAAAAAGTCGGATGAAAGAATGAAAACCGCGCACTTAGTTGCTTGTGTAAATCCTATCTAATTGTCTGTAGAAATCAGGCTTCGAAAGGCCTAGAAGAAAGCCTTTTGTTATACTTAATCAAATCTCGGAGTAAATCTTCCGTTTAAGCGTCGATGAAAATAGACCAGCATGATCAAAGCACAAGATTTCAGATTCGAACTACCGCAATTCCCTTGTTAGTTCCCCTTGAAAATATTAAAGAAAGTTATTTTTAAGGCAATCGATGGGAAACTTTGTTTCGCACTCGCTGCAAAAATATATTGCCTTGCGTGCATGTCTAATCAGATTCGCAGGTTTTACAACGCGACCCGTACGTGGTTTAAGATATGCGGCGTATCTGAAGTTTTATTTTCCTGCGCCGACCGCATTCATATTTCATGAGATGTGCAAAAACATAAAGCTTCCTCTCCAGGTAATATTTATAGATCGCTGCCTTGCCATCTCGATTTATTTGCAACGCAGAAGTTTCCCAAACTGGATAAAATCTATTCTAGAATTGAAATGCACGTAAAATTTATTTAAGAAAAAAAAATTGGTGCAAGTAAAGGAAAAATGAGTAACGTTATGCACAATAATGTGACAAGTGAAAAAGAAAATACTGTTAAGGCGCAGAGAACTACGAAGGAATTATTGGTTTTGTTTCAGGCTTCGAACTTTTGACCCGCTCAGAAGACTTATTGGAGTTAATAAAGCGTCCGTTATTGAATTTAATTTCACGAGCCGAATGAGAGCGATCGAAATGAACTTGCAGGAATTATTTATTTCTTGTGTTCGCTGTACCGGAAACCGCCTTTCCCCTTTAATTTGACTGGAAGTAACGCGATTGTGACGCGCGGAAAACTTGTTCTTAAAAGATAAATCGCTCCTCAAAATATTAAAGGCACGAAATAAATTTCATGATAACGAAATAGTGTAATTTTGAATGTGGTGTTCTATTGCCCCACGTTGGGCGCCAATTTTATGTAATGGTTTGCTTTTATGTGTATTCAACCCTCTTACGTTGGGCAACCAAATTTA
The DNA here is from genome assembly GCA_958336345.1 of Dorcus parallelipipedus. Taxonomy (NCBI): domain Eukaryota; kingdom Metazoa; phylum Arthropoda; class Insecta; order Coleoptera; family Lucanidae; genus Dorcus; species Dorcus parallelipipedus. The sequence continues at coordinate 17,965,512 of OY284483.1, forward strand.
TGTAATGTTGTGTATGTAAATGAATATTTTAATAGTTTGTTATTTGTGTGTTGGTTCTCAAGGAAATTAGTTCTTTTAGCCTTTTTAACAAAAAAAGTCTTTTGTTTCTCTTTTCTTGCACATTTCTTTGTATTGTATGTGAGTGTGTATCAAATAGTTCAAATCAACAGTTTGACCTTGCTAACAACGATTGTTGCGAATCGTATTTTTTGGTTTCTTGTTATATTGTCTTTCATTTGTCTGCTATCTTTTTATTTTTTTTCTGATATTTCAATTGTCTCGAAGTTGGGTGCCAATTTAATGTAATGATGTGGTAATTTTGAAAGTGAGGTTCCGTTGTCCCACGTTGGCCGCCAATTTAATGTGTATTCAAGCAATTTTTCTTTTATCTGTGGTGGTTGCCCAACGGGGTCAAGTCAAAGACTTGTCAGGACCTCAGGAGCGGGAGTGTATTTGAGTGTGTGTAAAGTGTTCCATGGCTTTGTTACTTCCAACCTCCTCGCCGTTTAAGGAGAAGCAGTGTCGAATTTTATCTCCAACACTGAAGGGTGCCTGAAGTCGACCAACCCCGAGAAAAATCCCGAGTGCGGTTTGAACCGACGACCATGCGATTGCAACGCCGGTCCCTTACCACTTGGACCGTTCAGGCGGTTTACTTCAATTTTATGTAAAGTTTTGTTGTATTTTTATTGGCAACCAAATTTAGGTAATGTTGTTTATGTAAATGAATGTTTGTTTCCGAAGAAAAACTGAAAGTTGATACATCATCGATGTGGAGCATAATTGTAGACGAAGGATATGCTTTTTCACGGCTGCAAGTCTGTCCATTATATTCTTGGAAATATACCTTTTTACCCTCATACAATTGAAATAATTTTGTCTTCTGAGGGTACGCCTCAACCACATTGTTTTGTAATTTCCCGTACGGCTTTGCTTTGCTTTGCTCTTTTCCAGAACCCTTTACTACAGTGTTACGGTTGAAAAATTCATTTAAGTTATTCAGTCGCCCAGTATTTAAGCGGGAAGTAAGAGTTCAGGGTGCCTACATGCCGATCGTCACATTTCTCGATATTTCACCACTAGACCTTACGCTGTTATTTAGTCCTACAGTATCTTTCCATTTCACTCTGTCGCCCGGCTAAAAAT